>CM077911.1:76446429-76761854 GCA_039766575.1 Serrognathus titanus
GGAAATTCAACCTATCAACTATAAACGTCAAATCGATGACATCTGTCAAAGGCATCCACCACTTTTTTCCGACCAAGTATTCGATGCAGTAGGTAATCCACAATCCATAAAGCCAAACTGTATTTGAAACGAAATACTATTCTGACCAATTTCTTTTACTTTATAAGACAAGGTCAAAACCGAGATTGAACGACTGTAGTCTGTTGGGATAGCCTATTGTTTACAGCGAATGGGCTGCGTCGATTGTCATCGTACATAAATAATATAGTTCTGTTTGAATATGTGGAGACTTCAATATTACCTTTAAGGGGGTAATGTACTATTCCAGCGGAAAGTAATGAAAGTCTGGAAAGGGTAAGCGGCCACCCGACTTCGCCCGACCGAGAGATAAACGCCGTAGCTCCGCCCGTTGAAATTTCTTAGAAATGTCTACCTACCCTCAACTGCAGGCATTGCTAATATTACGATACGTAATTATTAAATGTAATTGGCCGACATCAATGAACTTCTTATTAGCAAGAAGTATTATGCATTCTAAATATTATTAATGAAAATATTTATCTTATTCATAATTAATCTTTAGGAAATTATTTGATGCTCTTTCAAAAAACGAAATAAAGGTATAATAAAATAGTTCATAGTTCATAGTTCGTTTTATTATTTGCAATTAAGATTACAAATTCGTCAGATTACCCAGATTACATATTACATTAAATACCTATTTGGTAAATAACATTTTTGGTAAAAATAAATACATATTTAACAAACAAGACAGTACGAAATATAATAGTTATTGCGGAACAAAATTATTAATCTAACAGATGCAGAAAGAAAAGACTTTTAATAAACAAATATTGTAATTACAAATTAAAAAAAGAAAAAGTAATTAATTTCTGAAAAATAAATGATTAGTTGCTGAAAAAGAAAAAATTATTAAAAACTCTTAGAATAAAATTCAAACACAAAATAAAAATGCTAAAAGAAAAAGTAATTAATTTCTGAAAAATAAATGATTAGTTGCTGAAAGAACGAAAAAAGCGAAGATAACATGTTAATACTTTGTGTAATACCCGTTACTTTCAACACATTCTCTTAACCTGTTTGGCATTGAATTTACCAAATTTTCACAAAAATTTGTGCCTCTAATATTGTTTCCCACACTCGGAAAACATGTTGTGTTAGCTGTTCAACGGTTCTTTCACGAACACCGTGTCCAGCGATATCCTCCCAATTCTTTGCCATCGCTCCCCACATATTTTCTATTGGATTGAGGTCTGGAGATCTTGCAGGCCACGGTAATACCTCAATATCGTTGCGATCTGTAAACCAGGCTGTTACATTGGCAGCTTTGTGAATGGGGCTGTTGTCTTGCACAATGGTTATTATTTCCACCTTGTCCTCGGGATATACTAATCTTACTGATGGCAGCATCACTTCTTCCAAAATTTCTATATACCTTGCAGATGTAAACCTTGGGGGTGAAACGGGAACTAATGCACCGGGACCTGCACTCGAAATCTAACCCCAATATCCAGCTGATATGCGTCCACTTGTTGCATTTGGTCTTACGTTTTCCACATTATACCGTGTATTTTTCCTTCTCCATAACACGACTGGGGAATCCTGCGATGTAGAAAATGTTTTCTCGTCTGTAAATATCACATTTTCCCAATTGCGATTCATATTTTCCTCACAGAAACGCAATCTTGCAGCAGCGTTCTCGGGTGAAAGCAAAATTTTTTTGGCTGGTTTTCTGCTGTGAATACCTGCACTCCTTAACCTTTCCCTTACTGTCGTAAAAGAGCAATGCAAATTTAGTTGTTCCCTGATCCTTCCTGAAGTTGTAAACGGATTAGCTTCGACAGTGGCAACTATTGCCTGGTCTTCGTTATTAGTTGTTACTCTGGGACGACCTGATTTCGGTGCTGTTCTTAGGGAAGCGTCTTCTTGTCTTCTATTGATCCATCTTCGAATTTGACTTTCTGACATATCAACTTGCTGAGAGATGTTTCTTATGGACATTCCTGCTTCTGCTAAACCGCAAATATATCCTCTTGTAGCTACGGATGATTCTCGTTGGTCCATTCTTCTTCCCATTTTGCTAACAAAAAAGTTGCGATTCCTACAAGGAGAACTAATCACAGACGACAAGACCTTTAAAAAATTGAGAACAAAAATATAAATGGCGGAAGAAAATTAAATAAATTCTAAAATAAAAATTACATAAAAAATATGAAAATAAGACCTTAACAAAAATTATAATTTGCTGAAAGAAAGGTAATTAATTACTGAAAAAAAAAATATTAAAACAAAAAAGAAACAAATGCTAATATAAAAATTAAAAATGCTAACATAAAAATTACTATATTTAGTTGATAAAAATTAAACAAAATATATAAAAAATATGAAAATTAAACCCCAACAAAAAATTAATTTGCTCAAAACAATATTAAAACAAAAATTAAATCAAAGCTTAAATAAAAGATGAAAATATTAAAAACTATTACAATAAAATCCAAACAGAAAATTAAACATACTGAAAGAAGTATTTAAATTCTGAAAAATAAATGATTATTTGCCGAAAGAAAAAAAAATTGTTAAAAACAAAAAACAAATAAATGGTAAAATAAAAAAAAATCACAAAAATGACCACAACAGAAAAGTATAATTTGCTGAAAGAAAAATAATTAATTAACAATATTAAAACAAAAACTTAAGCAAAGTTTAAATAAAAACAATAATAATAATAAAAACTATTGCAATACAACTCAAACAGAAAATCAAAAATAAAACTGACTAAAACTCATTTGCTGCTCGTCCAACTTTCCTTAGTGAGGCACAAAGGCAAATGATCAATGTTTAAACAATCGAAGTGTATATAGCTCTGAAGTTCAGATTAGCAGAATACTAAGAATATAAAGAAACACGTGTTCTTTAATGGGATTCAAATGAAATTGGACTAAATCTTCCAGAATAATTTTGTGGGCTGTAATCACATTCCGTTTAATTATAAATCGGATTTAATTATTCCGATTTCGTATTAAAAGAACATTTAGCATTTTTATTTTCTGTTTGAGTTTTATTCCAACAATAGACGATGGACACCGCGACGCCTTCAATATAATTGGATTATTGTTTTCTGTTTTCATTTGTAATTACAATATTTGTTTATTAAAAGTCTTTTCTTTCTGCGTCAGTTAGATTAATAATTTTGTTCCGCAATAACTATTATATTTCGTACTGTCTTGTTTGTTAAATATGTATTTATTTTTACCAAAAATGTTATTTACCAAATAGGTATTTACTGTAATACGTTTATTTAAATGTTATAGATTTAATGTAATCTGGGTAATCTGACGAATTTGTAATCTTAATTGCAAATAATAAAACGAACTATGAACTATGAACTATTTTATTATACCTTTATTTCGTTTTTTGAAAGAGCATCAAATAATTTCCTAAAGATTAATTATGAATAAGATAAATATTTTCATTAATAATATTTAGAATGCATAATACTTCTTGCTAATAAGAAGTTCATTGATGTCGGCCAATTACATTTAATAATTACGTATCGTAATATTAGCAATGCCTGCAGTTGAGGGTAGGTAGACATTTCCAAGAAATTTCAACGGGCGGAGCTACGGCGTTTATCTCTCGGTCGGGCGAAGTCAGGTGGCCGCTTACCCTTTCCAGACTTTCATTTCTTTCCGTTGAAACTGTACGTTCTGCAAATATTTTCGTCGAGTGCGAGACGAAAGTTCGAAAAGAGACAGCGCGCTAAAGTGTAAATGGGAGTTGTATAGCTAAATACACGAGTCGACGTGGGAACACTTTCAACTCAGATGCAGAAAAGAATAATTTACGATCAGATTTGAGACGGCGCATGACAAGTTACACTGTTACCTCAGATGTTAGTTGAACTTACTAGTAGATAATATTATATTACAAATATTACGATCAGTCAAAAGAGCACACTAAAATTCTGTTGTAAACTTTACTTTTAACCATAGGCGTCGCAAAAAGCATTTTTTTACTGCTTCAAATTATTGCGACAAATATATTGTTAACGAAACCCCAAAAAAACACCTTTGATTTCACAAAAGTTTTGTGAAATCAACGGTGTTTTTTCTTATTTTGTTAATTTATAAAATTTCAGAAGTGCTCAAAATATAACCGTTAGTGTAAATGTATTGTTATTTGCCTATTATTGAAAGTGGTTTCAATATAAACTCTGTTATAGAACTGCCCTAATTAAATGCAATTAAGCATAAAAACTCATATTCACGCAAAGTGTCAGTGGTACTGTTAGTTTTAGCGTTTATTATAGTTATTATTGCATGCCTTTGTGTAATGTTAAGATAGGATTATTCTAATTCTTACAGGTCACAACAATTTGTTACTCATACAATTTGCTTTCTTAAAATTCGCTCCGTAATCTCTTTTTCAAAGATCAAGTAAAATTCCAGTTACATTATTTCATTCGTTTATTGGAAATAAGGTTTTCTGGTCTTTCATAACATCTCATAATTTTGGGAAACGTACTATTTGTTCCGCTGTTTTGTTAGTTCGCCGAAGAATGAATCCAGGGTGGCATCCCTTAGCTGTTTCATCGTTACGCGGAAAAATGCAGAGTGATGTCACTCCACTGTTTTACCGCTTCGCGGAAAAATGAGTATAAGCTGATGTTATTTACCAATCCCCCTCTTTTAGATTTTTAGTTTAAAAGTACGATACACAGATTAACTTAAAGTCAGATTCATGTAGATCTAGTTGAGGTTAGATCGATACATTTACGTTTGTAGACATATCGACTGTTGTTTGGTACTTTGTATAAAATGTAAATATGTTATATTGAATTATTTTTTATCTCTTTAAAATAATGTTAACTTAATATTAGCCACCGTATCACGTACGATTTCTTGATCTTACTCGCACAAAGACATTTCGCGGATTTAGTAATCTAGTATCGCTTATGCGTCAAAGCTTCTCAATTACCGATCGTTCACTGAAATTCTTAACTGATATCCAATTGCCCATTGTGAATACCTCATTTAGCTCAATTAAATTCAACCTAATATGTACCTTTATGTTTAAGAAAATAAACCCCAGTCGGGTAAATGAGCATTTACAATGAAATCCATCTGTGTCTAATCTAATCCTTGCTGTTTAGCTGCATTACAATTAGCATCACGCCGGCCCCCCGATGGTTTAAGACGCATTTGGCGCGGGCCCGGATCAGAATCCAAACCCCGGTTTCTCCCGACTTTCAGAATTCCGCGAAGACACATCATCAAGATTTCCAGATTTCGCCCCCTGAATTATCAAGCTCATCAGCCAATCATCTTTTCGGTCATTAGCAACAACCAATAGGTTTCCGCTCCCCACATCTCAAACCATCAAAAACCAAACCTTTAAATTAGTCTGCAATGCAAGGGAGACGCATTCGAAATTGTGATTAAAGTGTTATGAGAAAGTTCTAATCAAACATGCCAAAATATAAAAGCAATCCAACTCCTGGGAGTGGACGAAAGAAGAGTGTAAAACAGATGATGAAAAAAATTCGTGCTAATAAAAGGTAGGTATTTAAGGATGTTGAAAGTGATGGAAACGGCTAAAAAGGAGAAAATATTTCTACCGATGTAATTGCAGAAAAAGAAACATTGTTTGTGTGGAAAATATAAATCCACCACAAGCAGACGTGGTTGCGGAAGACATAAACGTTCCAATTCTAAGTGCAAGTAGTGCTGCTACATCAGCACACTGTGGAGAAGAAGTTGCCTCAACAAGCTCACATTTGCACGTGGAAAAAGAAGACGTTGCAGAACAGCGTGAAAAGTAAATATGTAACTGTGTATTTTCATTAAGAGGCAATATAAGACAAAATATTGCCATAAAAAAATTTCTGAAAAAATATTATTTGTAGTTACTCATAACTTATGAACTATTTTTTAGTTTATACACTCCTACTTCACTACAACCACCGCAAGAAGAATTAGAATGCAAAGTGATAGGTCGCAGAATTGTCAATTTAAAACATTTTTTCACCGAGATTATAAACTTTAACCATCTTCAAATTTTCAATTGTCAAAATAATAATTTGGAAATCGTAAATGAATACATTCAAGGATTTCAGAGTCGTTTTACAATTAAATGTAACAACTGTCTTGAATATAAAAGAGTGGACACTGATCCAGATCGTAATGTGTTAAATGTGAATCAGGCTATTGTCTTGGGTGCAATATCCACTGGTGGGGGTTTGGCACAAATAGAAGAACAATTTGGAGTATGCGATATGCCAGTCATGAGTTCACATTTGTATCAAAAAATACAAAATGAATTGGCCGATTGTATTCATGAATTAACTTGGGACTTGATAAAACAAGCTGGAAAGCAGGAACGTCGAATTGCAATGGAAAAAGGAAACGTTGGAAAGGATTCTATCCCATACATCACCGTAATAGCAGATGGAGCATGGAGCAAAGTTCGTTGGAGGGAAACGAATCAATTATACACCAACACGTTCCTATACAACTAGATGTGAAGCCGCCGCCATATCGTATAACGTACCTGTAGGTGAATGTCCGCGTTATGTCCATAAAAAAATGACCCATGTGAGTCCTGGTATGTACACCAAACGGGTTATTAACAGACGTGTAAAGCACATGGCATGGAAGAAAAGTAGACGAACGTTGTTTTCGGGGACAAAAAGACACAAGAAAAAGACACTAACACAAGCCGATGAAGAGTATGGATTACCCTCGTTAGATATGATTGAAGAAGAGTACGAAGCAAAGGCCAACGCAGTCCTTAATGAACTGCGTAAGTCGAAAGAAGAAGCTGACGTTTTACAGAAAAACACGATCGGCCAAGCAGACTGTTTATTGTGGAAAGAAGAAAGATCTAAGCGACTAACAGCTTCTGTCTTTGGACAAATTTGCAAACAACGTTCTAATACCCACTGTGCAGCGCTTGTTAAAACAATTTTGTATCAACCCTTTCAAGGTAACGTCGCTACTAACTGGGGCAAAGAACATGAAAAGATCGCAATAACTTTGTATCAAGAAATTCATAAGGTAGTGGTCGAAGAATGCGGTTTATTCGTGGATATAGAAAAACCCTACTTGGCAGCTACACCGGATGGTCTTATAGGTAATGAAGGCATTGTTGAGGTGAAGTGCCCCTATTCGGCAGCTAAAGTGACACCTGTAGAAGCTATAGAGAAGAAAAATATTAAATTTGCAGAGCTTCGTGAGGGGCAGTTGTTTTTAAAACGCAACAACAATTACTATTATCAAGTTCAGGGGCAACTTCACATCACTCAACGACGATACTGTGTTTTTATCATTTGGACACCTACTGGAATTCTGTCGGAAATCGTAAGTTTATAATATGTAGTATTAACCTAAGTGCATAACAAATTGGCTACCTATGCCAATTGTCAGAATGAAAGTTAATGTTTACTGTTTGTTGCTTATACTTACGAAAATTGTTTTTTCTTTCAGATATTCCGTGATGACATATTCTGGGGCAGCATGGTAAAAAAACTAGACGACTTTTATTTGAAATGTCTGCTACCCGAAATCGTCAACCCGCAACATATCTACCACAGGCGTATAAAGGACCTTAGAAGATGAAGAATATCTTTATATTATGTATTACCACATTTATCATTAATAATTTCAATAATTTTATACTATTTATTATGTGTACAAAAAGTTTTCCCATTTAGTGTGTTGCTCTCATCCTTTCGCATGTTCACGTATGTTCCTTACTTGATCAGGAAACGCCAAATTGACATTTAACCTTGACATAACGTCAATAGAAAATCATAGCCAATACTGAACAATAAGATTTTTTTTATTTCTGCTGCTTAACTATTTTGCAGTGTAGTCGGCGTAAGCAAGCTCCGCCCCTAAGCCATATAAAACTGCCAAGCGTTGTGTGAATTTGGTATAACGCCTACAATTAGGCAACCATTTCTACATAAACATCCTATCGTAGGGGTAATATTGTGACCTTATCATTCAGAATTTTAATTTTTTTTCAAAATTAATGCAAAGTTAAAGGTTTAGATTACTAGATAGCAAAGCTTTTTTGTGCGAATTTGTTTCCATTGTCGTACTACGAGTGCTCAAAGGTAATGCATTTTGTGAGATGGCCCCGCATTTTTTGTTTATTTTTTTCAAAATTTGGTTTTTGCTATCTACTAGAGCAATGCTGTAGCTACAATATCTAAGTTGATTTTTTAATATTGGTTGAGTAAATTAGTCATAATTTTACCTCGCGCGCACGATGTTTCCAGCCACCTGACATTACCCCCTTAATCCCTAGTTCAATATCAAATAATTTCCGATACCACTCACGCTGAGTGCAGAACGTTAATCACTTTATGAAGATCGATTAACTAATGCATAGCTACAAACTGAACTTCAGGAAATTGTGGAATGGTATAGCCAGCGCACCAGCCATATTTCAGCGCCTCATTGTACGAGTGATAAATGGCCTGCATAGTTGCGCGAGTCATTTGGATGATATCATTGTCAAAGGTCAGGCAGAAGAAGATCACTTACGAAGTCTTAATGGATTATATATTCGAATGGAAACCAATGGTCTCAAGTGCAACTTGAAGAAATTCGAACTTTTTCGACCTGAAGTTAGATATCTGATGTTAATTCGGAAAAGGGAATTCGTCCTTCCGAGTCCGGTATCATAGCAACCAAGAAACTTCCACATTTGAAGAACGTATGCGAACTTCAGTTATTTCTAGGAAAAATCAATTACTCCTTCTTGTAAAGGATAAAAATGAATCCCAAAAGTTGAAATATACGGGATATTCCACATGGATCCAAGGAATATTGAACTTCAAACAAATTTATATCTCAAAACCAATTGATTTATTCATTTATCTCCAACTTTTCACAGGTTGTCGATTCACATAATGAGCTTCGAAAATAGGGCAAATCTTTTAATTGGACTGGTTCACAAGAATCTGCTTTTTACGGATTTAAAAAGAATATTATTTGTACACTATAAGACCACGAATCAACACGAGAAATTACAATTAAATTAAAAAGTAAATTCTTGCGATTGTCTGTGGAATTAAGAAGTTCCATCAATGTATCTATAGTCACTCGTTCCAACAGTCATCATTTCAGCGCCTTTAGCTTTTTGATGGGTTACAACTATACCATTCGGTATCGAGCAACCAAAGCTCAATCTAATCCAGACTCCGCCATTCGTACGAATATGTAGATGCAGCTTAAGACAATTATAGATTACTGTATTGAGAAGGTAGCGTCAATTCTCTATTTCACTTTCTTCTGTCTCTTAATTTGGGGTAATCTTAGTTGCGACGTCATCGTAAATTCCGTAGTAACACGTTATGTACCTATCCTTTTTCTTTCTAGCGTTTTATAACGTTCTTTTTAATTTGGGGGCGAAAAACGAGAAAGAAATGGCGAAACCTTATCAACGCAGTAACCTTAACCCTTTTTAATACATCTACTACTTTTTGATGTCGCCACTAGTTGATCATGCATGACCAGTATCTTCGCATAAATGCAAAAATGCATCTGTCTATGCCCTATTTCAGTTTTGTGTTATACGCAAACAAAGGGTGTATAGTACCCCAGTTTAAATAATAATAAGTTTTCAAATTTTCAAGATATGTTAATTCGGTTTCTATTATAACTATACGTAGTTATGAATAGTTTGAATTGCGACATGCTGGGATCACTTTTTGATACTTCTTCTTAGTTTGTTACTTAATAAGTCATCCCATACAAGGCGGCCAAGGGTGCTGCCAAAACATATTGAAAGTTTTGAAAAAGTTTTGTTGCAAATTGGTTTTGATTGCAGCGGATCACTAAAGTATCCTCTGTATGTACAGCTGTTTCGGCCCTATTTTGCTACAAAATTTTTATATGTAGTTAGTTTTTTTCAACAATGGATCACAATTTTGTATGTTTTTTTTTGAAATAAATGAGTGTTATTCTCAATAGAGAATTCCATTATAGCAGAGAAAATTGTTGCGTACATTATTTGAAGAATACTTGCGAAGTCCAGTATTCTTACAATGGATTGCCAAGTTATTCTGCAAAAAGACACTGCAATGACAATTTCCTAGCAAATTAAGACGAATTGGATCCTCCCTGCATTTTAGAATCTGCACTTGGAATGTATACAACTAGAAATACACGGTAGCCATGAATAGTATAAGTTCATAAGTTATTAAATTAATCAAAATTAAAGTCACTTTTAATATTTCTTATTAGTGCATTGTTTTTAGTCAATATGCCGTTGAAGTGGGTGTATTTTCTTGGTCTAATAATTGTTAGATTGTTAGAAACGACGTTTAAAAAAATTATTTTTTGTTTACATTAATAAATAAACATTCTTTATTACCGTGAAACATTTTTTTTCATTTGCTGTTCATTTAGACATTGAAAATAGGAATAAAGAAATAAAAAACGATATTACATGGTGTACAATTTTTATTTCTCTAATGAAATTAGTTAAGCATCCTAGAAATTTAAAAGTCTCGTATTTTTATGTATTAAATATTAACAAAAAGTTCATATTAATATCGAAAAAAAGAAAAAAGTTTTTATGAGAGTCAGACTACTAACGACGCACGGCTACAGCGCGACGGCGGCGAATTGAGATAACGACGGTGATTGGTCCTTAGATTACTGTAAACCAGTGATGTAGGAAATATCTCAAAATTTTCATCACACCTCCATCCGATCTTTGCTTTTTGGCAACACTGATATAGATATACGTGGCGACGAATTGAGAAAGGTCGGTGGCGGATTCTGTAAAATTCTTGCCCGGAGAAATCACGAACTCATGAGAAAATAATCCTTGCGCGGGATAAAAAAAATGAACGAGTTTTGAAATTTTAAAATTTATTATTCGAAAGATTTTAAATTGCACTGAGTATTCGGGGTAGGAGGGGTGCCGACTGGAGCACTTTTCCGTGCCAAAGCTGAAGAAGAGAAAATCTGACGTCAGTGAGCATGTATAATTTTAAAATATTTTATTAATGCAGCGTGATTCTTGAATGAACCGTCAAAAAAATGTCTGTGAAAGGAATTAAATCATAGGTTATGAGGAAAATGTTAAAAGAATTCTCTGGGAAAATTTATAATTAATTAAAAATGACCCCAAAAAGTATGTTATGTCAATGTGTATGGAGTTCGTCGCAATCATAAGTTTTATGATATCGTGTATTCGTACGTTTTATTGTGTTTATTACCCAGAGCAATAAAGCTATAAAAGTTAACCGTGAAGCTTATTTAATAGAGGGAACACCGCTGTAATGACCTGCCTCAAACGTTTAAGTTCATCCGAGCATTTATTAATTTATTAGCATGAAGTCCTGCGAACGTCACTTCGCTGGGTCATTTAAATCAGATCCGGCTAACATCAATTTCAACAAACAACAGTGTTTTATACTTTAAATTGTTGTCGTACTATGAAATAAATAAAAATTATTGTGATAAATAATTTAAAAATTTCGGTTTTACCTATCAAGATATTTAAACTGAAGACCATTGTTATCAATGCGAGCTATAGCCCGTTTTCTTAAGTTTTCCCTTACACATTAGAAAACATCGAGTTGTATTTCCAATTATTTCAGCAGCATGTTCGATGCGTCCATGCAACTCCTGTACAGTATGCACTGGTGTAGAAAAGACAAGCTGTTTCATCCACCCCCACAAAAAAAAATACAGGGATTTAAGTCTGGAGACCGGGGGAGGGGGCGCAAAGTACTGGACCATAGCGTCCGATCCACCTACTATTGTAATTAGTATTTAACCACTCTCACAACACGAGCTGCATGAGGGAGTGCTCCATCGTGTAAATACCACATATCGTGTCGTACAGCTAAGGACACCTCATCTAATAGTAGCTCAAGATCATTATTTAAAAATTCTAAATAATTTATGGCATTCAAATGTTGCGGTAAAATGTAAGGAGCGATCAAACAATTACCAACAATATCAGCCCAAACATTTGGCGAAAATTGCTGTTGATGATGGAATTCCGCTGTAGCGCGTGGATTTTCGTCACTCCATACATTTGTGTAATGAATGTTTCGAACGCCGTTCCGAGTAAAATGAGCTTCATCAGTGAATAATACCACGTTTAAAAATTCGTTGTTTTGGTTAATTTTATTTAATATCCACTGACAAAACCTCACACGATGATTTGTATCTCCCAGCTGTGATGTTTGTACTTTTTATATACAGTATGGATGCAGTCCCTGTTGACGGAGAATTCTCCAAGTCGTCGATTGGGAAACTCCAGCCCTGTATGCCAATCTTCTAGTACTGATGCTTGGTTCTTCGTCGACAATATTTAAAATATTTATCTCAGCATCTAACACTCGTCTTTGGGCTACGACCATTTGCAGGACGAAAATGTCCGTAATTACGCAAATGCTGCACCACCGAAACAAAAATACTCCTATGCGGCACTTGTCGTAAAGGAAATTTTTCGATCCAAAAACGATGACCGCGACATGTATTTCCTAATGCTTCGCCGTATAACAAAACCACGGTTTTTTTCTCACATCGAAAAGCGATTCATTTTGCGTTCTGCCAATGTACACTTCCGTCTGATTGTGAGTAACTACTAAACTTCACAAGAACAAGGCCACTAAACGATGCTTATGGGTAGAGTTTTTATTGGGCATAGGTACCATAAAATCACAAATTATAAACATCTGCGGCCATAATTATAAAGCCATCCGTTTGTTTTTGCACATTTATTAATCTCACTTAAAAGCGGGTGAAATTTATTAACTTTTGTAAAAACTAACAGACTATTTGAGACAAACAAATAATTTTTTGGACGCAAACGGGCAAACGAGAAACAAGCTGTATATAGTGTGTGCCCAAGTTTATTTATATGGAAGTTATTTTATTTCAGTGTTTCGAAAAAAATGATTTTTTAGAAAAGTTTTGCTTGCTTCTAAACTACCGTTATCTGGGGTGAATTCGGACACGACGCTTTGCGCAACTGCATTAATTCATGGCATATCCATATTGCGATGTATTGTCGTTGATAGTGAGCTTTGTTTAAATTGATTTTTAAATGTAAAATTTATCAACAAATAACAAGTTCACGCATAAATTATTTTCTTATAAACTATTTTTAAATTATTTTCTCCATTAGAGACACGATGCTGTAATTCATTTTTGATCTTATGCAACTCAATTTGTACAGGAGTACGATCATGAGTGATAAAGCAAGTGGTAAATTCAGCACAGTTCTTAAGCTGATAAGAATTTTGTACCGCTTTTCTAACAGAGTTAGGAGACTTTAAACAGACCTTAAGAGGACGACAACGGTCTAATTTAGTGTAATCAAATTTACCAAGACGAACAGAGTAAAATCCATCGTCATTTAAACCTACTTTCTGTAAAATTTTAGGAACTAATGCAATATTGATATTAGCCTGATCAGCATTAGTTGTGACACGTTCCTCTTTAAGACCAAATATGACAATATTAGACGCACGTTTAACGCGCTTAATTGATTCCTGTATAATTTTTTCAGAATCTAAAGATGAGGATAATGCTGTATTCTCTAATTGGGAAAATTTATTTTGTAGATCCGCAACATGATTCTCCAACACATTCATACGGTCCAAGATTACCTTAAACTCTTGCTGAATAATATTCTTAACGTCTACCTTAATTTCAGAGTTGAAGAGCAAATTGTTACTTAAATAGTGATTCAATAATGGAAATAGACAGATGGTCTTTATTAGAGGAAAGATTTTCACAATTTGTATAAGTCCATGGACATTTATTTTGTGCAAGCAACGGCCTTTAATTCAGCGCCAGGCAACGGTAAACTTTAACATTGTAACGGGCTTCCTTTTATTCCTTCTTCTTTAAACTCAGGTTGCAGCAAGTCAGGTCCAGGTCTGCTCGTCGGAGTCCGGGTTCATTAAAAGAAAAACTGAATTCCTCAACGGAAATTTATTTAAAATATTTACAGTTAAATAATGCTTAATTTAAACACTCGGGCCTTTATAAAACGAAAATGATGGTCGTGATACGGAGCGCATGAAGTGCTTGTTCCAATTCGCTTGTTCGGGGCAGGATTTGTACAAGTCGCTTGTACGAGGGCGAATGAACAAGTCGTTTGTTCGGGGCAGGATTTGTACAAGTTGCTTGTACGAGGGTGAATGAACAAGTTGCTTGTTCGGGGCAGGATTTGTACGAGTCGCTTGTACGAGGGTGAATGAACAAGTCGATTGTTCGGGGGCGGAAAGAATCGGAGACGGTATTAGCGAAAATTGCGGTGCTCGTAGAATCACACAGCACATGAGACCCTAAGACTTCGTCAATGCATCCTTATATACCACCGAACACAACACAAGGAGAAGTCCGACTCAATACAAAAAAAGTGTACCGCTCCCACTCCCGCTTTTCGAAGTTCTCATATCAATTCATAGAGGCGCTATAAGTATTAAAATTTTAGCGGGAATATAAAATTTAAATTTGAATTATTCGTATTGTGAAATTCATTTCAATGTTGCATGCGCACTGTCATTCATAAGGAACAAATTTTACATTTTGTTTTCATGCACATGAAAACAAAAGTAGTCTTTCCCCATGTATTTGACAGTGCACAAACAACATCGATTTATTTAATGGATGTGCAGGTATAAAAATAGAATTTACAATGGTACATTTTATTAATACACTTTGAGTATTACATGGCAACAAAACAATAATTACACCGTTCAATAACGGAGAAATGTTAATAACGCAAAGCGTACAAAAATTGTTCAAAATTATCATAATGTAAAAACTGGTGCCTATATTCAGTTTCATAGGCCAATTATAAACATTCATTCCCCATTTAATTTTAACAAGTTAAAACAAAATTAACAAACAAATAACAAAGTTAAACAAATTTTAAAAACTATTAAAAAAACAAAACAAACGTTAACTCTAAAGGTGTTTGTATCAAACAAAAACAAACTCCAAAAATTATTAAAAAACAAAACAAATATTAACTCTAAAGGTGTAGAAATATAAAAAGCTAAGAACTATTAAAAAAATAAAACAAGCGTTAATTCTAAAGGTGCTTAACTATTGCCACCTTCTGCGAAGCTTTCTTCATAGTTCTCTGAATTTTAAATTGTCTGTTCAGACGTGTGCAAAACCAAGGGACACAAATGCGACACAAGGATCTCACAATTCCTTCCTTCAAAAAAGATACATGGTCTGAACATGAAATCCACGTGAAATCTACACTTAAAAATATTGCTTGTGTGAGTTGCTTCTCAACCTGAAGAGTGTGACTTATGTCTTGTAATTTATTTTCAATAATATTAACTGATAATGTCACTGTATTAACTAGTCTTTCAGAAGGATAAGTTAAACGAGAGACATTATCAGAATATTCCTTAAAAGAAATAAAGTCAGTAATCCACTTTTCAGGATCAGAAGTTAATGTAGCTGTACACAACTCACATGCAATATCTTTTAAAATGTGTTTGGCAATGAATCCACTCACATAAACATCGGCTGAACCACTTGTAAATACAGTTTCATCAAATAATGAGCTAACGTATTCAACAAGTTGGTCCAGCTGATGTTTATTGGTAGTTTCATTGTCATTCGGTGGATTTCATGTTTCACATGACCTTTTTTGAAGAAAATTTCGAAAATTTGTTAAAAACTCATGGTAATCTGTCTCGCAGTTAATTCCCTTCTGTTCAATGCTACTTAAACATATATGCATTTTCACACAACTCACAAATTGTGGGCAGGTGGGATTGTTATTGTCTCCACAGTACGACCTGATGTCGCCAAATAGATTTTCTAGCGCATCTTGGTTTAAACTGCGAGTCCGAAGGTGTTCTATTCGTCGTACTTGGAGCTCTTTCCATATCTCAGGAATTGTTCTTAAGTTGGATAACCTTCGGGAGTCGTATTTAATCCTAAGCTATTAATCCAAATTTGACATCTAAAACAAATGACAAACAAAACAGCATTAAATTTTTATCTATTATGCGAGTTAACTTTTTTTGTGATCTCCAACTATTACTTATAATTTTGAAATACAACACAGTTTCAACAGTTATGAAACAAAATCGGAAAACTGAACGAAAAACAATGCAAAATGATAGTTGTGATGTAAATAATAAATTACCTTTCTTTCACTGAAGGAAACCAAAAAAGTTTCACTTCTGGCCCCACAATACCACAACAGTAACACCTCTCACTGCTCATTTTTGTTTTTTTTTTCGAAATTTGCACAAAGAACAAAACAAATCCTACGCAATTAGAAATTTTGACTTTATGGACTTCACACGTACTTCCAACGATCGGTTTTCGTCGTGTCCGATCCGTACCGATATTAACGCGCTATTTCAGAAATTCAAATAGCGCCCTCTTAGAAATGATATTTGAACTACTCACAAGTGGTACAATTTCTGCTATACAAGTCGGACCCCCGTGTTATATACGGTCAAAATATGGAGGGAGACCCCCACTTAAACTATCCCCTCTTCCAACTAAAGCTTGACTGCGTAAAGAATTTAAACTAAACTAAATTTCCTACCTAATTACATATATACATATTTACAAACAAATTTACCTTGTTACATTCTCCTCCTTCTTTGATTCTGTAAGATCCCGGCACGATCGGAGCTGTCCTTGGCAATTGAACCGGAGGTGCCATCTTTCATTTTTAAACCTAAATTTAAATTCCCGGTGTCGGATGGCCTTTTCCGGGACTTCAACGAATCTTCCGGTTGAGAGCCTGATCCAGCTGGTAGCCTCTCCTGGAACCTTCCGATCATAAATTACTGGATCTAAATCTCCACAGTGGCCAACGGCAGGTTTCTCAACTGCAGGTTCGAGAATCGAGAGGAGGAGGACTTGCGGGCTTTGCGTCGAGTATGCGGTCGGAGACATGGTTGTCGTATGAACCAAGTACCTCTTCGAGATCCAACACCCAGTCTTCATCCATTCTTAACAGATCGTCGGAATGATCTGTTTTCTCCGGTTTTGAACAGGCGGTTGAAGCTGAATACGGTCGGTATGAGGGTGGGAGGATTTTTGAAGGAGGAGCTCGGACTGCGCATCTCGACCGTTTGAAACTTTGGACCCTTATATGTGCAGGAGGAGGCTTTGAAACCAAGATGTCGGATTTCGGTGGCGGGGGAATCAAACAATCCGGAAAACCTTTCTGGGACAACGAGCCTTCTTTTCTGGGATGTATAATTCCTTTAACAAGATTATACGTTTTCCTTCAGGCTCTTTTGAAGTAGGTGGTGGTCTTGGTTTCGTCGGTTTTCGGCCGCAAACTTCTAAGAATAAGCATTGTTCCATCTTCTGCTAAATCTTCCACTAGAACGGAGAAACAACAAAATTAAAACGTAGAAAGAATAAGGAAAAAATCGCACATGAGTAATATGGTCCATAAATTTAGAGCAAGGGTAACGCATGCAGGTTATTAGGCAACGGAAAGAGGTTTTACATGCTGGATATGAACGTGACGAGTCCATCGGCCAATTTTGTCTTTTAGATCAAAGATCACCGGTGAAACTATTTTTCTAATAGTAAACGGACCGGTAAACTTTTTCCAAACTTTATCCCCTATTTTAGGTTTCCAATCCCGGCGACGGAGGTTGTAGTAAGTTTCCTGGCGGTGAAAAGCTTTGGATAAGTTGATTCGTACTAGTTCAAATGCATCGGACAAGTCATGATGCCTTCGTTCGGGATTATGGCCATCGTGGTTTCTAGTAATTTGATTTGTTTTCTGTAATTCACGGCCGTGGTTAAGGTATGCCGGCGAATAACCAATTGTTTCATGCTGGGCGGTATTATAAGCAAAACAAATTTCATTAATACGTTCATCCCATTTGCGCTGGTTTTTACGAGTGAATTGGGCGATCATAGTTTTGATAACTCGGTTGGATCTTTCAACGGGGTTACATTGAGGAGAATACGGCGGTGATTGATTCCGAATTCTTTTAACAACTGAGTAAATTGTTTACTGACGAACTGTGCATTTAGGTTGACGTTGAATAAAACAGATATCTTTCTCGGATTGGTTACATAAAGGCTGACGGGATAGTGCGTCAGTGTTTTTTGACAACTGCAGATTGTATGATGACAAAAGTTTTGTGTTATTTGGAATATTTTGCACAAATTTAGGTAAGCAAAAATATTATTTTTTTAATCTATCAAACCTAATTTAACTGCGTCTATTTTCTTTATCCGTAGTCTTTTTCCGTTTGGCAATTTTATGGTGAATTTTCGCATACGTCCATTCTCTACTCTGATCGCGGAACATCTTTGTTGTGGGTATTCTCCTTTTTCCTTTGCTGAACAGCTGGTACACAGGATCTCAGTTAGCCTCATTCACTTTCAACATCGGTACATGACCCTTTGTTGACTCAGGAACATCGTGTTGCTCTGCTTTCTCCCTCTTAGCTGCTCGAGTCAACCACAAAAATCTCTCATCATTCCATCAGCCCAGGCTGAATCGTTTGGGGAATTTAATTTAAGGACAGAAGGATCAGGATCTGACAGTGGAATATACAACTTAATTAGTATGATGGACGCTTAGATCCCCTTGTGTTTCTGTTTTAGTTAATAATTGACATTACATATTTGGATTAGGATTAAGAAAGGTGATATTTCTTAAGGATTTGAAAAAGGTTTAAAAAATTTACACATAAAATTAAGGTATGTTGCACGTTATTAATTTAAAATAATTATTATTCATACCTTCGTCTCACTGTTTTAGGTGAAAGTTCTCTAGCATGTCAAGATCGAAAACAAATTTCTGCTTATATGAAAACCCTGAGGGTTGTGTGACCTCGTGATCATGACAACAAGTTATATCAACAAAGTTAAAGTGTTCTTTATTTATATTTTACTTATAATAATTTTTTTTTTAATTTCTAAAATATCCCCGTTTTCAAATGAAAAATAAAGGGTGACCTTAGGTGTCACTGAATAGCGCTTTTGAAAAGAAATTGTATAGAAAAAGTGGCCGTCAGACGCAACGATCTGTCGTAGTAACATACGATGCATCCTACTAACAAATTGAAAAAAAGTTTAAATGTCGTTCCCTGTTTTCTTTACAAGTAAACTGGGTGTTTTTGGAAGTGTGGCTGGAAATGAATCCAGATACAATGTAAAAAAAATCTAAAAAATAGCAGAATTAAATTTATTTTTCTGTGTTCATGTTGAAATGAAAAACAACTTCGTAAATTTTTATATATTATTGAAAAATGCTTGACGGTACTGATTTTGAATTTTTAGTACATTTTTCATATTTTGACAATCGTGACAGTTTACCTTTAGCTATTAATTTTACTTTTTTGTTTCTAATTTAATAATTAAGCTGATTTAATACATTTTTTAAACGAATTTCGTAACTAACGTTTTGTTTTCTTTCGATTTCACGTCACATAAGCAACTATTTTTTATCTATATATGGTGATGGGAAAATCGCGTACCCGCACCACAGTGATATTTGGTACTTATAATTAATCATAAAACTGTTTTCAAAATCTTCCTATCTTATGTAGTTAAAGACCCGCAGAAGTGCCTAAAGAATTTAATTCTGCCATGTTATACAGACTATCTCAATATCTCAATATGTAACATTCATTCTAACAATAGCGATGCTAAAGATACATAAAATTTGTTGTTACTATTAGATATAAACATTTTTGTACTAGTTTAAAAATCACGAAGAATAAAAAATAGCTAGAAATTAATGTTAGTAATTTTATGAAATTCAGTTATTAGTGAGAGTCCAGTTAGTCTCCGTTACAGATTTTTTTATCAAATTCTTTGTACTCCACGGATTTCCTCCAATACTAACAAGGTGATGTTATCAGCGAGTAGAATCGGCTCCGATAGGGTAACTGTATGTTTGAGATCGTTTACGTAAACGATTCTATTTTATTTCTCATTTACGTAAATGAGAAATAAAATAGAATCGGGGATTGATATCTATGAATACCAAACTTATACAAGATACAGATGATGCCTGACAAGTGAATTGTTTCTATTGGCCATTTATGAACATTCATCTTTTTTTTCCCTGTACCCTTCATATGTGATCACGGAAGTATAAAGTTTTTAATTTGCGCAGTAACAATAAACGGTCAACGAAATAGAAGACTACACCTACACATTGATTATTTTTTAGTCCAGAAATGATTTTACTAATTTACTGAAAAGACGTTCGTACTATGAAATACTTGAGAATTTGTCTTACAAAAGGTATAAAACCTCACCAAAAACTAAACATATTAAAAATTTAATTTAATTATATTTAAAGAAGATTCTTGTTCGAGAAAATTGTATAATAAATTACTTTAATGGACACTTAAAATTCGCACTATCGTTTCGTTAGGAGTAAAAATAAATAAATAAAGTTTTCAAATAAATAATGTTGTCAAGGGAAACTAAAACAGTAAAACGATATATATTTTTTTACTTTTACAAATAATATTCAAATTGACAGATTTATGTCCTGTTTAACGAACCTAGGAAACTTCAAAATGTGTCGTTCAAATTACCAAAATCCGTACGTTTATTAACAAAATTCGATGACATTTTAATTTTACGTATTTCTACAAAACGTCGTTTGAAAATATTAAATTCACAATATAAAAAATCAGTATTTTTAAAATCAAAATTGGTTGGTTATTTTTTAACGAATGTTCTACAAGCATTAATTAATTATATTTAATAAATCAAAATCAAAATTTTTTTAAAATATACGTTTCATTTCGAAAAAATTATACCCATTTTGATGATAGTTACCCATTTTGAAATTTATTTGGCATATTTATTTATATGTTAGTAGTATTTTGAGAATTAATCTTGAAAAATTATTTTTATTGAAAAGAATAACATTACTGAGCAAACAATTACAATTTTAAAACTTTTCTTGGGCCAGATTTAGATAAAGAGAAAGTCTGATAGGTTCGTGTTTCAAGCGTTGTTTGTCAAACATAGTTTAAAGTAATTTTTCAAGGTCGCTGCAAACGGAGAAGTCTGAAGACGCAATTGGAGTTAGGAATAGGTAGTAAGATCTAATTGCTAAATGTGAGAGCTTTTACGTAATTGTAGTTGTTAATCTGTCAAAATAAAATAGAATAAAATTCGAATCAACTTTCTCCATAAATTAAGATTCAAGACCATTAAGTAACTAAAATTTTCGAAAATTAAATTGAACAAAATTGAAAGGACATAAACAAGAAAAGTATAAATAAAGAACGAAAAAAGTGACAGAAAACTATAATTGAGCAAGAAAATACAACTTTACTCATAAGATTGCGTGCTTGATATTAGTTGATTATTACGTTTCGGATATACAGGTAGTCTTGTGACATACTGTCACCACTTCACCTGCGAGATAATCAATCAAACACATTCTGGCGCGCTTCCAAAGAGATCTAGTTACCTTTTGTAACATGTCATTGTTATTTTTAAGACCACATAATTAATTAAAAATAACAATGACATGTTACAAAAGGCAACTAGATTTCTTTCGAAACGCGCTAGAAAGTGTTTAGCAAACAACGAGGGTCATTTTGAACACCTTTTGAGATAAAGTTTTTTTTTTTAATTTGAATTGATTATTAAGTGAACGGATAAATGATTAGATGCACTTTAAAATTTAAAGAGCCTCGCTTTTCGCTTTTGTTTTAGTGTTGTACGGCCGTAAAAATTCGGCCCGCTCAGCACTTTTTACGCCATGCCCAGAATTATTCAGCTATTTCGAGAGCCAAACGTGGGATATTTTTTTGGGCATAACATTCAAAAATGACCTGAGCGGAACGTACGACCTCGAGATGAACACGTCCGTACCACTAGACACGAACAAGGTAAAAACAAAACAAAATTGTTTATGCGTTAAAAGCGCGGTAAATACAATAATTTAACAATGATGTAGCTAAAAAATATTATTGCGAAAAATAATTTTCACCGATATAAAAACAAGCTTGATTCGTTTTAATCGAATGTTAAAGAATAACATTGGCATCTTGATCTTCAAATATTTGGTTCGTGGTAAAATATTTTTTCTTCTCTGGGGATAACGATCTGATGTGGCAACTTTGCACTTAAACAATTGTCAACATCACTAATAAAAACAAAATAAAAACGCATCCAAGACATTTTAATATCTTTCGAAACTTAATCTAAAAGGTTTGCTAGCGTTGTAATTTAAATTGTAATTAAAAATTTTTAGCATTTGTTGTCGAGGACAAAGAATAGTATACGACTCGCTATAATGGCTATTATTACCTCGGATAATCGAAAACTCGTTCGCTATGCTCGCTCGTGTTGTAAATATCCTCGGTAATAACAGCATTCATTCTAGCATCGTGTTTAATATTTTATTCTCACATTTCAAAACTGCTATGGTGTTGACAAGTTTATTTAGAAAAATATTTGAGTATCAATTTCACTTAAAAACGCAAGTATATTACTGGAAGTCGTTTCGAAAAGTAAGTTTTGTTTAAAATAAGTGCGACGAGCTGTGATTCCATTTCCACTTTATCCCTTGGTTTTGTTTTCTTCATAACATTGTAGAATTACTTTAGAATTTTTCCAGATGAGTTAACATATAACAGGTCTGCAATAAAAAAAAAACTGCATAGGATTTTTAAATTGTTAGAGATTTTTGCATGCTGAATACGGGACAAATACTTAAAAAATTCCACGCGTCAGGTTTTCTTGCAAAATTTGTTATTTTGAGTGCACAGCTGCGGCATTTTTCAATGTGAATACTGAACATTAATCAATCAATTGTGTTTCATGGATGATAAATTTAATTGTGTTTTACTTAATCAAATGATGACAGATCAGTGTTGATTGAATATATCCCCTTTCCTTCTAGAAGAAGACTGTACGTGATGGAGGAAAATGGTAGTCATTTCAGATTCAGTGCACCAAAATATTTATTATTTGTTTTTTTGTTCCGAGTTATACACACAGTTTATCTCGTTGCAGTTTCATCCTCTTATGAACTTTAAAATTTGTTTAGAATTATTTCAGATGAGAGAAGAATTCATTTAAAGTATTTTCTATAAAAGTCCTAAAATCATTACAGTTTACTTCTTAGTTTCGTCCTCTTTATTACATTTCACACAACTTAAATTCTTTAACTCGATAAAAAATCGAAATCCTTGTTCATTTTATTCTTTGAAGGGTCTTTTCTTGCCTAAACTGACAAGTCTGCCATTTAAACTTATGGGTTACTGAGATCAAACAGATATTCGCTTTCAAGATATTTCTGGTTAGTTTTAATAATGCTTAAGATCTGTTCTGCCAATGAAAACGGCCATTATTGCTAGGCTAAATGATTTATCGCAAATTTGCACCATTCACTGTGAGAACGTAGAAGGGCAACATCAATATAATTTAAAAATGTCGAAGGTTGTTTCGAGAAATCACTTTTTGAACAAACATTATTTAGAGAAGAATGACTTTTGCAGTAGACAACGATTACGGAAGTTGGCATAATATTTTAATACACGTTTCATGCTTTTATATAGCTCCCTAAAATTTTCAAAGTGCATATTTTTCCATGTTTAAAACTACCACATTGTTGTCAAATTAAGAGATTTGTCGATAATTTGGGCATTCAACTAGTAATCTGTAAAGTAGCTTAAAGATAGTTTAAAGAATGTGTAATACAACTATCCATGACGACCGACCATGACTGTTTGACTATGTTTTAAATAATGCCGCTTCAAAAATATCTTTTCAAGATTCTTTGTTGTTAAAAAATTGCAACTGTTGGACAAAGGGTCGTATATTACACGTGAGCGATATGCAATTATAAATTCGTGAGAATTGTCTCACTCGTACTTCGCACTCGTGAGCCAAAATTCTCACTCATGTATAATTTTGCATTTCCCTACTTATAATATAATGTACTATTATTTGCTTTATATAAAATCTTAAAACTGCCGCAGTGTTTTCAAATTATTTCAGTGAAATATTAATGTGTTTCTCAAATGATTACTGGCAACCTTGCACTACCGGATTTTCGAGATGTTTCTAATTCAACGCTTTCAAGATTTATAACTCGTTCTGCAATGACATTATTTTGAAAAACTGCCACAGAGTTGCCAGATTAAGTAATTTAAGGTTAATTGGTAATATAATAATACAAATAAATATAGAAAATACATAAATGTCTGACGAATTAATGATTTCGAACAAACGCCTTCAAAGAAGTGATTTCTGATAAGTACTTCTCAAGTTATTAGTTCTTGAATAAATTATTATAAAAACAAATGACACAGTAGCGGTAATATGATGTCTATATGGAAGGCCGACTTTAATCTGATTGCATGGTACATCTAAATACATCTTCTTCCTTCTCTAGACCATAATCATTAGACGCAGAACTGAAGATTTAACATCCAACAAGGCCAAGGCATTGAATACCACGTGGGCTTCAATTCCAACACCAGTTCTCCCAAACTGACCTGTGAAGTTCAATGGGAAGATTTACTGTACCAGCCCTTCCGAAGGAGGTAAGAAGGAAATCCCGTCGCCCGACATAACCTTGAAGGTTATATCAAGGATGTATTTTTTGCAGCTACCGATGACAACGGCGTCACTGTTCTTTCGGCGACTGATCATTTCTCGACGACTATACCTAAGGACACCATTAGGCGCTATGTCCGTACCAAAACAACAACTACAATAGACGATCAGTGTGGCATAAACAATGACAATAAATCTCTGATTTACTCGAAGTAAAAAAAGAACCGAACGGTTCCGTTTATGGAATATCTTTGTTCCTAAAATCTACTTTTTTAAATGTTGGAAATCAATTTAAAAGAAACAAGAAATTTGATCCAAAACTCGTTGTGATTCATTCGGGATTCCAGGCGAATCAAAAAAGGGAAAAATAGAAAACAAACCAAAATTTTATATCTTTCAAGGTTATCGTTCAGGGGTGCACTAATTGCACGCAGTGGGAGAAACGCATCCCGTTTCCATTACCTACAAATTAGTTGTTTTTGACTCACCCATAACCTTGAAAGATTTCCGTTCAGTTGTGATAAGTTCACACTTTGTTGAATTCCTCAAGCCGGATCTGACTTTCTTGACGTCACGCACGGATAGGGTATAAAATAATTGTAATTTTTATTAGAAAGTAGTCAAGTCTTAAACTTGGAGTAAAGTAAAAGTCTTTGAGTCGAGAGTGAAGTGTAAGAATTGTCTGTTAGTATTCAGTGTATGTACAGTTGCAGCGGAAAGAAATGAAAGTCTGGAAAGGGTAAACGGCCACCCGACTTCGCCCGACTGAGAGATAAACGCCGTAGCTCCGCCCGTTGAAATTTCTTGGAAATATCTACCTACCCTCAACTGCAGGCATTGCTAATATTACGATACGTAATTATTAAATGTAATTGGCCGACATCAATGAACTTCTTATTAGCAAGAAGTATTATGCATTCTAAATATTATTAATGAAAATATTTATCTTATTCATAATTAATCTTTAGGAAATTATTTGATGCTCTTTCAAAAAACGAAATAAAGGTATAATAAAATAGTTCATAGTTCATAGTTCGTTTTATTATTTGCAATTAAGATTACAAATTCGTCAGATTACTCAGATTACATTAAATCTATAACATTTAAATAAACATATTACATTAAATACCTATTTGGTAAATAACATTTTTGGTAAAAATATATACATATTTAACAAACAAGACAGTACGAAACATAATAGTTATTGCGGAACAAAATTATTAATCTAACTGATACAGAAAGAAAAGACTTTTAATAAACAAATATTGTAATTACAAATTAAAGAAAGAAAAAGTAATTAATTACTGAAAAAAAAATATTAAAACAAAAAAGAAACAAATGCTAACATAAAAATTAAAAATGCTAACATAAAAAAAACACAATGTAAGCATGCAAAAAAGATTCAGAAAAATTAAAAAAAACTGATAGAAAGGAGAAGCTCTAGATTTTTATAGAATCGGACAAGTGAAGAAAACAAAGAAACATAATGTAATTAACCTTAAACGTCGACAGTAGAGAAATCCGAGACACGCGGTTCCAACCGGAAGCCAAGAAATCAACAATGGACGACGGCCGCGGAAGCCTTCAAGTTAAATTAACCTTATTATTATTAATCAATTTAAAAAAGAAACGAAGAAAATCGAAAGGTGGTTAACTGATCAACAAATGAAGAAAACAAAGAAAAAAACTATAGTGTGAGTTGAAAAACTTAAAAAAGAACGAAGGAAAACAAGTGAAGAAAACAATGAAACAAAAATTATCGAATGAGTCAAAAAAAGGCAACACAATCAATTTAAAAAAGAAACGAAGAACAGCGAAAGGTAGTTGACTGATAAACACGCGAAGAGAACAAAGAAACAAAATTCAAACAAAAAAGTATCGAGTGACTGAAAGGGCAAAATGCAAACCATTTATGGAGAAAAAAGCTAAAGTAAAACAAGAGATAACCGATTGAGATGAAAACAGAGAATTAAACGGAAATTCAAACAGAAAGTTTAATTAAAAAAGTGACTAAAAGAATAATGCAAATAATTTTAAAAAATTAAAGAAAAACAAAATTGTCTGAGAAGAAAATAAAGAAATTAATAAAATTGTGAACAAATAAAGTGTCGATTGACTGAAAAGGCAATCAATCAATCATAATAATAAGGCAAGAAGAAAAATTAAAAAAAAAAACATATAATGTAAATATGCGGAAAAAAATGAAGAAAAATAAAAAAATTGACAGAAATAAGCTCTTGATTTTTATAGGATCAGACAAGTGAAGAAAGCAAAGAAACATCGAATAACTCAAAAAACGGCAACACTATCAATTTAAAAAAGAAACGAAGAAAACAGAAAGGTTGTTAACTAATAAACAAATGAAGAAAACAAAGAGAAAAGTATAAAGTGAGTCGAAAAAGCAACACAATCAATTTACAAAAGAAACGAAGAAAAACAAGGTAGATGACCAATAAACAAGTGAAGAAAACAATGAAACAAAAATTATCGAAAGAGTCAAAACACGCGAAGAAAACAAAGAAACATAATTCGAACAAAACGCAAACAATTTATGGAAAAGGAAACTGAAATAAACAAAAGATAAATGACCAACAAAAATGGAGGAGAAACAAAAACAAAAAACAAAAGAAAACAAATAAGTAAGAACAAGAAAGTCGAGTAATTAAAAAAAACACAATACAAAGAACTTATGAAAAAAAAACCTAAGAAAAACAAAAGGTAGATTACTGACAAAAGTAGCGAGACTTTAGATTTTTATTTGATTATGATCGTGATCAGAGAAGCGAAAACAAAACAAGAAAAACAACTTAGAGAAAAAAGCAAAAGAAAATTAACTGAGAAGAAAAGAAGGAAATGAAGGAATCTCAAACAAAAAAGTTTGACTAAAAGAGTAACCAAAAAAAAAAAATGAAACTAACAACTTATATTTTGAATAAACTAAAGAAAATAAAAGATAATTGATTGAGATGAAAACAAAGAAACAAACGGATATTCAAACAAAAAGTTTAATTAAAAGAGTGACAAAAAAAAGCAACGCGAACAACTTACAGAAAAAAAATCAAAGAAAATTAAACAAAATACATAAAAAAATATGAAAATTAAACCAGAACAAAAAATTAATTTGCTCAAAACAATATTGAAACAAAAATTAAATCAAAGCTTAAATAAAAGATGAAAATATTAAAAACTATTACAATAAAATCCAAACAGAAAACTAAACATATTGAAAGAAGTATTTAAATTCTGAAAAATAAATGATTATTTGCTGAAAGAAGAAAAAAAATTGTTAAAAATAAAAAACAAATAAATTACTGCTGCTCGTTCAACTTTCCTTGGTGAGGCACAAAGGCAAATAATCAATGTTTAAACAATCGAAGTTTATATAGCTCTGAAGTTCAGATTAGCAGAATACTAAGAATATAAAGAAACACGTGTTCTTTAATGCGATTCAAATAAAATTGGACTAAATCTTTCAGAATAATTTTGTGGGCTGTAATCACATTCCGTTTAATTATAAATCGAATTTAATTATTCCGATTTCGTATTAAAAGAACATTTAGCATTTTTATTTTCTGTTCGAGTTTTATTCCAACAATAGACGATGGACACCGAGACGCTTTCAATATAATTGGATTATTGTTTTCTGTTTTAATTTGTAATTACAATATTTGTTTATTAAAAGTCTTTTCTTTCTGCGTCAGTTAGATTTAATAATTTTGTTCCGCAATAACTATTTTATTTTATTATACCTTTATTTCGTTTTATGAAAGAGCATCAAATAATTATTATTTCCTAAAGATTAATTATGAATAAGATAAATATTTTCATTAATAATATTTAGAATGCATAATACTTCTTGCTAATAAGAAGTTCATTGATGTCGGCCAATTACATTTAATAATTACGTATCGTAATATTAGCAATGCCTGCAGTTGAGGGTAGGTAGATATTTCCAAGAAATTTCAACGGGCGGAGCTACGGCGTTTATCTCTCGGTCGGGCGAAGTCGGGTGGCCGTTTACCCTTTCCAGACTTTCATTTCTTTCCGCTGCAACTGTACATCTAAATATAGGGTTATGTTAATTATCTATTTTCTTGTTCTCTGTATCTGGAACTAGCCCCTTAAGAAATGATTCTTCAAGCCCTTATGACCGTGACTTGCTATAACCATAGTCGTAACATGCTGAAGAATTAATCAATGAATTTGGTAAAGGGCGTAATCGTGACACAGTGAAAGCAGTATACCTGACATGGTGGAGGCGTCTTAAGCTGGGTCCACATATGTATCGTATATTTAAAGATCAGATATGATATGTAAGAGTAATACGCAGACACACGCTTGTATCTGCTTCTTGTCTCCGTGCGTGCGTCTACTTTCCCACTTGATATAATTGTATCGTCTATTCGACGTTGCCATCTGTCACTGTAAAGTTAGTTGCTGCTACCTATATTTCTTTTATATTATACAATTCATTAATTTTGTTTTTTGGCCGCTCTATGATACCACTGAACACAAGTTATATGACTATGCACGATTAAATAGCAAAATGAGTAACTTGAGTAGTCGCGAAATATGTTTTGCTGGGTCAGAGTTCCGTTTTTAAAAATTATTTATTTTGTTTAAAACATGAAAAAATGAAAATTACATAAAAATACTAATAGCATCTATGCTCTCCAATGGACTGATGTGGAGTGTCGCTTGATCCTGGGAACCGCGCTGCGTTGGAAGATTCTCCGACGTTATCTTCTTCTTGTCAGCATTTTTATTTTATACTATCACCTTGGTGGTGATATAATTCCTCCCCCCGAAGATTCGGCAATGAGGGTTAACGAGGAAGCCGAACATTTTTTGAAGTTTCTTGCTCCTCTTCTTTATTCTTCTTGTTAACACACTTTAGTTTAATTGTCTATAACAAACATATGTTAAAATAACAACAATAATTACGTAAATTATAACTGTCCAAATACTAGGAATATGGTAAAGTTTGTCAAATTTTACATCGGGTTGATTTTGAATTAACTGAGTTTTTATTCTTTGTAGCTCATCTAATTCTATTTCGTCAAGGTGTACACCTAAAATTAAATATAGAAGTATCACCTTCCGATTCGATATTTATGTTCGGAAATAACATTAATTGAGGTGATTCTTTTATTATTCTGTCACTAGTAAATGTTTCTCGATTTGTGATTACTTGACATTTATAGAGAATGTCTAGTAAATAAGTACCCGCTTTTAAGTTTTGCACTTCATCTTGCTTATCACAATTTAATTTAATTATTTCTTCAAATGGAAAAAGTCCGATAAATTGATTTGATTATCCTAATTGTTTAATTTTTGATATCGAAAGTTCAACGTAAACCTTTTCACAACTGGATGTTTTCTTCATATTTAGTAGCTGGATTTCACAGGGATTTTCTTCTTTCGCTTCTTGAAGAACGACTCGATGACAAACGTAGTTTTTCGGATTAATTTCCACGCATGGGTCGTTTGTAAATGCAAAGTACAATTTGCTATTTAATAAAAATTTACTACGCGGTTAAATCGCCTTAAACTGGTTCTTAAAATAAATAGGAATGGAAAATAAATGATAATACTTAAATTTTATAGGAAAAGTTACAGGTATTTGTAAAATGTACGTTATTCTATTGTTTAAAATGTAACTTTTAATTTTGATTAATTTTTCAAATAGTGAAATATAGGAAGTTGTTCTCTTTTTAGCTTACTCTGCAAGTTTTTTAGTTCAATGAATAATTCATTGCTTGCATATTATACTAGGATGCATAATTTGCAATTTAGAAAATGAAATAGAATTTTCAATATCTTGCAGAATTGAAATAATTATTTCAAACATATTAATTATTTGATTTATGCTATCTTTAATAAACATTGAATTTTCTCTATAACTTTGTTTTTCTACCCAAAGAGAAATTTGATTTAATTTTGATTCTAAAAGATTACATTCGTTGCATAGTGTTATTGACATAGAAAGAGAATTTTGAACTTTAATGTTTTCAGCTAATTTATTTTGATTATCTTGCAATTCTTTTATTAAGAACTCATAATAATTTCTGAATGTCCTCTTCGTTCATTTGGATTTGATGAAATCCACTTGCTAAGTCCAGAGTGGAAAAATACTGGCATTTTCCTAGTTTACTCAACAAATCAGTTATATTCGGAAGTGGGTATCGATCATCGACTGTTTTTTCATTTCGTTGTCTGTAATCGACTACAACTCTCCACTTTTGTTTTCCTGAGGCATTGACCTTTTTCGGAACAACCCATATCGGTGACGACCATGGCGAATTACTTGGCCTAATAATATTTGTTCTAACATTTTCTGAATTTGATTTTCCACTTCTTGTTTATGTATAAAAGGATAACGGTAGGATTTAGAGTAAGTGGGAATTTCGTCAACGGTTCTAATATGATGTTTTATTTTACTCGTAAATGTTAATGGCTTGTTTTCTTGGTAAAATATGTCGCTAAATTCTTTACATTTTTCTTCGTCGTTCAAGTGATTTGTTCTAATTTGTGTCGAGTTTAATTTTTGCTTTTCAGAATTGTCAAAATGATTCAAATTAATTTCCTGGATTTCTTTTCTATTAAACTTTTCGACTGAAATTGCGAAAAATCTAAAGTAACTCGATTCGTGGTATTGTTTAAAATCGTAGTCAAAGCTTGTCCATTTTTTGCAAAACTTAAACTTTCCGGTATTTCACAATTATGAATTTTTTGATGCGGGATAATTATTTCTCCGTTTGAAATTGATGTTTTAATTTTTATTACTTGCTCCGAACGCGGTGCAATTGATATCAAATTTAATTCTTTTTGGGTTTTGTGAAAATTAAGTTTTATTTTCGTATTAGGAGTTATTAAATAATTCTGATCAAAATTAATACTTGCTTGTAAGAGCTTTAGATTATCTAGTCCAATCAAACCGTGAAAAACATTGTGAAATTTAAATAAATAAAATTTCAAATATTTAGTTTGTTGTAATTTAAAAATTTTCGATGCTGGTATCGTGACACTAAATTTATGAGCAGATTTTTGAAAAACAGTTGAAACAATAAATGGATCATTTTTAATCAAATTTGGAAAATATTTATTAGCTATTTCAGGATCGATAAAAGATTTTGTGGCACCTGAGTCAATTAAGAATTTTAAATTGTGTTCAGGTAAAATGATATACGAGAGTTCACTTGAATTTGTAGTATTTATCGGTATAATTGGAGGTGTTATGTTTGTTCGTGATCTTGAGGCTCTATGTAAAAATTTTGTTCGTCAAAAGAAGGTGAGGAAGAACCTTCATTAGTTTCGTCTGCATATTGATTATATTGTTCATCGGAATAATCGATTTCGGCGGATTCATTCATTTCAAAATTAGAGTCGAATTGATAGAGATTATTTGTCTAAGTATTGTAAAGTTCTTCTGAAATAAAATTTCTTGGTGCTGAAGGATTAGGTGCGAAATAATTGAATGAATTTCTGTACCTGGTGTGAAATTTTGTTTCGCATTTCTTGTCGATATACTCATTGGCGTTGGTTTAGGAAAGGTCTGTTTAGGGTTTGGCTTAAAAACATTTCTTTGTTGTGGTTGTTTAAATACTTCTGAGTTTGTGAAAAAAACGTTGTATATGGTTATTCGGTTTAGGATGTATTGGTATCAATTGAGATGGGAAATAATTTGGTGACCTAAACGAATTATTAATAGGTTGTGTAAATTGATAATTTGGTGTATTATTTTCAAATTTGTGTGGATACATTTGTGGCTTAAAAATGTTGACACTGAACGGGTTTACTGAAATTTTATTAGTAAAATTTTGATAATAATGAACGTTATCCTCGCGAATAACAAATTGTAATGCTTCGCTTAAATTTGTCGGCTGCATACACCGTATTGTAGTTCTCAAGGGTTCTTTCAAACCTGATAAAAATGTTTTGAGTGCAAGATTGTTATAAAGATCGCGTTTTAATTGTTTAGATTCTGCCGTCACTTCGTGGACATCAACATAACTACACAATAGATTTAAAACATTAAGTATTCTATCGTAAAATTGTTGTGGAAACTGACGCATCATCACTAAATCTCGATTTAAACAAGCTTCATCTCTCTGATCTGAGAAATTGCGTTTTAGAGTATTTTCTACATCATTCCAAGTTGCAACATTTTGAATATTTACAACTAATTTTGCAGTACCTTTTAATTTAGAAATTAAAGAATTCAATAAGAACATAAAATACATAAAATGTATTAATTAAAGAATTGCAAACTGATAAATATCGGTTCAATTCATTTGGATTCCCGTCAAATTCAGGGACACAATTCAAATATTCATGCTTAAATTGCACTCAAAATGTTCAGAAATACCAATTTTGCAAATATTTAAGATTTGTATCGTAAGTCTCCAATAGTAACCGCAAACTTACCGAGAAATTTGACGGCGGTTTATGCTGAAGATGGGAGGATTTGCCGTCGCCAATTCGACGTGGACCTTATTCGCCGTCGGACCAATTCGACGTCGCGTTCTAAATTTTATTCAACTTACTGATGAGTTTTAGTCCTTTTAAAAATCTTTCTAATTTTTTTCATTTTTGCATTCGTATAGAAATACATACATATAATTTAGTTTTCAAGTAAATTAAAGAGAAGAGAATTCCTTGTAAATAGGAAAAGTCTTCTTTTCTTATTAATCGTAATGATTACATTAGTGAGAGGTAATCTCTTTTAATTTAATAAGTACCGTACTAAACACATTGGTGAGAAGCATCAGTAATTCTTTCTAACAAGAAAAGTTCAGGGATTTTCGTATTATACTCAACTTTATCCTAATTACCTATTATAAATACAGACGATTTCGGCTTTGGCCTTAGTATCTTTCTGTACGGCTTTCATGACCAGTAATTTTTTATAATGGACGCAACAATTTTGTCCGAAAGGCGAAAAGAAAAATTTCCTGCAAATGGTTTTCTTTATGTGTTTGATGCAAACAGTAAAAGTGATATTGATATTAAGTTTTGGAGATGTGAACTAAGAGAAATGTGCAAAGCAAGAAATCATACTTCATAAGAAATCGTGAAACTATTAACGAAGTTAACGTACACACTCATGAGTCCTCGGCTGTTAATGTAGAAGTAGCGCAAGTGGTTACGAAAGTAAAGAAACGTGCTTTTATTTTTTTAATTAGCTTAGATTCTATGCCCATTTAGTCAAGTTAAAATGTTTCGAAATGTGTTTCGAGGAGAACCATGGAAATCTCTTCAAATAACGGAGATCCCCATGGTTGTCCTCGAAAAATGGACATTCTATATGTGCAGGATACTTAAGAAATAGCGAAACAGCGCCGATCTGCACTATTCAGGGATACCTCTGAGCATGGGAAAAATGTTAAAAAAATCTTTTTTATGAAGATTTTTGTGCAAAACATGAGAAAAAGCTTCTAAAGGTATTATTTATTGATTTCTAATAAGAATTATTGTTGAACATCATTTTAAATGTCTTTCAACAAAAATTGTTGAAATATTCAGAATTGCCAAATAATAGTAATAATAATAAAATGAAAATTTCGAATTCCACTCTTAAAACCTCCCTATCTTTAAGGAATCACGAAATAGAATTTTTTTAACATTTTTCCCATGCTCAGAGGGTGTCCGTGAATAGTACAGAATGGCGCAGTTTCGAGTATAATAAAAAGACGTCTTTCAGTTAAGTGCAGTTCACTTTCAATTATAATGAACAACTGCAGTTAACTATTATTATTATTATCATTACAGGTGATTAACGAATGTCTGGTGAATACAAGAACAAGCTACTCAAGCTCAACTTCCAAACAGCTGCGCTTTAAAAAAAAAATAGACGCAAACGCGATGCGATTCAAGCCGTTCCACCGAATCCCGTGAGTCTTGACCAACTGGTATTACCGGAGTCTTATAGAATTTACGGTGTACAACCTGATATTGAAGAAAAATTTTTATTGGCGGATGACGAAGAGAGACTCAATAGGATTTTGATATTTGGAAGGCAAAGCTGGATTCAATATTTTCAAGCGACTACTTGGTATGGTAATGGTACATTTTCAGTGGCACCACCACTGTTTTCCCAAGTGTACACTGTAATGGCTGTCAAAAATAATGGTGTGCACCCTATATTTTATGCCCTACTGCTAAACAAACAACGACTATTTGAATTAATTAAAAGTTTCATTTCAAATTTGCAACCCACAGCAATCCACTGTGATTTTGAACACGTTGCAATTACTGCCGTGAAAGATTGTTTTCCATACGTGAACATCAACGGTTGCTTTTTTCATTTAGCTCAAAATATGAGAAAGCTTTTGGGTGCAATAGAACTCCTTAGGAAATACAACAACATTGCACAATTTGGTTTGAATACCAGAATGGTAACATCTTTGGCGTTTGTTTCCATTGGACATCTAGACAATGCTATCGATGTCTTGGCGATGTTTTACCTGCAGAGCTCTAACCACTCTTGAATTGGTTTAAAATAAGCGCGTAGGGCATATGAATAGATATTACAATTTTGTACAATTGTCATATACTATAGTTTAATGATTTTTTCTGTAAATGTAAATAATAAATATGCATCATTCATGACAAATTAATTTTTTTCTCATCTTTATTTGAAAACTACCGACGGCGAATTTACCGGTGGCGAATCGGTGACGACGAACTACTGACGGCGATCGACGACGGCGAATTGTCCTAGTTCCGTTTGTGCTGGTGAATTTAAAATAGTAGTATGTTACGGAACGCGTTGATTTACGAACAAAACTATCATAATCTATTTTATAAACAAACAAATTTGTTAAAATTATTTTTCGGACAACGTTTAATAACGTTTCAAATATCTGCTCTTCGTTATTCTATTGGCAGCCTCTTCAGGACAAATAATAAATCATTTTATTAAAACACACATTATTCATTTTTATTTTTAAATGAAACTAGATGGCGAAGGTGGTTACACAGATAACAGCGATGTTATGCGTAATATCAGTAATACATCATAGGCCTGATTGTCAATTCAAATATTTACCACAAACCGGCTTCGTAGAATAGTTGTTTTTGTTACTAAATACATATTTACGGCTTTTCCTCTAAGTGTATTCCGTAAGTAGACTATTTTTAAGGTGATGGCTACTTACGGAAGTAACTGTTACCAAAATTTTGTACATACGGAACATATTCCTAATTATACATGTTATTTCCCTGTCTAAAAAACGAACCAACATAATATACATACAGCGTGTCACGCTATGTTGTGTGAAATAGCTTATGACTGTTAACTTCGGATTTTTATGTACAAGAAATGTTAAAAATATGCATATAAATATATCACGTTTTTCCAAAAAATATATCGAAAATATGCTCCTATACATAAATTTATGTGCATGCTGTTTCTGATGAAATAAAATAACAAATAATGAAAACATATCTATATTTAAGCACAAAAACAATAATAATTTTACAGAACATATTTCATTATCTATGATAATAACTACATTAAATAAAAATAGTAATAATTCTATTTATTAAGTATGATCTAAGCAACATAGCGCTTACAACTATTCAGCTTCCAACTTAATGTATGGTATTCTTATTATGCCAGTTGACATACAAAAGATTTTCTAAGTTTTTCAATTAATTTTTGCCTTCTGTATAACAATATATTTTTATATGTCGAAAATGTTCTTTCGACATCCGCCGACGTGATGGATGCATACTTAAATACTGTTACATGGTGAGGATCTACATCCAAATCTAAATCATTATCATCAATGGATTCTAATGATAAAATATTTGATATTCAAGTTAAGTTGTTGTCGAACCAACAAAAATGTAACACATCACAAACTGCTAACTTACTTAAAATAACAAAATGGCAATTCGGCATTTTTATGGCCAACCTCTCCAGCTGAAGTTGAAGAAGTCATCTCTCACCAATTTACTTATGATTCCTAAAACATACATATATTTATATTTTACATTGGCTATCTGCTCTATATGCTAATTCCACTTCAAAAAAGGATGCATATATAGAATCCCAAAAAAATTGCTAATTTAAACGACATATTTTGTAGTTTTCTAGATTCATTAAACAGGATATAAATCTATAACAAAGTGATATTTGTTATGTATATTTTGATATTTGATATATTTTCATTCCCAGGCCTATTTAAACGCAGTTGAGCGCAGACACCGAGGGAGTCAATTTAATAATTGTTAAAAAAACAGTGTAATTTATTAAAAATAATTTTTAGGTTTAAATGGATCGTTTTACATTTTTGTCTCCCTTGACAACTTTGTTTATTTAACAATATGTTTTTTTTTTAATTTTTACTCCTGACAAAGCTATCAATCGACGTGAAACGTAGTGCGATAGTGCCAATGGAACACCCTATATATTTTTAGATATTTGGATGAACCGCAGTGAGCTGATTACAATGGCATAAATATATATAGATTTCATTGAACTAATTTCGTAAAATAATTTTCTTTCTTAAAAAATTCTTCAAAAATTCAGTTAGTTTGGATTTGAATTTCTGATTACTGAGATAACACAGATCAACGAAAATTTAACGCGATATTTTTAGGATTTTGGCCCATATGAAAATGTGAAAAAAATTAAGATATCTTTCTGCATTATACCGAGCGATCGATACTTACGAAACATTCGGTATCTCATTTTTTTTAATGGAACGGCCTACTTTTTATTCCAGAAATGGATAGCGCTTAAATGTAGCTTTCTGCTGATATAAGGTTATATACTTTTATTTTTAACAGTTTCGTCACAAGAAATTTTTTTCACAAGTATTTGAATGGTTGCCTTTTTAAACTCGTCGGCACCAGTCGGAATATGTATTTTTGCTACAAATTTAAAATTTATGTCTGTTAATTAAGTCTACTGTTAAAAAAATAAAATAAAAATTCCGAAAGTTGGGTAACAAATATTAAATTTCAATTAAAATTTCTTAAAATTATCGCTTTAAGTAAGGGCCAGTTTCATAATGGAATCTAAAAGAGGTTTTAAAATTAAAGGCACATTCAGATGTTTAAACAAATTTGTTTTCATATTCGTTTTTAAAATACGAACAATATTATGATATCTTTTTGCATTATACCGAGCGATCTGTACTTACGAAAAAAATTTGGTTGCAAAATATTTTTCTATTTTGAAAGTTGTCGCCATGTAAATCTTGATGTAAAAGCATATAATATGGGTGATATTTATGTTTTTTTATAATTCTTTGGACACTGGTCTTACTGATATCTGTTATCTTGCTATCGTGAACTTATATTTGGATTCTCTGTTATTGTTGCCGGGACTGTAAACTGATTATTATGTTGTGTTTGGGTGATTAACGATTTTCTTCTTGTAATGATCACTACCGCTTTGTTCAAAACGTCTCTTTAGGCTTCTGAAACATTTTATTTGAATAGGGCGATGGTCTGGATATCTTTCACTATAAATTGTGGAGGCAAGAAGACAATTTCTACTACATCTTCTTAATATGTAAATCATATCAACCATATCTTCTTATAACTATAACTAAAATGCAAACAGATATCTTAATATTGTTCGTATTTTAGAAACGAATATGAAAACACATTTGTTTACAGATCTGAATATGCCTTTAATTTTAAAGTCTCTTTTAGATTTCATTATGAAACTGGCTCTTATTTAAGGCCATAATTTTAGGAAATTTTAATTGAAACTTAATATTTGTTACCCAACTTTCGGAATTTTTTATTTATTTTTTTTAAACAGTAGATTTAATTAACAGACATAAATTTTAAATTTGTACCAAAAATACATACTCTGACTGGTGCCGACGAGTTTAAAAAAGCAACCATTCAAATACTTGTGAAAAAAATTTCTAGTGACGAAACTGTTAAAAATAAAAGTATATAACCTATATCAGCAGAAAGCTACATTTAAGCGCTATCCATTTCTGGAATAAAAAGTAGGGCGTTCCATTAAAAAAAAATGAGATACCGAATGTTTCGTAAGTATCAATCGCTCGGTATAATGCAGAAAGATATTTTAATTTTTTTCACATTTTTATATGTGCCAAAGTCCTAAAAATATCGCGTTAAATTTTCGTTGATCTGTGTTATCTCAGTAATCAGAAATTCATATCCAAACTAACTGAAATTATTTTACGAAAGTAGTTCAATGAAATCTATATATATTTATGCCATTGTAATCAGCTCACTGCGGCGCATCCAAATATCTAAAAATATATAGGGTGTTCCATTAAAAAAAAATTGGTTTCCACGAACCGACATTTTCCTGATCACTCTGTATAATTGAAAATAATTTTACAATATGCCGCGTATTGTCTAGTATAAATTTCTTTATCGATTTTTTTCTTAATTTTTTGCCCTAGGCTTTATAGAAGAAATGCGCATCGTTGGGCCACCCTGTACAATTCGATTATCAAGTTTCGTATTTCGAATGAAAATAATCGTTAATCCGAGAAATCGAGTAGAAATTAGGTTCGAGTTTCGGTTTTAAAAAGAATTCAAAATAGCGATTAATAGAACATTTCTACAAGTACTTATATGGTAGATACTTCCTCCTGAGGACGGACTATGCCGCCTTAAAATGGCTCCTCCGATTCAAGAATCCTGAAGGACAAGTTGCATGATGGATCGAACGACTTCAGGAATACGATTTTGAAATTCAGCATCGGGCAGGAATAAACCACAAGAATGCCGATGCTTTGTCTAGAAGACCCTGTACTGAAGAGTGCAAGCACTGCAGTCGTTTGAAGGAGAAAGTAGCCATGACTGCAAGAACAGCCATTGTTGTCGACAAATGGCAAGGCGAAGAATTGCGGCGAGACCAGGAGAACGACCCGGACTTGAAATTGGTGCTGGAATGGAAAAATAGGGAGGCAAGGCCTACTTGGGAAGAGATAGCACCTTGTGCACCATCCGTAAAATCATACTGGGTGCAGTGGGACTCCATAGTGCTGGATCATGGTCTTCTGAAACGAAGCATAGAGAACCAGGAAGGCACGGAACAGAAGACACAGTTACTGATTCCCAAGAATAGGGTGGCAAAAGTTCTGAGGGAACTTCACGATGATACTTCGGGAGGGCATTTGGGAATCAAGAAGACAATGGAGAAGGTGCGCGAGCGATTCTACTGGATGAATTGCAAGGAAGACGTAAAAACGTGCAGGAAATGTGTAGTCTGCGCAGCCAGTAACGGTTTACACAGGCGAGGCAAGGTTCCCATGAAACAGTATAACGTGGGAAGTCGTTTTGAGAGAGTTGCCATCGATGTAGCAGGTCCATTTCCAGAAACAAATAGTGGAAATAAATACGTTGTCGTGGTAATAGACTATTTTAGCAAATGGGTTGAAGCATACGCCCTACCTAACCAAGAGGCGGTCACTATTGCTGAAATCCTTGTCAAGGAATGGATTAGTCGGTATGGTGCACCCATGGAACTGCATTCGGATCATGGAAGACACTTTGAATCGACCTTATTTAAGAATGTGTGTACTCTGCTCGGCGTACGAAAAACTACGACCACTGCGCTTCATCCACAGTCGGACGGAATGGTGGAAAGGCTCAACAGGACCATCAACCGACATTTGTCAAAGGTCGTCTCCGATCACCAGAGAGACTGGGACACGTATATTCCCCTGTTTCTACTGGCATACCGCTTGTCCGTTCATGAGATCACAGGGAGAGACTCCGGTGAAAATGGTATTTGGGCGAGAGCCAAGACTGCCCTGTGACTTGAAATTCGGCGTGAAGCCTGGCGAAGTCCCTGCCGACGAAGACTACGTGAGCGGTCTGCGCAGGAAAATGGACAACATTCACAACCAAGTACGTCAAAATATACAGACCGCCAGCGACCCAAAAGATTATTAAAACCATCAACGCTTGAAGACGTTTGGAAGAAAAACGGTCTTTCGGGAAATCTAATCTAACAATAAATATTATAGGGACGAACTAGAGGACACAAATCTGTCAAGAGCCTAATTTCGTAACTGAAAAAAGTGGAAATACATTAAGATACAAATTTTGGTTTTCTTCTTCTTTTTTGTTTTTGTTGTAACTTGTTTAACAAAACTCGTTTTACGAATGCCCTAAATGTTTTGTCCTACGAGTTTTTTTGCAAATACGAATCGATTAATGGTCACGTGATCTTTCGTTTTTATTAATTTGTTTTATACTATTTATATGAATCACATTATTCATCTAAAGACATATTCTTCTTTCACTTGTTATAGACTATAAACATTGTACGCAAAACTAAAGAGCTCAACATCCAAGAAGGCCAAGGCATCGAATACTATGTGGGCTTCCCTTACAACCATAGTTTTCCCAAAATGACCTCGGTGAAGCTCAACGGGAAGATTTACTGTACCGGTACTACCGAAAGAGGTAAGAAGGTTACTCCCTTCGCCTGAAATAAGCTTCAAAGCTACATGAAGGATGTATTTTTTGCAGCTACTGATGATCACGGCGTCACTGCTCTCTCGGCGATTGATCGTTTCTCGACGACTATACCTGAGGAAACCATTAGTCGCCGTGCTAACACCACCGCCACCACCACAACAACAACAACAACAACAACAACAACAACAACAACAACAACAACCACAACTACAACCACGCCAACAGTTGAAATCACAATCAAAGACGAAGATCAATGTGGTATAAACACTGATTATAAATCTTTAAATTTCTCTGGACATTCTACTAAGAGCGGGGAATACCCCTGGTTGGTTGCTCTTTTCATTGTCGAATCCACCGTGAACTACCATTTTAATTGCGGAGGAAGTCTTATCTCAAAGAAACATGTCATTACTGGTAAGCAATTATAAATTCACTCTAAGTAAAAAAAGAGCCTAATGGTTCGTTTATTGAAAATCTTCGTTCCTAAAATGTAATCGTAAATTTAAATTAGTTTAAAAGAAACATGAATTTTAGTCCAAAATTCTCTGTGATTCCTCCGCCATTCCTGGCAAATTGAAAGGGCAAAAATCGAAAATAAATCGAAACACATTTTTAAAAAATTAAAGATTTAACTAAAAACCAAAGAGTTCGAAATTAAAAAAGAAAACAATAATGATGCAAAATTAAAAAATATAAATGAATGCAACCGAAAAATTTTTAATCAAAACTAAACACAAATGAAAAATATTTTCAAAAATTTGAAATAAATGAAAAAAACCTTTTTAGAAATCAAAACAGTAAATTTAAAAGACAAGCCATAAACGAAGTCTATAAACAAGTTTTAGAAAATTTATGTAAAGAAATAAATGAAAAGACGATTTAAAAATCAGAAAAAAGATAATTAAAACAAATTCATGAAAAAATAGAAAAATAAAAAAAATAAATAAAACGAGAGAACATTTTAACAGCCGAAAAATTGGAAATTGTTCAATGTTTTATTCGACCAGAAACATCATACAAGTTCTGAAGTATAGTCATCTGACAGACTAAATTTTTTTTTTTATTTTAAAAAAGAACTATGAAAAAAGAATGGCGTAAAATAAGTAGAGAATAAATAACTTGCTTTTAAGGCAAATTTATAATTAACCAATCTACACCATAAATTTCAAACGATTAAAAAATTCCACAATTCAAAATCAGTAATCAAAACTTACTTTAAAAGGGAGAGAAAGTTAAATTTCACTGGTAAAGTACGGAGAAGATGAGTTGCAAAATCATGAAATCTTGAAGCTTATGTTTGATAGGGTAGATTTACTTTCTCCCCCCCCCCCCATTAAAACGAATGGTTGAAAGCTAGACAACAATAAGTACTTGCAAATTTGTTGTGGCGTACTTCTCGCAGTCGCTTATTGCATAAGGAACTTTCCGGGAAACAACACACCCAAGTTTACGTTTGTAGGGCCAATTTACTTTGGACAGCTCCCGCCTCCCGAATAGTTAAAAAGCTATTCACTTCTATCTCTAATTTTATTTTACAAGAATTAGATAAAAAAGTAAAATTCCGGGAACTGGGCATGATTATGTGCCTAGACATTAATAAAAACTTGCAAATTTGTAGTTTAGTTACCACATACAATATCTCTTTACTTTCAGCCGCTCATTGTATGAGGAGCATACCAAAGGAAGACATCGTCGTGGTATTGGGCAAGCACAACATAAAAAACTGGGTCCATGGCTCGATTATAAGGGCCGTCAAAGCCTACTACGTCCATCCTGATTATAGGAAACCATCAGATGCAGACATCGCCGTGTTGCTGTTGGACAAGCCAGTGATCTTCAGTGCGTCGGTCAGAGCCGTCTGCCTATGGGACGAAAGCGATAGCTTGAACGTCATCGTCGGGAGGAATGGCACAATCGTCGGTTGGGGAAAAGATGAAACTAGTACGTTAATTGTGGAGGAAGCAAATCAAATACAAATCCCCATCGTATCTCAAGAGACGTGTCTACGATCAGACATCAGATACTTTCATTTAACTTCGACAAGAACTTTCTGCGCAGGTAATTCGCAATCTGAAAGAGCCTTTTTTAGAAAATGTACGAGAGTGAGAGAGAATTTTTCATTTCTAGGCACCATCGGGGAATTTCGTGGTCCTTGTAGTGGAGATAGCGGCGGTGGATTCGTTATGAAGAGGAATGGAATATGGAAGTTGAGGGGCATTATCTCTAGCGCCCTCTTAGATCCAATCAAACGTATATGTGACATTAACAATTACGCCGTGTTTACTGATGTACCCAAATATGCCACGTGGTTGAAACAAGTAGTGGAATATGACTAATTCGCCTCATAATCTAGTCAGTGATAAGTTCAGTCTTTGTGGAACACTTCTAAAGCCGGGTCTGATTTTTTGACGTAATATAATAAAAAGTGATCAAATGAAAATGAATTAGAGTTGGCGATGCAACTAAATACTTATGCGTGCATTTAGTTCATCGAATGTCACTTTGACGTTTCTATAAAGCAAGAAAACCGATGCAGATACGTAAAATGACCACTGCCTGCTGCATCGAGGTACATTTAAACTTTATGGATAATTACGTGAGTAACGTTAAACATTTGTAGCGTATTTTTTCACAATTAATTGACAATTAGTATTAATATGACGTTATCCAAGACATGCAACTAAATTTCAACGCCTACCTTAATTCATTTTTATATTGATTGATTGTTATAAGGTAATGATATGTGTTTCTTGTTGCATGTTTGTTTTATATTATTATAGGTATTTGAATTTTGTAGATATTTATATTGAACCACTTTATAACACATTGAAACACATTTTCAAAAAATTTTAACTAACATATCTGTAAATAATTTAAATAATATATTCTCAAATTGAAAAACCAAAACTCCGAAATGAAAACAAATGGTTTATGAAATTAAATGTTTAAATTGTAACTAATGTTACTGTGTCCCAATTTCGAGGCTCACTATTGGTATTTCGGTTATTAGAAGAGATAGAGGAACGGTTAAATGGGGAATGTTTTGCAGAATTCAATCCTCGCAACAAATCTCATTTCAAATTCACCATAACTTTTTTAAATTATAAGATAATTTTAAAAAACCAAAATTTCCCGATTTCAATTTTTCTTAATAACTCGATAATACTTAATGTGACCTCTTTTATAGTTTTACAATATTCAGACACTTTTTTAAGACAACGTTTTTGACACAAACAAAAACCCTCGATTGTCATTTGTTTTCAAGTTATTAGTGCTAACTTTTGTTTTTCTTATGACAGCCATTTTGGATTTTCGGTTAGTTAGATAGTCTTTAAAAAGAGCTTTTCGACGATGTACAACATACCCGAAAAATTTTTACAGGTAAATTACATTAACAAGAAAAAGCAATCAGAAACAAAAGTATCTATAATAACTATTTTACCCAAAAGAAATAAAATAAAATGTTTCAAATGTGGAAAAACTAATCACACAGCAAATGTATGTAAGGCTACAAATTTAAAATGTACAAATTGTGGAAAAAATGGACACCTAAAATTAGTATGTTTTAAAAAGAAAACTGAAAACCAAAATCAGATCGAAGAAATTTCAGAAAATGTTATGAAAGAAGAAAAAAATTGTACGATAAATTACATAAATCAAATAAACAAATTAAAGTCTGATAAATACGTAGTTAAAGTACAAATTGAAGGGAAACCATGTAAAATGGAATTAGATACGGGTGCAGCGCTTTCAACGATTTCTTTACATAACTTTAAAGTTATCTGCCCTGAAAAACAATTACAAACAACTCCAATACTACTACGCACATATACGGGCGAAGAAATTAAGCCAGTAGGCAAATGTAAGGTGAAAATAAAATACGGAAACCAAATTACCGAAGGGGATATTTACATACTTGATAAAGAAGTAGACACAATATTGGGTCGCGAGTGGCTAAAGAAAATTAAAATAAATTGGAATCAATTAAATAAAATATCCATTCAAAATGATTCAACTTACAAAAAAGAAATGGATACACTATTACAAAAATACAGTTCAATATTTCAAAATAAGTTAGGAAAAATTCCTAATGGTACTTGTAAACTACAAACGGTTGAATGGACACCGATATTTATTCGTCCAGTTCCATATGCTTTGAAAGACAGAATAAAAGATGAATTAGTGTGGTTAGAAAAATTAGGTATCATTGAAAAAGTTACATATTCAAGTTAGGGAAGCCTAATTGTTCCTGTTGTGAAGAAAAATGGTGAAATTCGCTTATGCGCTGACTACAAAGCTACAATAAACAGATATCTAAAGGATGATAATTATCCAATTCTCAGGATAGAGGACTTATTCGCAAAAATGAGCGGAGGAAAATATTTTTGCACTCTGGATATCAATCAAGCGTATCTTCACATGCCAGTAGACGATGGAAGTTCCTTACTGCAAACAATTAGCACTCACCGTGGAACATTCAAAGTAAAGAGCTTAATATTCGGAATAAAAATTGCTCCGAATGTATGGCAAAGGTTTATGGACCAAACTCTTGCAGATTTGGAAGGAGTTGCGTGCTTTTTTGACGACATTCTGGTACAAAGAGAGAGTCGCGAGGAATTATTAATAAATTTACGGAATGTTTTCGAACGATTATTACAAAATGGATAACATTTAAGCAAAGAAAAATGCCAATTTTTCAAGAATTCAATTACATATCTGGGTCACAAAATAGATGAAAATGGTTTACACCCGCTTCAAGATAAAGTAGACGCAATTATCAAGTGTGCCAAACCGAAAGACGTAAACGAGGTACGAACGTTTTTAGGATAAATAAATTATTACCAAAAATTTCTACCAAACTTAGCATCAAAATTACATCCGATAAATAACTTGTTACGTAAGGATCAGCCATTCAAGTGGTCCGCTAAGTGCGAATGGGCATTCGACAAATTAAAAAAAGAAATAAGCAGCGATAAAGTTCTTACACCGTATGATCCAAATCTTTCAGTGGTTTTGGCCACAGATGTATCTCCAACTGGATTGGGAGCAATCATATCTCACATTCTTCCAGACAAAACAGAGATCGCCGATCGCGTTTGCATCCCGATCATTTATAAAGGCTGAACGGAATTATAGCCAAATTGATAAGGAAGCAACAGCTATTGTGTGGGGTCTGAAGAAATTTTTTCACTACTGCTACGGTAGGAAAACTATTCTCATTACGGATCATAAGCCGCTTACAAGAATACTACATCCTGAAAAGGATTTGCCAGCGACACCTGCAATAAGGTTATTACATTACGCGAATTTCATGGCAGGATTCAAATACGAGATCGTTTATAGGAATACCAAGTTACATTCCAATGCAGACTACTTATCTCGATTCGCATTACCAAATTCTACAGATAATACATTCGATGACGATTCTTTATTTTACTTAAACCAGCTACAAGTATTACCTGTTACAAGGAAGGAAATAAAGAAAGCAACCGAAAATGACATTGAACTTGTAAGAATTATTAAAGGGTTACAAAGTGAATGTGAAATTACAGATCAAGATCTAATGAAATTTACATTTGAAGATGGATGTTTATTTAATGGTATTCGAGTGGTAATACCAAGAACATTACGAGGAAGAATTTTGGAAGAACTGCATACAGATCGCACAGGAATTGTGGCTAGAAGCTATGTATGGTGGAAAGGAATAGACAACGACATAGAAAATATTACAAAATCTTGTAAGCACTGTCAATACAACCGGAACAATCCTAAAGTTACAACACCAGTTCATCCTTGGGAATATCCTAATAATCCTTGGCAACGAATCCATGTTGATTACGCAGGACCGTTTCAAGAACATTATTTCCTAATTATCGTCGATGCCTACACGAAGTACTTAGAAATCCTATCAACAAAAAGCATGAGCAGCAAAATTACAAGTGCTAAGCTCAGGGAAACATTTGCGAGATTTGGGCTACCAGTTTCGATAATTAGCGATAACGGACCTACATTTAGATCCAAGGAATTTGAAGATTTTATGAAGTCAAATGGTATTATTCATAAGTTCACAGCGCCGTACCATCCAGCAAGTAACGGTCAAGCAGAACGATACGTCCAGACTTTTAAACAAAGTTTAAGGTCCATGGTTTCCGACCAGGGTGATCTAAATGGAAAATTATGTCGATTTTTGATGCAGTACCGGAAAGTTCCAAATTCGTCGACGGGACAAAGCCCAGCCGAAATGATGTTTAAGGGACCGTACAGAACCAGGCTCGATCTTGTGAAAAGAAACATTCATGAAGAGAAAAATGAGCAAATTCCGATTACAACAAAAGCCCGACAAATGAATATTGGGGACAGAGTACTGGTTAGATTTTATGACAATAAAGAAAACAAATGGAAAACTGGAACAGTTACAAAGAAATACGGAAATCTACATTATGATATTGATGTTGATGGATCGCATCATAGACGTCATATTGATCAAATGTTACGAACCAATTACAAGGGACCAAATCCAACTATACCTACGATCGTGCTCGATGAAGCTGTTCAGGAAAAAGAGGCGAAAGAGAGACAAGAAGAGAAGGACAAAGAAACGTCACAAAAAGAATCTACAATAAAAACGGAGAAAACGGATATGCCAAACGTAAGAGGTGAAGACCCGCAATTTTCGAAATCGGAAGTAGAACCTCTACAACTTCGCCGTTCTACTCGAATCAAGAAACCACCGAATAAACTAACAGTCTTATTCATAAAAATTCGTAAAAATAGCATTCAAATGTTCAATAGTTAAAACGCTCAATAAGCTTACTGAGCGTTTTATGATTGATATCATTCATAAACACACTATAAACCTGATTTAACTATTGGCGTGCTACTGATACATGATTTTAGTCTTTAAGTTGTAATACTGATCATTTGACAGACGTTAAATATGTAAAGTTGAGTATCATAAGCGGAGTTACTCTAGCAATATTTTCCAGCAATAAATCATAGAGATCAGTTTAATGTGTGTTTATCAGTAAATTTTACCGCCGACCGCTTCTATATTTTGAGTATTGCTTCTAGGCAATAGCAGCTAAAAAGGTAATCTGAGGAAAAAATAGTTTTTTCCGTATTGGGGCCGGCGCAATACTATGCAACTTTTTCATTAGAGATCTTGCCATTGAACATTTCTTCAGCATTTTAAAAGAGAATCTACAAATTCGTTTAATCGGTGTTGGAGACGACTTCGGCTATCCCACGACAAAACACAGTATCAAACATTTTTATGAAAATTGAGTTAGGATTCAATTTGCACTTATTGTGCTATATTCTGTGATATAAATCGGACACAGACTCATATCTCGATAGAAACGTGAGATTTGATGCTCGTCAAAACACAGTAAATGTAAATTTTGATGACAGTGCCAATAGAAAGCACAGTAACTATTTTGTGACAGGTCAAAACACGGTATATTACATACTGTGTTTTGTCATGGGATGGCCGACTTGACACTACGCAACTTTTTTTATTAGAGGTCCTGCCACTTACATATTTTGCACATTGCTTCTAAGAGACATTTAAAAAGATAATTTGATTACAAATTCGTTTTATCGGTGTTGGGGGCGGCGCAATACTAGGCAATTTTTTTTATTAGAGGTCTTGCTACTTACATATTTTTCACATTGCTTGTAAGAGGCATTTAAAAAGATAATTTTATTACAAATTCGTTTCATCGGTGTTAGGGGTGGCCCAATACTACGAAACTTTTTTATTAGAGGTCCTGCCACTTACATATTTTGCATATTGCTTCTAAGAGGTATTTAAAAAGGTAATCTGATTACAAATTCGTTTTATCGGTGTTGGGGGCGGCACAATACTATGCAACTTTTTTATTAGAGGTGCTGCCACTTACATATTTGCACTGTTTATCGCTGCAATAGTATCCATAACTGTTACAAACCCGTTATTTGTAAGAACAACATATTTAACCATTAAAGCACTCAAACGATTAGGTTTAAAATACTGTTAAAGTAGGCCCAAACCATCTATAAATTCTTGTAATTTATAACACTGTTATTAGAGGTCTATAGCACTATTGAGCGTTTATGAATAATGTTTTGAGGTAAACGTTTTATAAGTTCTTTATAAAAGCTTTATAATAGCGCATATTTTTTTATGAATAAGACCGTAAATCTATAAGGAGAGGAAAGGTGTTATATATATGAACGCTGTTGTGATTATAAGTACGCGGATATAGCGTTGCGGAACGCAGCAGAGGAGTCATGTACGCATGCGCCGAGGGGAACTACTGCGACGTTCTAGTTTCTCGGTATAAGGTCTTATTTTCCAAGTTCCGTTGCACGTCATCAACACAACAATCAGTCATGCCAAGTATCAGCTCCGAATGCAACCATATTCTTACGTGAAAATAGACCGTCCGTTTGAAAAGTTTGTTGGCAATAAATTGCAATGTTGACAAACTTCACCGCTGCCATTTGAATTGTTTACATTTGGTTCGTGAGTGTTGGTCTGCTTTCAAAACGTTGTATTAGTGTATTCCAGAGGCAATATTTATTAGTTCTTTTCAGAGCTCATTATTGCGTGAATTAATACGACATGCCGCCAGGATTAAATTTGCAATTACAGCAAATGGTTGCTTCTTTAATTACGTATTTTGAAAGAGAACGTGATTTTGGAGGGCCCTTAATTTCGTTAACAGCTGTAAGGGAGGTAATGTACATTATTTAACAATTTTTCATTGTGTAACTTCCTATATATTTCACAGCGAGTTGCAGATGCTCTGCAGTTGAATGTTTCCACTGTCAGTCGCATTTCATCTGACATTAGGAAAGGCACCTCATTGCCTGAGCTCTGAGCCTTCTAAAAAACGTGTACGTTCAAAACTGATAACCGATCTAGATAATAACTACCAAGTTACTATTCGTGATGTAATATATGAGATGTACGAAAGAAGTAAGATTTGTGTTTAATCAGATATTTTTAGTTACTATTTTTCGTTTTAGAAGACCACATTACTCTGAAAACATTATTGGATAAACTCAAGACTAGAGCATTATTTGATGGAAACATAAGTTCCCTTTGGAAGGTATTGAAACAAATTGGCTTCAAATGGCGCAAAGATGATCCACGGAGAGGTTTAATGGAACTGAGTAATAGCGCTTTCAAAAGAGTAAATTTTTTGCATTCTTACATGGACACTAAAGACGAAGGAATCTATCAGTTCGTCTACCTTGATGAAACTTGGATATTTCAAGACGGAACAATTGGACGTTCATGGCAAGATAAAGATGTTAGAACAGTGAAGACTACTAAAGTTGAAAGTAAAAGGTTAGTCAGAGAACTTTTATGTAGGAATATATCTAGAAATATAATTTTCTTTTATTGTAGGTATGTTATTCTTCATGCTGGGAATGAAAATGGATTTATCCAAGGTGCAGAATTAATTTTCTCCACTAAAAACAAATCCTCAGATTACCATGGCGAAATGTATAGTGACAATTTCTTATACTGGTTTGAAAAAAAATTAATTCCAAACTTAGAGGAACCATCAATTATCGTAATGGATAATGCTTCATACCATAGCGTAACAAAAGATAAAGTTCCAACTACAACTTGGAAAAAAGCTGACATTCAAGCTTGACTAACTAGCAAACAAATTACATTTGACCCTCATCTCTTGAAATCTGAATTATTGCAGAAAGTTACCCAGTAAGTGTTCTATTTTTTCAGAATGTAATGAATGGTAAAGTAGATTTTTTAAACGCCATAATAATAATTTACACCTTTTTTTTTTCTCACAGTGTTTAGTTACAGTATTAATTCTATTAATTAAATTTATTGTAGAAATAGACCATCTACAACATATGTTATCGATGAATTAGCTGCAAGTAAAGGCCATAAAATCTTAAGGCTGCCACCATATCATTGCATTTTTAACCCAATTGAACTCGTGTGGGGAATTGCAAAGACATATTATAATAATCATGCAACAAAATCTGGTACTTCGGTGGACGACTGTATTATGTTATGGCGAGAAGCACTTGCACAGATAACTCCTGAAGTTTGGGCCGACTGTATAAGACATACTGATACTGAAATATTTAAATGGTGGGACAGAGAAGCTTATTTAGATACCAATGACATATGCCCCTTAATAATTAATATAAATGGTAACACTGATGACAGTGAAAGTGAATCGGATCTGTCGAGTTGATAAAACTGAATGAACAAAATTTATTTGTTTAATTTAATGTGCATTTTTTTTCCCCATATTAAATATAAGAACTAGAGGTAACATTTCTTACAATTTATATTACAACCTTTAAATATGGGGGTGCATACTAAAGTGTATATTAAAAGATGTAATAAATTCTAAGAAATGTTACCTTTAGTTCTTATATTAAGCCGTCTCTGTTATAAAGTACTTCGATAATGACACTGTGATGTCGAAACTGCAGTTACAATAATTAAAATATAGTAATAATTACAAAGTAATAGTTTTTTATTTAATCCTATAATATTTATGGATTATCACAAATCACAAATTAATAAGCCACTCTGATTCACAAAATATTTGCATGATGAAAATTAAGCCCATAATACTGTGATTTAGAGTATTTTTGAAAGAATTTAATGTATCTAAACCCAATTTGTTAAATACTGACGTTACAGCTGGAAGTAAATATTTATCCTAACCTTAAAAAATACCCGTGGCATTTCTTATTAAGAGCACTAACATTATACGAAAGCAGTTTTAAATATATACATACCGTTGAAATTATCTACTTTCAATAATAATGCGAAATCAAAGTATTTGTTTACTTTCCGTAACAAATCATGTTTCTTATTCGTTACAATTGGCAACGGTGTCTAAATTTTACGTCATCGTTGTTGATGACGTGCAACGGAACTTAGAAAATAAGACCTATACCTACGTTACCATACACATATTAGTTTATATTAGTTGTATTAATAATTTTAAGAATAAAGTGAAATAATACAAGTCTAGTGTTTGAGTCCACCCATGTCCTTACAAGATACACAACATTCGATATAAGCAATTTTGTTTCACTAACTTGTTCACATTTTGGAGCCATATTCCTACCATTTTCTTTGACAAAACGATAATGCCACAAGGCAATAGAAAACTTGCAAAAAATATTTGCTATAAAACAGTGTTTAGACACATTATAAAGTGCAAACCATTTAACAACTCTTTTGAATTCGCATTTTAGTATAATTATAATTATCCACTTCAATTGTTGAGTAGTGTAGATTAGTAGTTGTATGAATCTGATTAAAGTATGAAATTAATAATTAAATGATAAAACTCTAGTTCCATTATCAAACTACTATATGAATTGCAGTGCAAACTACTAATTATTAATGTCAAAACTTTGTTTCAGATTTATACACAATTATAGAAACACTATTCAAATCAAGTCAAATGTATGCAATACCTAAAGTTCAGGGTATTTATATTTGGCGCATTATATTTTGTTTAAATTTCCTGGTTTGTGGTAACATTAGTCCAGGAGAACACAAGATGTCGCAGCTATTTGTATTGCTTACAATTACTCTATATTAACATGCTGCTCGCATATTTATTATTTGAGATGTTCTGTGCTTTACTTTAATCTGCCGTCTCGACGCCATTACACACGCTTACGCCCATCATTTTAACTTTAAGTTTCGTTTTATTCCCATAGTAATAATTATAAAGATAATTGTTTCCATAGAAATAAATCCAAGCTTAAAGTTAAATTCCGAATGAAATACTGGGGCTTAATAAATGGCGGTATTTTTATTTTATTTGGCGACTTTAGTCTATACCAATCGTGTCAGTAATGACGCCGATGATAACGCAGCCACAACTACATACGCGATTTCTTTATGAAGTCTCTTTGATGTATTACTGAAAAAACCGCCACCGGAACTCTCGCTTAACGCCTAATGCCACTCTCAATATCATTACGAAATTAGTGCCTTAATCTGCGGTTACACTTGTTCTTAATGTCAAACTAGTCGTTACAAATCAGATTGAACTCACATTTAACATTAGATGCAGATATGATCCCACATTACGAAACAAGTTTTGTAAGTTCCACAGACATTTAACTTTGCAATTATTTAGTATCACTATCAATATTCTAATTTGTTCAGGATAACGGGAATCCTAAAATATTGTTTTGTTGTAGCATACGTCACTACGCAACATTCCTGTAGTGGATAACTGCAGTGAGTGGTTGGTATTGAGTCAGAGATCGGAGAAACCGAAATTTTAATAGCACCTTATCAAAACCTGTTTGAACCAATTACAAGTACGTTTAAAGGAAGGTCAAGAAATTCTTTCTATTTTTCAGGGAATCTTTGCTTGTGTCCAGTTTCCTGCACGTTCATAATTAACGATAGCCACCGCTCGGATTTTACGTAGTGGCTTTCAGGAAATTTCATTAACCGTCGATTGTTTCACCACAATGTTCGGCAGCTCGACGTGCGTCGTATTATTCGGTTTGGTATGGAGTGTGACCGCAGTGCGCTATGTGCCGTTTACGCCATGTCCGAAATTGTTCAATTATTTCGAAAGTCAGACCTTCGAGGTCTTTGGGGCCATGACATTGGAGAACGACCTCAGTGGACAGTACGATTTGGAAGTTAACATGTCGATCCCCCTTGACACTGATAAGGTAACTGATTAAGTACACAAATATATCTCGAGTTTTCATTAGCGCCATCTAGGAATGATTAGATCTTTTTTTAAAGTTGTCGTCCCTGAAAACGTGTTTGGGGGCCACACAGAGAAACTACACAAATTTTATTTTTTCTCAGCACCATTTATTTAGTTACTTATCTGACCTTCATAAAACACTTTCGCCAAATCTACTGAACGTAGATCATAGCCATAGTTCGAGTCGCCCCAACTTATCAAGGACAAACCATCAATTAACACCCAACTAATTAACGCGACATAACATCAACGACCCAACTCATCATAAACATTTCAACAGACGATAAAGATAAATACCTTTTCACGAGTTCAGTGGCGCACCCGCGGGAGGTCTAAGGGGGCTGAAGCTCTTCCTAGAGTCAGCTATGTGGTACTAAAATTTAATAATATAATTTCAGTTTTGCAAAAAGAAGGAGCACGCCTACTTCATTTTATTTTGTAATGTTGGTTTTTATTGTTTAGTATATCCTTGTATGTTCTCACAATTGCTATTTTTAAGCCCCCTCCAAAACAAATTTCTGGGTGCGCTACTGCACGAGTTAAACTTTCTTTGAATTGAGTTGTACATTTATTTTGGTTCCGTTATAATTTACGCTTTTCTTCTTTGTAAATTAAAATAGCAATATGATAATATAATATGAAATAGCACATAGGTAGCTAATATATAGTGTGTCCACGAATCGACTTGATATGAGAAAAACTTTTTTAATATCAATATACGCAAAAAAATGTTTTTTAACAAAAAATTTTGCTTCTCAAGACACTTCAGAAACAATGTTTAAATATAAAATTTGAATTACAGTCTGTCATTAAAATTCAAATTTCTTGATTTCGTGTTGGAGATACCCTTCGGATGAAACATGAAGCGTGAAGACCTATAGGTCACTCAGTGACCCCACAAAGTTTTAGTAAATAAATCGACATAATATTATTACAGGTATGTATTTAAAAAATATTTATTATAATAATAAAGTGTTAATACATCACATTGCCATGTAAATATTTTTTTTTCGAAACAGAGAATTCAAGTTCAAACATAAAGTAAATTGCAAATAGAAATTAAATGTTCACATAGATAAAATTACATATCTTTGATTTCACTACTAACGAACACGTGGAGTAACAAAGTGACCTCAATCCAAAATTTTTTTTTCAAATCAGTACATTGATTTAAAAATAAATAATTTTACTATACTTTGAGTAATGTCAAGAAATTCAGCTAAAAAATTATGAAGCTCTAAGATTAAAAACTTAGGAAAATAAAACAATAATATAAGTAATGAGGTCACAAAATGACCCCACCCGGTCATCCGAAGGATAACAAAATTATTATTGATTTTAGGCAAAAAATGTATTCTTTACAAAAAATTCTGCTGTTGGAGGATCTTCTGAAACCACACATAAATTTAAATTTTTTGACCATAGGTTGTGAGAAGTATTCTAATTGAAATATCCAAATAAACTTTTTATTAATGATGTTACGCAATAACATTCTGTATAAAAACATTCATCTCTTCGGGAAACCTCAAAAACTATACTCAACTTGTAGTCACGAAATATAGAGTGTCTGAAAATGTAGTTACTTTGCTTTCTATAAATTAAATTAAAAAGTATGAAATTTTCAGACACTGTATTTCCAATTCTTTTATTCCACTTTTCAATTTGTCAAGAAAATATACAGGCTGTATACTAATTCCACCGACAAGCTTCTAAGGTATATTTTTTGCTTAAAGGTGTACCTAAATTGTTCTTATGTTTTAATCTATTTTCTTTCATTTAGAAGTTACGACCTATTATTTTGTTTTTGTTTCCTAATCTAGCATTGAAGTCATTGAACGAATTTTAGCGACATGGCATATGAAATGTCACAATATTGTGACTTTAATAAAATAATCAGATCACTACTGGAAATAAAAATTAAGGTTTGGAGATTTAAATGCTTGTGATTCACGGTAACACCAAGTTTAAATGATTTTTGGAAGCTCTAAAATTTTCAAAAAAAAAAAACAGGCTACAGTTGACAGATTTTTTTAATAATATTCCAGCACTAACAGATGAAGTTTATATGACTTTTTAAATATTTAATAAAAGAATTAATCAAAAATTCATGATATTTTATTGAAAATGTTTTGTCTTGTACAGACTTTATTCTTCTTATAAAGACCAATGTTTTCTAACCTTTTATGCTTCAGTTTAGAGGAAGAATATGCACTAGAAATTTGTCGGTCATATACAGCCTGTATAATACATCTTTCACAAACAAATCTCGATATATGTTATTCTGTTGTTTTCTGCCTATGTCAAGAAAAAACAATCTAGTAATAATTCGATGTACTGATGTCCTGATAATTTTCAAGAAAAAAAAATCCGTAACTTGTCAGTCAACAGCGCAATCTAGTGACGATTTAACGCTTCTTCTGATGTATAAAAATACGTCGGACGTAAACTTGTGCAGAACAAAAACAAATGAATAAGTAAGGTATTTCAAACACGTAACGTAAGTCTATCTTAATCAAACTCAGATTTTCGTCTCTATCATGTAAAACTGTCCGTGAATTTTCTGTAAGTAATGCCATCTAGTGGTGATTTCTTACTATACCTTATTTGTCGCGCAGAAGAAAAAACAAACGAGCAAATTTATTCTTTTAGGGGAATTTTTTTTCAACAGCGCCATCTAGTGGTAATTTAACGCATCTTGTGGTACGAAAAAGTACTCTCGTAAATTTGTACAAATTGAAAAAATGAGTAAGTACCAATTTTTATCGCCCTCGGGTGTTAAATTATACATGAGTGAGAATTTTGGCTCACGAATGTAAAGCACGAGTGATATACGACGTTTTGTCCATCAGTTGCATTTTTTAACAACAAAGAATCTTGAAAAGATATTTTTGAAGCGACATTATTTAAAACTAGTCAAGCAGACAATGGTCGGTCGTCATGGATAGTTGTATTGCACTAAGAGTGACTAAAATTAAATTGAAATTTAAATTAAATTGAAATTTGATTTTAGTCACTCAAAACCAACGTAAAAAACACCTAAAAAATGCAACTGTTGGACAAAATAAATTTTTAAAGTACTCTATTATGCAAAAATTATAATATAAATTGTAGGTAATCTTCATTAACGCAACCATTCCTGAAAATGGAAATACTCTTTCTGGTACAGTTTTTTGTTTCGTTTTTTTTGGGTACAAGGTACTTTTGTATGCTTCTGTAACTTTTTCTTAGTGATTAAACTCTTCCTTTCCATTTTAAATAGTTAACTGACAGCTCTTAAATGAAAAGTCACAAAATTGACGTTGCTTAGAAATGGGTTTAAAAATCTAGGATTTCTAGTGAGTTGATAGTTTTAATCAAATTATCATATGTAAACGAAATACAAAAGTAGTCGGACATTAAACATTGAAGGCACCACGGGCGTTAAAATTATACCCCCTCGGTGGGTGTGCACCACTCGGGCCGAAGGCCCTCGGGTTGTATACTACCGACCTCAGACGTTGGTGGTTTTAATGAAATTTTTATAAATCTAACGAAATACAAATGTAGTCGGACATTAAATGTTGAAAGCATCACGGGCGTTAAAATTATACACACTTAATACCTTAATAACTGACCAACTAGACTATTATAACAAAATAATGAATCAATTTTAAGTCGCGTTAGCATTGAAATAGACCTAGGACGTTATTTTAAAATAATAATTATAATAATAATGAAAATTAATTAAAATTGTGTAACTGGCAGTATAGAAAGTGCACTTTCTATACTGCCAGTTACACAATTTTAATTAATTTTCATAATTTTCATCTGGCAAGAAAACTTGATTTTATAATAATAATATATGAATGGCGACATCCTGGTCGCATCGTAAGTTGTATCACATTTTGATACAACTTTGTATAGGAAATGACAAATTGCAACTAGTTTGCTACTTAACAAGTCAACCCATACGAGGTGACCAAGCGTGTTGTCAAAGCATATTGAAAGTTTTTAAAAATTTTATTGCAAATCGGTTTTACATTGTAGTGGGCCCCTCGAGCTTCCTCTGTACAGATCCTACTTGGGGCCTTGTCAGCAGAGTTAGAATCGCGACATCCCGCGAGAGTCCTGCGTCATCAATTATACGCGTCTGGCGTTAAAAGACATATAAAGCATAACTCTATTCTTTTCTTATTCACCATTGAAAAGGAAATAATACGGAAATATTTGTCGGCTTTAACTTTGGCGATTGATGCTGCAGGGCTTATCTTTCGTGAATTTGATAATACTATGTTTTCTTAAGTCTTTGGAGTTTGGAATTTCAATCGTAGTAGGAGGTTATAGCTTTCATCATAAAGGGTTTCAAATTTGAAAAATGTCTGTTAAAAGGATGTACATCTGACGAAAATTTAACATTAATCCGTTAATAAATTTAAAAAAATGCGGATGTGTAGATGAGAAATGAAACACGCTGTATATCTTGTTCTTCGGTAACATAAAAAAAACAGAAATAAACAAATGGATTCTTTACCAATACTTAATTCGACATATTTACAATAGAACATATAATATGTCCCAGATTTTTTTGTCAGACATAGTACATCATAGTTTCTTAAATTTATTTTTATTTGTAAATGTTCACACTACACACCGATAGATATAAATAGATGCAAAAGTCAAGTCTTTTTTTCAGTAAATGTTTTTGCAGGTTTCTCTCGGTCCTATATTAAATATTAGTCTTATTATATGTTTTTGAGCTAAAACATTCTCTCAGCATGATACGAATTACCCCACAGCTCGCAACAGTATATTACAGACGAGTGAACAAGTATGTTTCCATAAGAAAGTTTGTGTCCATAATAAAGTTTTACTTTTGAAATTGCGAAATATGCACTATAGCCTTTTTGCACGCAGCATCTCATGTAAAGAGAAATTTAAGTTACAATGAATGCTCACTTTCAGAATTCAGATGTACTCCGATAGATCAACATTATTCCCGCTAAGAGTAGAGGTGGTATCACTCTTCGTTGATAAAAATATATATGCATTGTTTTAGCACCAATATTAAACACCACTGACTAAAGTAAGCTACTTCTTTTAGGATATTTTCTAAATTTCTTGCGAAATTTGTGTCTGACAGCGAACGATATGATGAGTCTCACGGAACACTTGATGCTTTTTAGGTAATCATTGATAAATATTAAGAATAAAAGTGGCCCGAGAATTGATCCTTATGGACGCTTGACATCCACTTATTCTGAATAATATTCATTGGAGCACATTTTCTGCATTCGATCACTCAGATATGATATCAATTAAATAATCTATTACCTTGTATCCCCGACGAGAATAATTTGGTCAGTAGAAATTCATGTTATGATGTACTAAAATCAAAGCTCATAGCAGTAACGTATGTTGCACATATTGTTATCTAAAGAGTGGTAGATGTATTCAACGAAATGAATGGATACATTAGAAATCGAGAAACCACTTCTAAATTCATAGTGAGTGTTTGACAAGTGAAATTGATCGACGTGGTTGTATATTTCTGTATGCACGATTTATTCGAAGACCTTTGAAAATTCATTGGTGATTGAAATCAGTTAATAATTACTTATTTCGTTTCTATTACCTTTTTCACGAAAGGAAATAGAAATATAGAGCAATATTATTGACAGTTTTAGAATCTTTGGAAAAATCCCTTGATTAATTGAAAGATGAAAGAGGTAGGTTCAACTGAAACATGCCCATATTTTGTTTTAATAATGTAGAGAATTTCGGATTTTTAGATATTTTATAGCTATCATAAGCTTCAATAATCTCAGCGAAGAGATCGAATGCGATGCAGTTTTTCCTAAAGCACATGATTGCGACTAGCCCTGTGCATAATGTTTATTCCGTGAGTCATGAAACTTGTGATTTACAGCATTCCAAACTGCCTTTACTTTGTTGTCACCATTTTGATTTTTTGGCTAGTATATTGTTGCTTAATAATTTTGATAGTATTTCTGTAGTTCTTCTTGTACTTGAGGATTAGCAGTGTCTCGGTAAAAAATGAAAAGATCTTTTAATTAGCGTCGGAAGCTTGTAATTTCATGATTTATCGATTCGTATATGTATTCCCAGTTATCGAGTGCTAATTATCCTCTGAAATTATTCATTTATTTGGTTACTTTTTATGTATGGCAGACGTCTTGTTCCGACTATTTTTGGAACATCCTGTATATGTTAATTATAACAACAAAAAATTAAATTTGTAAACGTGTCATGCGTTTTTATACACTATTCATATATGAAAGTAGTCATTTTGTTTGTTGATGCATCGGGTGTTCAATACAAAACGGACTAATAATACTAGATGGTCATGAATGTTAGGTATTTCAGAAATTAAAAGTTTAAGTCTTGGTGAAATGAACATTAAGATAATTTACTTTCAAAATGACATTAAAAAAATATATAATTTCAAAGTGAGTGCCATGATTTTATTCCGCATAGTCTGTTCTAAAAGGACCAACCTCATCGTACAAAAAGTGTACGATGTTTATATTATTGTTCATGGAATTCAGACATTTAAAAAAAAAATGAAGTAGAAAAATTCATCGTATTTCAAAATTTGAATTTCTAATTTAAAAATGATCTCATCCCACAATTATTTTCTATCGACGGATATAAAATAATTGCGAGAAGAGATTATTTTCTAATTATTTCTAAAACCACTGCCTCCTTTACTATTCTTAATTTGAATTTCTTTTCAATATCCAGTACTTCAGCGGTTCGTTTTATAAACCTGGACGCATGCATCAGGTCTTATGAAATTAATTAGACAGAAATGTCACGGTGATGAGATTATGTAGAAATATTTATTCCTCAAGACAATAGATATGCTTGTATTTAAAGGGACAGTGTCTGCGAAGTGATAACATTTTTAACCTCTATCTGATTGTCTCGGTTTTACGTGACCTTCACGAGTCGCTTATTTTTCTTTGAAAATTGTTTCATGACGATATTCGTATTCAAATCGAAAACCGACGAGGAGATCTTCGTCGGCTTGATCAAGACCTCGCTGTCCAGCGCTACGCAATGAATCCAACCGGTTAAGGATGGGTTTTTACACACACACATCGTCAACAGTCTCAAGAACGTGCGCGTGAATGAAATTTCCATTTTTCGACCTCAGTAGCGGAATGTTGCCAGGACTCAAAGTCTCGCTTTTCGTTTTTGTTTTAGTGCTGTACGGTCGCGAAAATTCGGCCCGCTTAGTGCCTTTTACGCCATGCCCAGAATTATTCAACTATTTCGAGAGCCAGACGTTGGAAATTTTTGGCGCCATGACATTCAAAAATGACCTGAGCGGAACTTACGACCTAGAGGTGAACATGTCCATACCACTAGATACGAACAAGGTAAAAAACATTGTCAAAGTTTTTGTCCGTAGGTACGTTAAAAACACATTTAAAAGTTATTGCAAAAGATTACTGCCAACTTAAGAAGAATGTTTTTCTGCGAAATGCGGTTTGATATGCCAAGTTTGCACTTAAACAAGTAGTGCCAACGCCAGTAATAAAAACGCATCCAAGACGTTTTCAATCTGATTTAACGATACTTTAGAAAATTTGAAAGTATCTTCTAAACTCCTGCAGTGTTGCAAAATTAGGTGATTTGAAATTAATTTACTAAATATTTGAAAACCAATTTTATTTAAAATCGTTCGTTTATATATATATATATATACATATTAATAGTCGTTTTCCAAAAATAAGTTTTCGGAAAATTTAATTTAAAGAAAAATAAACATTACAGAGAAATATTCATTAAATAAGCTATCAATTTTGCAAGTTCCTTCTTTGTTTAAAAAATAACCAGAAAGCTTATCTGCAAAACATCATAATATTACATATTTTATGTTAATAATAATAAATTTATTATCTATTAAAATTGGAGATGAAAAGGTAGAATCGGGAAAACCAAAACAGAGAAGAAAAATTAAATGCTAAAAACTGAAAGAAAACAAATAGGAAAAAATACACAAGAAAACTTTCATAAATATGAAGGGAACATAGCTAGAATAAAAATGGGATTTTAAAGAGGGGTACCGGAACTGCAGGAGCTGTGCAGTGACAAAAACAAGAAAACTGCAATTAAAATGTCAGATGATAGACTAACCAAAAGGATACGAGGGTCAAGCAGAATTTATTGAAAATAAAAAACACGGTTAATATTTTCTAGGATTTTATTTTAAATATGCTCGAAGTAATTCCCTTAGCAATGATACACTTTTTTATTTGTCTCAGTTAAAAATTGCGGAAAGGAAATATTTTCAAGATGATTTTACAGGAAAAGAAATGGTTCCTTTTATTTACCATAAAAAATTGACATTAAACGTGCAATTCAGTTCGCCCTTAGGAATACGTTAATTTTTATTACATCCGATGAAAATTATGTTGCCACACTTATTTTGTAAATAACTATTTTGGGCAATCATACGCGAAGTAACCATTACGCGTACGCAAGAAGGTTACTGAGAGCAGCGGCCATTAAACTAAGGGCTGGCTTATTCACTTTCAATTAACTTTATCTTCCGATTTAATGTCATAGTAATAATTGTACAAATAATTGTTACCATGGGAATAAACTGAAGGTTAAAGTTACTTGAAAGTGAATAAACAAGGCCTAAATATACATAATAACCGACAAAATATATTTCATTTCTATGGTAATATGAAAGTCACTATTCTATTTACGACGAAACTATAATTACGGGATTTTTATTCCAAAAGAGGAGAAAAACTTTCGCCTATTTTTTTATGTAAACCCTGCAATTGGAACATCTTTCAATTAATCATTATTCAGCTTTTTGATCACTTAATGAAATAAGCTAAGTCAATATAATACTGATGAATAACTAAATTACAAAATATCAATAGAAGAAACTGTAAAATGTAATAATATTAAGTAGAAGTAGAGCTAAATAGAAACATATTTAATAAAAAAGATACAAAGGAAAAAATACTAATACTTCTGATTACCATAATAATAACTTAATAATTCATATATTCCTTAATACTAACACTTGCTAACTAATTAAGATTTTAGCCTGTTTTTGAATTCCTGGATTGTTGACTATGTTTCGGAAATTTGTTATATAATATTACGCATGAGTACATAGGTGATTTTTCATAGAATGTTGAGTGCATGACTCGGTCATTTTTAGATCGATTATCATAAATATAATAGTCTCCGTTCTTTATAAAAACGTTCAAATTTTCAAAAGTATATGAACACTTGTAAATGCATAAAGAATAAAATGTCATAACGTTTTCGCAAACAAATGTTTGCCTGCAAGAGTCTGCATTATTTTCTTTTGCGTTATAAATATCCGGTTTGCTGCTTGGCAGTTACCCCAACACATAAGATTATAAGACATAACACTATCCGCTATAATGAAACATATTTGTAACATTGCGCTTTGGTCTAAGAATTGCTTAAATTTTATTAGGGCGTAGTACTGTAGGGCCAAAGTAACGTTATCGTCTCAAAAATAACAAAAATGAAAATTTGTATTGCGATCCGCAATATTAATTTTCTAATACCCAATGAATTAAGTTTTATAATCCAGTTAGAAAAGCTATTAAAACTTTCAATGAGATTAGTTGTAAGACTGAGAATTTCGAAGTTCGATGCGATTGAAAAAGCGGCTACTCTAAACCTCATTTTAAATAAACAATTACGTACTTATGACGCAATTAGAATATAAAGTGTTATATATCATTGAAAAGAGCATATCTCATAGTATTAAAGCAACTATACAGATATGTAAAGTTTTTATTAGTCTGTTAAATAAAAAAACATAAACATAGGTATGTTTAATTTGTCATTTTGAAACTTCACTTAAAGATTTAACAGTTATCGGAATTTGCCGGTGTGAAGTTCTTGGGTGGAAATAATAGTGAAAATACTCCTCTAAGTAAGACAGAAAAAAACTTTTGCACATATTTGCACCTAAAATCAATGGTTACCTATGTTTCACTGTAGCTACTCGTATTTTGTTTTTAACCATAAAATTCGATGAAAGACACACAAAACAAGTGAAAAGGTAATAATATTTATTCATTATCAAAAAAACTACCCTATTTGAAAAATATGTTTTTCAATTTATTTTTTTTGTGGTTTTTCTAGAACGTAGTCCACCTATATACAGCGTGTTTCATTGAAGATGCATCAAACTTGAGGGAAACGTTTCTGACATTATTTCAAACAAAATATCTTAATAAAAAATTTTAATCGGAGCAAGTTGAAATTTGCATAATTTGGAGTCGATGTTTTTTGAAATACTGTAGCGCGCGGAATCGTGAAACAAAACCGGCTATCTAAATTGCATTTATGAATGGCACACAACTGCAGGGGGGTAATAAATCCATAAACAGCGAAGAAATTTATGACTAGATTTTATTTTGCCCTTGGCCGAAAGCTCGGTGCATTCTGTGAATTCGACTTTGCCACACGTCGAATGCAGCAGCGATGTGAAACTTATTTAATTTAATAATAAATTACAAATGTGGGGCTATGCAAAAATATGCATTTGGTATGTATGTTGTCGCACATTACAAATTGTTATTGGTTGAGAAGAAAGTGAGATAGTACTAAGAAAAGGAAATTAGTAAGTTTTGCGCTCATGGAAAATCTAATACCATAAAGTCCTTAATTGGAGTAGTACGGCGAAGGAAATGTTTTGAGTTAAACCAGGTACTTGTGCGCTAAATTTCTACGAACGTATTCATGAAACGGTGAATGTGAATAATAAATTCTTAAATAAGCGCAAACTACTAAATGTTTGAACAATCCTAAAATTCTTCAACTAACAATCAGAAAATTCGAATTAAATGGAGAACAGAAAATAAACGACTAATTATTATTTTTATTGACTCCCAACAACCATGATGTTTTAAATGTGTTTTGTCGAATCAACTGGAGCGACATTTTAGAGTCAATTAACCAATAAACCGATTTCGTGTGTGAATGAGTAACAATCCATTCATTCTCATTTAAAGCCCATCCTAAAAATATGCGACTTTGCTTTGCCTTCAATTTTCTCTAAATTTATTCAATACAGAGAAAATTTTACAAAGAAACCTTTCTTTCTTTTTCCGACATCCACCCGCATACCAAGTTTGATGCATCTTCAATGAAACACCCAATATACGGAACACGAAAATGAAAAATATAATTTGCTAACTAGTTTTGGTTGCGTACGTTAACATTATTATTTGTATTAACGATGAACACTATTAGTAGACGTGAAGTAGCTGAAAACTATATCAAATCTAAATTTTCACTATCCGATGCGAATATAACATGTGTTATTACGAACGTACATAAAACTTTACTGCCAAGTTTCTGAGAGAGATGGATGAGTACTCAAAATCAAGTCTGGCTTAATGGTGAATTTTTTTATTCACTTGGATGAATCGGAGGAACCTGGTTTGTCATCGGGAGGCAAATCAGGGAGGCCCTGCAAAAGTCATCTGATAAAAATAAAAAACGAAAAGCAACGAAACTATTTCGTGAAACAGGACTCGTTTCACTTTATTTTTCATATGTTCAAAGATTGCGTTCTTGCGTTTTGTTGGTGAAGCTATGGAAGCTATAACAATACAATTGATACGTACTGCGTCCTCAGAGATGAAGGACTTCGTTCATTAAAAGCTGACGGAAAATGAAAACGCTTCTATTGTTCATTATACGTCAGATGAAAGTTTGGCTAAGAATCAGTACCAATACCTTAGAAACTGTATGACTAAAAAGGGATGTAACTTATTTCCTCCATTTAAATAACTTGCAGAAGCAAAAGTGGCATGCTATCCAAGTAAATCACATATTGAAATAACCGATACAATGGCAAAAGTGAAATTACAGGCGTTATTAAACCACACCGTAACACGAGTAGTAAACATAAAATTGTCGGTTGATATAACCTCAGCGGACGAGTCAGCGAATTAATTTATTTTATATAGCAAGCAGGGTTGTGATGGTTCCTCAGGTAAAGTGAGTACAAACAAATACTTTCTGGTGAAAGCGCGTTAATATCTCATGAAAACTTGTTCATTTCTTCTTGCATTCCACTCCGACTAATCAATAAAGTGTCCAAAAAAATTATATGGTAAAACACAGCGCATCATCTGTATGATTTTGTAGACCCATTCTTATGAAATTTTCTAAAGAAACGCCAGAGAAAGCGAGAAGAGTTGTCAAAAAATAGAGTCCCAAATTCGTTCTCTAGCACCGACATCTATTCAGATAAGAAGAAAAGAAGTATCCGTAAACATGAACTTTTTCTAACGATGATTGACGGAAAAGTTACACAGGTGTTAACAGATACACCATCTAGTTCTACATGCATTGCTTGTCTGGCTAAACCCAAAGAAATGAATGATCTTGAACATGCCAAACTTAGAACAGAAAGAGAAGAGACTTTCAAATTTGGACTATCTACATTACATGCTTGGATTCGATGCATGGAATTTATTCTATACATTTCATATAATTTAGCATTAAAGCAAAATAGCCAGCAACTACTGAAGAACATCGAGAGAAAAACAAATTAAAAAACATCGTGTCCAAGAAAGATTTCGCAATTAAGGGTTTAATTATCGATGAACCTCGACAAGGTAGCGGGAACAGTAACGATGGTAACATTGCGAGATTTTTACAACTCCTGAATGTACATCTGCCATTACTGGAGTTGATGAAGAGCTTATAAAGAGATTTTATATTATTTTGCAAACTGTGGCATGTGGACAACCAATTAATGCAGAAAAGTTTAGAGACTATACTTTTAAGACCGCAGAATTGTTTAAGCAAATACAAATGGTATTATATGCCTTCATCTGTTCATAAAATTTTAATTATTCGATATCGCATAATTTTGCTTCTTGGACAACTTTCTGAAGATGCACAAGAGTGTTGATATAAAAATTACAAAGATTACAGATTGCACCACCCCAGAAAATGTGCACGATCTGCCACTAACGAAGACATTTTCCACACTTTGCTTTATACATCAGATTCGTACATATCAAGTTTAAGAATACCTTCGGCAAAAAGATAATGGAACTTCATGAAGAAGCTCTGCAACTGTTGGAATGATACCGTTCTTGCTTTGCATCACACAACTATAATAATTTTCCATATCACTCATATGTATATATATGTATGTATTTTATTTGTGACAAATAGTTTTTAATCAACATATACAATATCTACTTGCTGTATTAATACTTTCCACTTTTCTGTGTAAATTTGATTTCCATTTTAATTATAATAACATCTTTGATATGTGCAAAAATGATTATAATTATATAAACTTATTATGTAACATGTATAATAAATAAGTAAAATAAGTAAAAATTTTTTTAAAATTATTTCAAAGGCATAAAACCTATGGCTTTCTTGATCAACATACCAAATTTCATTAACATTAGTGAGTAAATGAAAATGATTTTTGAGACGCGAAAGTGCTGTTCGTGCGTAGTAAGCGCTGTTAAGCTTCGTCACTATTCGTTCTGATTGTTGAAATCAATTCAGTATTTCATCCAAAACTGTTCCAAGGAATGATTCCAGTATATGTTAAACCATCGATGGTCTTTTGTTTGTTGTTTATGGCAGAAAAAAAACTGCCTTCAAAAGGAGACGAAAAACAAGAACTAAAGATGATCGGTTGCAAAGTTCATTTAAATTTTTTTTATAAAAAAAAATAAAAGTTCATCGGGTTAACAACGAATTTAGTTGACATAACTATTATTATTTTCTCTTTGCAGAGAAACTGGGGAAACTCAATCAAAAGGGAAAAATGAAAACAAAATATGATCGACTATGTAGCTACTATTTATCCAATGGATCTTTATCACCACGTCATCAATGGACTTTAGAATAAAAATGCGGCTAACTTTAAAAACTTAATTTTTTTTTGCTTACTAGAGCAGGATAAAAGCAAATTAAAATTAAAACGTTTCGGCTGTATAAAAATGATGACGTAATGGTAAAGATCCATTAATTCGTCTGCAAAAGACAATTTTTAAAGTTACTCGCTCAAATTTACTTTTCTGATAAATTAGTACCGACATTTTTACCTTCATCTTCTTTTTCGAACAATGGTCTTATAAATGATCGTCTCTTGTTCATAACGTAAATTGCTTTACTGTTATCGAAAGGATCAATTCCATGGAGCCATTAATAATGCATTTAGAATTCTTCTAGATCCGACGAGATTAGTAATATGCATAAGTTTTAAATTATCAATTTGTAAATTACATTAGTTACTTAGAAATTACTGTATATTACATAGCCCATTAAACGGCGCACTAAATTTATCGAAATTTATGTAATTAAAGAAATTCACGTAACTACAACTTTTGTAATTTTACCACTTTTGGTTACAGGTATAACTTTATTTTCATTTTTATTTAGTTGTTATTGATACCGAGTATTGATACATTAAACACATTTTAATATCATTCGGTTAATGGAAATGAAACGTCTCATGAGAAAAGTGACTTGGAAAGAATTATAAAAGAAGCCGTTTTGAAACGGCAACGGATTTGGATGATGATTTAGCATAATACGTATTTGGAAATGCCTCAAAATATATAGAAACAAATTATATTACAAAATATTGCTTTAAAAAGGGTTTTCCTCTTCTGTACTTGTATCTTACTTTATGAATTTTAATTATAATTTTGGGAAGGAAATATATTCAAATAAAAATTTTAGAAATAGAACCAAAAGAGAAGATAACATGAAAAATTAAATTTCATAAATTAAAAGTGTAGTAACTTTCAGCAAATCTTATTTTGACAAAATGCATGACCTACTTTACCATCACTAAATTCAAAATCGCAAAGATCTCTTTAAAATCTTTTACATAAGAATCAGTCGAATAAAGCCTTTTGATTTGATTTTGTTTCGGATTCGCTCTCTTTTGGAGTTTATAATGCATTTAGAATTCTTTTATATACGATGATATTCCATTTTCCTCGATGTTAACCCTTGGTCTCGTCTTCTTCATAACATTAATTCTATTAGAATTTTTCCAGGTGATTAAAAGAGAATTCTTTAAAGTAATCAATAATAGGTTCAATTTAAAAACTGCTTATTCCTGGTTTTCTTTGTTTTGACTATTTAGGATGCCCTCGGAAGTTTTCGAATTGCCAGTAATTCAATTAAAATTCTTTCTTTTCCGTTTCCAGTAGTCTTTATAACCATGTTATTTTTGAACGATGAAAGTGTACCATAAGCACTGGTTATTATAATTATGTGGCATTCGAAACTGTGTGTAGCCGTTCCTCAAAATCGTTAAGTCATCAGTCACGTGATCAATCAGCGATTGGGAAAATTGTGGTTTAGTCTGACCACAAACTATACTACTTACTTTGGCGATTTTGTTATTTGATTAATAATAATAATAATGCATTTGTTGTCTTTAAATCTTAGAAAGACATAGACATCGTCAGAAAAAAATTACATAAACAATTGCAAGGAAACATTGTACCAATGGCAAAAAGGTGCTAATTTTTATCGAACTATTTATTAAAATTAATTGTTACATTTGAATTATTATACATTGAAACTGAAAAATGCAATCCCTGTTGACCTGCGGCGAACTGCTGTTGACGTTGAAGACAAAGGTAAATTACTCGAGCTCGGTTCAGCAATTTCCATAGTCACATTATTTGATATCATCGTCGCCGTTTTGGTTTGATTAGTATCAATATAACCCTCTGCAACCGAACTGGATTTCCATTCTCACAATCTTTTTAATTGCATGATATCTCCTCCATTATTAACAACTACAGTCTTTTTAAAGCAGTGTCCAGTAAAAGTATTAGGATCAGAAATCTTTAAAATATGACGCCACTTTTTGCTTACAAATAAATTATTTGTTATGTTTCCCGTCATGGCAACGCAAACGCCTTTTAGTTATATAATTAATTTGAGGCGGTTTTCTTTTCTGGTAATAATAGGATCTTATTTATTATTATTAGGTTGAATAATAATGGTTGCAAATAAAATGGTATACAAACCTCGGTGGAAAGTTTCATTTCTGTCTCGAGATAAAGTTAGCCGAGACACGAAGTGTCTCGGCTAACTTCCTAATCTCTCGACAGAAATTAAACACTTTCCACCTCGATATGTAATATACTATTGCAGTACAATATAACAGAATGAAATAACTTTTAAAGTCGAAATTTATTTTTTGTTAAATTCACAAGCACTTACGAATACAGACCGCAACAAAGACGAAATGTCAGCAGACAGCTTACAACATGAATGCTTACGTATTAGCATGAGTACTTCCGATTGCGTAATGTCGTACCCATTTGAGTGAAGGATTTTTTTTAAACGCTTCGTTATTTGTACTACTGAAATAGCAGAGAAAAAATAATTAAAAAAATCAAACTAGCCTCCTCCCAATTGCATTTTTAATACATTTGCAGCTTTTATGTTTTACATCCTCAGATAATCAAGAAGAATTTATTTGGCTAATTCGTTCTAATTGGCTAATTTTTTTTGCCTAACCCAGTAGAGTAAAAAATAAGTGTAACAGTATGCATTAAAAAAAACAACAGGGAGGGGAAGTAGTTAATCTCTAATTTATATTTTTAACTCAGCTATTCGAGAAATGTAAAAGATAAAAACAATGATACATAATTGTGCAACGAAATGTAACAAAACTTTGAAAAATACAATTGGAAACATGATTGGATATGATATGATGTACAAGCTGCAGCAACCGCAAATGAGCATTACATGCTATTAAACAATTACCACAACTACCGTTAAAATAAGTTACGGAATGTAGAAATTTATCTTTGTATTACATTTACATTTTATTAGTTTCGTGAAACTTGCTTTCTCCATATTTGCCAACCGCCGCGCCGGCATTTTGTAGCTGATAACAGCGATTCAAAATAGCAAAGTTTAGTCACGATTCCGATTCCGGGACAAAGACCGATTATTCCCTGTCATCCGATTGCGATGATTCCACTTCTTGAAATCATCCGATTAGGTCCATCACCAACTGGAAATGTACGTAATGCTGTTCACCGGTTACACATGATTCTTTAAAGGAGGATACTCTATAACTAGGGCCGAGATCAAAATCAGTTCCTATTTCAAGAGCGAAATTAAAACTTGTACAATGTTGCCAAATTGAACGATTATTGTTACTTTGTGAATTAAGATGTTGGTCTTCAAACAGTTCCTAACTTCACGACAAGATATTCGCGAAAGGCATCCGGAAAAAAACGGTCTAATTTGCAATTGCCCCTTTAAAAGCCAGAGTAAAAAAGCAATTCTTATTGTTTTATTTTTGTACTTACTCAATTTTTAAGTCAAAATTTTAAGGTGAATTGGAAATTATTTTAAGTTGTGGGAAAGCTTGTAGCTTGTTCTTTTAAGTTGAATAAAATTTGTGTACCTGTAGACATTTTCTGCCGCTAAAGAAATGGTGTTACCAAATAGAACGCAAAAAAAGAAAATTAAAAAAGGTGCAATCAGTTCTTCTTTTCCAAGCTGTAAAGATTTTAAGAGACCAGTTAAGTCCTGAATTTCAGATTTGCTTAAATGCCTTGTATTGTCATAGCACGTCAACGTAACACATTAAGAGAAAATAAAATGAATAGTCGCAATACACGATATGTTTGTTCAGTAAAATTTGCTTGTAATTACAGTGTGCTCTGCCATCATGACATCAAAATATCAATTTCCTCTATAATTATTACATTGTCCGACCAGGTAATAGTAATAATTTATCAATAGTTTGAATCGCGACATCCTGCGATCACTTTTTGATACAGGATGTCGCAATTCAAACTATTGATTTATTATTACATCGCTTTCGCGAATAACCTTGGCCAGTCGATTTGGGTTGGAAGTCTGCTGACGAGGCCCCACATAAGGCCGAAACAGAGGATGCTCGAGAGATTCACTGCAACAAAAATTTTTAAGTAATAATTTACTAATTTAGTATAGCACGCAATTTTGTTTATCATTGGGTATTCATAATGACCGACCATTGCGGATAATGCCCGTTTTAATCATTTACGTGGCTTTCCCATTCAATACTAGTCATTTATTGCTGGTTCAGCCATTCGCTGAAAAATCTGGTTTGAAATATTCAAAAGAAAAGCTGTGTGCAATGAAACACAAATCACCTTTTTGTCAACTCTGCAACTTTGAATGAATCTAAAAAAAAAATTATTTTGGTTCTATCATCATCGTAGTGTTGTCAGTTATCTCATAATTATCAGATTTTAACATAATTTTTGTTCAGTTCTGATAGTAAATAAAATAAAGTATGTCCAAACGAAATCGATAATTTGATCTGAATATCTCAATAGCTTATTTCAGTTACTTGTTTCTTTTAATATTAACATGTGAGATGTTGGCGAGCTTGTAGCGATATCAAGTCGGCAGAAAAGGAGTAGCCAAGCAGACAGAATAATAATAATAATAATAATACCGACATTCCCAATAATATTTTTTTACATTAATGTTCAATTACATTCAGAATATTTATAATTTTAATAGTATATTACGTAACGAGTTTAGAAAAGTGAAGTTTTGCTAAATGAGTTTGGCTTGTTTGAATACGAGCAAGTCTAGCAAGGGAGTAATTTAAAAGACCATACGAGTCTTTTAACGAGATTGCATATACTATTTTTTCGAATTTCATTTGATTTTATTAATTAAGGTAGATTTTTTCCGGTGAAATTGTGTAATGAATTATCTCAAACGGACACTGAAAAATGGCACAAATGCTCAACGTTTCACTATCGTTTGATAGCTTCGACGGGAGTGTTTAATTGAATCGACATTAGTCACCGTCATATTAGTAACTATCATAACTGACAATTTTGGCTGCCAGAAAGACGATTTGGACACATTAGCTGCCCTGCCTGAGAAAATTATGGAATTTTCAGTCTGAAACCAAAATATCATGTAAATGTAAAAATTGCAGATGCGGACTAACAATCAAATGTATAAATTAGAATCACAATTTGCCGATAAGGACAACATCCACTAGACCGGAACGTAGTAGAATCGTGCTGTGACCGTAACCAGGCCGACATATGCAAAAGAATATTCTCTCCTTAGTTTTATATGAGATAACGCCCACTAGCCCGTGTCGCGTCCGTCATACACTGGACTGTACCGTGCCAGAACCGGCAAATATTCTAGTGGCAGCATAAAGTACATAATTTGAAACTTTTTTGTTGTTGATTTTTGGTTTCAAAATAAGACATTGTTAAAAAATCCTTGAAAACGTATTTAGTGTCATCCTTTGATATGTTTATTTAGAAAACCATAAGTAACAACAGAACATTGCTATAGACGTTACCTTAAATTCGATGTTTACAGGAAATAGAAATTTTAATAAATAAACGTAAGATGAGATATATACAGGATATCCCAACCGTACGTTATCGGGCGATACGGAGTGATTCACAGAACAAGTTCATTAGAAGTTTAGTCAGTTGAATTCATTATTTCTACTCTCCCACAGCGCACTTCTTAATCAATATATTTTCAACATATTTGAAGTTTTAGTTGTACCGGAAGTCGCTGTCAACTTCTTTATTTTAAACGGAAACACATACTTTTTCTTACAAATTTGGGATCTACAGGTAGTATTGAATAGAAAATTATAAGGTATATCTACACCTAAATGTGAGAATTTTTGAAATATTTTTAATTTTGTAAATTTTTGTGCTTCTTTTTTAAACTCATATTTTATATTTCATAAAAATATCTGTAAAGTGTGGGCCAAATTTGACACTTTTAATGAGAAACTCCTATTTCTATAGGGTTTAGATCAAAACTGATATCGGTGCCTGTAGCTCGATTTTTATTACAAAATTAATGGTGAAGACCGCATGATATCTTGTACCGTTTTGGAGCTACAAGGTTTATGAAAATTTTTGATTTCTGTAAAAACTTTCTTAAGGCACTTTTTGGCGTAGAATTCATTGATCTTAATTACAATTTTTTGAAGCGCATAGTTTGCGAGATATGAACAAATCTTCCGAATTTTTATATGGAACACCTTGTATATTTTTAAAAATAGTATAAAATTACCTTCCGGTTGGAACCGCATCACGATTGGTTCTACTGCCGACGTTTCGTTCTCCATTGCAGAAGAACTTCCTAAATGCTGCTGTTACTACTTCTCGTTAGTCGGCAGTAGAAGCAGTTGTGACGCGGTACTAACCGGAAGTCAATTCAGTTATGGACAACGGCCGCGGAAGCCTCCAAGTTAAAGCATAAAATTACCTTTACAAAAGTATAATGTACTTGATATATTATTAATCAAACCACTTTCTAGATATAAGCTTTTCAAAATTTTTGCAATATTTCAGTAGGCAATGACTTGTTATTGAAACAATGATGTTCTTTTGCATTGTCACAGTAGACTACTGTCAACGTTAAATACATTTTTTAAAGCGATTGTGAGATTTCTTAAATTATTTTCCTAAAAATCAATGCAAAAAGTACGAAAATTATGACACATGACAATATGTTAAAATGCTTACAACGTAGGTTACAATCTCTACCGGAGGCAATCCTTAAGAGACATTTTCTTCCGCCTAAAAAATAATTTAGCAAATTTTGAATCATTAATCACTAAATTATTAAATGGATGCAGAATTTCATTGTGCATTGATTTGTATTAGCTCACCTGATACCCAAACTTGTTAGTTGTTTAGTTATAAGGGATTCTCTTAAGAAGATATATGAAAGTAATGTGAATATCGCAATAGATTTTCTAAACCATCTCTAAATCATTTTTTTTAAACTCCAAGTAGGGAGTGAAAACAAATTATTATTTCAATCAACTACCAATTCAATTTTGCAGTCAGTCGAGTGGCCAATTAAAATGGAAAACAAATAAATATTTTAGAATAAATTTTCAACAAAATTAAAATTGCTATACAGTAATTTTTATTCATATTCGGAGCCTACTACATGCGCAATAAATTATGATACTTCAATCTTTTTAATAGAATCCTTATTAGTGTTTTTGTTTTTACAAACACATTTCTGCTTCATTTCAGACTATTATATTTATGCGTACATATATTTAAAAGCAAGTTACCATAAAAGAGCTGCAGTGTGCCACAAATAAGAACAAAATACAGACTATGTTTAAAATGAAATTCTTTTAAGTACATACAACACACTAAATGGCATAATATTTTAAGCAAGTATATTCAGGTTCATTTATTAACGTTGAAAGTTTAATAACAATTTTTTTTATACACTAGATAACTAACAGATTTGGGTATCGGGTAAGCTAATACAAATCAATGCATAATTAAATTCTGCATCTGACGGAGTAAAAATGTATGTACAGGCTGTTCTATTTAAAAAAATAAAGTTTAAGTGACATGAAATTAAGTTTAGCGAACGCCATCTGCCGAGCACACTGCAAGTTTTTAGGATAGTTTCTAAACAGCATGGTTCACGTACATGAACCTTGCTGTTTTGTGAAATAAAAAATTTGAGTGCTAGAGCACAAAAATTTATAAAATCAAAAATATTTCAAAAGCGGTTGCACTTAAGTATAGGGATACCTCATAATTTTCTATTCAAAATTACCTGTAGATCCTAAATTTAAAAAATGTATATATTTATATATATGATTCCATCTCCATTTAAAATAATGAAGTTGGCAGCAACTTCCCGTATAACTAGAACTTCAAATACTGTGAAATGTTTTCTTTAAAAAGTGCACAGCAGCTGTGGGAGAGTACAAATTTTCAAAGAAAAATAATAAAGGCAAGTGGCCAAACTTCATATGAACGTGTTCCGTGAATCTGCCTATATAATATGACATATTAAAAAGTTACTTACTTACGAGCTTATCCGTTAACCTTTTGTTTTATACAAGGTCCAGTGTATTTTATTCGTATTCTATATTCTGGTGTTTATTTCTTTATCTAAAGATCCATCTTCCGATATAACCACTCTCAAGTATGTTATACTACCTTCCTTTTGTATGGCCTCACTATTACATCTGTGTAATTTCAATTTATTCTTGCCTTCTAGCTATACTCATTACCTCCGCTTTCTCGGTGTTAACTCTTAGATTGTATTCCTTTAGTAGTTCGATCCATACATTGATTTTGGTCTGTAGTTCTTCTTTCGTATTTGCTATAAAAATTAAATCATCGGCGAATATAAGTTCGTTTTTGTTTAAAAAAGTTTTATATAAATATTACATGTCATTTTGTTACATACCAAAAATATGTCATTAAAAAACACAGTAATTATTGTGTAGAACTCGAGAATTATTTTTCCTTCAATTTATATGAATTGCTTCTGCGGAATTTCCCAAAAAATGTCCTTCCTCTAGGTTATAAAAACGATAGCAAACTTACCAATTTAATGGTCATGTTCAAATACAAAAATAAAAACTACGCTTTGTACTGAACCGATGATGGATTGGTGCTGGTCAGTGAACATGCAAAAGACTTCTATTTTATTGAAATTGACCAGAATTATTAAAATTAATGACTCTTTTTTTTGAAATTTTTTTTAAAAATTCACCTGAATCATTAATTATTTCTGGAAAACTAAAATGCATAAAAAAACATTTTTCCACGTTTTGTCAAATCTATTCTTTCAACTTTTTTTTGCTGGCCTATTTAAAAATGATCCTGCATAAAAGTGAATATAAAAATAATCCTGTTGTGTTAAAAATGCAATTTTTTAATACAATAGGATTTTTTTAAAACGAACGTTGTTGTATATTTTTATGACGTAAGGCGTTCATAAATTTTATGATCTACCAAGCAAAATCTCCACCCTTCAGATTGACCAGTGGCTTTGTTCTCGCAGGATTCAATAATTAGTTAAAAATTTACGTAGCGAATCGCATTACTGTTCAAAACTCTACAAATGTATTTTAAACATAACTTTTTTTGCTCAGATTCACACAGATTTTACAAGTTTGAAGGATTTAATTTAATCTGAAGTTCACGTTATGAAGTTTCTTTAATATAAAGTGTGTCCCCAGATGAACTGAAAAAGAGGAAAAACTTTTTTATTTTCAACTTTAGACAAAAATTTTATTCTTTGCAAAACTTTTTGTTTGTTTCTTACATTGTAAGATGTAAGAAGCTCCAGTGAATAAGATAAATTCTTTGTTGAAAGGTTAACATTGTTTCGGCAATTGTCAAATTTACTGCAACTCATTTAGACATTTCAGTAACTGACTCACATTTGCGACAAGCGAGACCTTAATTTTATTAAAACTACCAAACAAATTTTTCACTTTAATTTTTTAGAATTTACTCCTTTGTTACTTAAGAAGAACTAGATCTGGATTTTGTTTAGAAAAATAATGGTTCACAAACAAGCAAAAATTTTTATAAAGTACAACATTTTTCTCTAAAGTTGACAGTAAAAAAGTTTTTCCTCTTTTTCACTCTATCTGTATGTGTTCATTTTAAGATTCCGACAATCTGTTTTTCCCTACATAAATTGCTGCGGATTCGAAAACAATTTCTTCTTGATCACGAATAAACGTACTTTAATGATGGTTAATCTTTTTTTTCCGTAACCCCGTTTATCGTTATGTTTGATACATACTTCTATTTGTTTTGTGTACGGTATTCTTCAAATGAAACACGCATTTAGTACTACAAGAACAAAATTATTAACACAAATTTGTGCAAAGCTTATCAAATTCAATATGTGCGTTCGGTGTGTAATTTTTTAAACCGACGGAATTAAATATTGTTCGCTTCAATTTCAGTATTTCACATTTGTACATCTTTGAAAACGTAATTCATTTTATTAAGTAATAAAAGTTAATTCTCTTGTACGACATCAGCTGTGTAACTATGTGTTATTAATTCACGGTTAAGTTTCACGACTGGACATTCTCTGCGTAATACCACCATAAACGTTTATTGCGCATTTCTCAAGATGAAAACTTTTGGTTCTCTTCTTATGCATGGTTGTAACGTCCATTTCGGGTAAATATTTAATCCACTATAAATTGTTGTATTGGATTTTTTTAACATTCTTGCCATGTTCTCGGAAGTCTCTTAAATATTCAGTATTTTTTCGTCGGTCTATTCAAGAATCACCATATATTGAAGTTACCAATTTTTTGAATCGTTATAGTTTTTATTGAAAATGATTTCGTTTTGTTCCATCTTAATTATACACATATGTATTTTATACTTTTGTTTATTTTATGCTTACTATACTATTTTTAATGTTATTACTATAATACTAATTATCGATTTATTTTTAGTAACTTACATTATTAAACATAGTAAACTTATTATTTTTACTTTAATACATCTCCTCGTACAGAAAGATGTTACCATAATTATGGCAATGCTGTACCCTAATTCCTTGACGGATCACATTCTTTTTCTTCTTTCTCATCGAGGGAAGAAAGTAGTTTCACGAGAAGAACGTCTTGTAATATTGTTCGAGCATCTTTAAAACTGATTCTAATAAAAACTTTTGGGAGTAATTAAAACAATATAAGAAATGATGAAATACTCTGTTTATAGAAGACGCTGAAAACGCTAACGTTTTCTTAACGACTAATCTTGCATGTGGCGGCGAATTCAAGAAAACGAAAAAGACAACCGCAAACGTGAATCGTTTCGTAATGCACGAAGGCTAAGACGAGTTAAAACTGGAAGAACCAGTAAAATTAAATTCTTCGTTTTAATAAATTATGCAAATGCCAAACTCGATTTCTTGTTAACAAAATGGCAAAGCTTCTTAATCGCATGGACATAATTTCGTAAAATTCAAAAGAGACTGAGTACAACGATGGGGATTTGGATAAACAATGTTATTTATAATGTAAAATATTTTTTTCCTGGCAAAACTGCCTGACTGGGCGAACCTGCACTGAATGGACAATGTCAAATGCAACAATAAACACAGACAAAGATGCAAGGAGTTTGTTTTAATTATAATTAGGAATGGAACATTCGAATCGACGAGTTCGCGAATCTTGAAATAGATTGGAGGCTTTTCATCATTCGAATCTTTCGAATCCTAACTATACAGGGTGTTCGTTTTTCGATAACAACTATGGGGATCTCAGTTAATTGAAGAGATACGAAATCGATTAAATTGGGACAAAGTTGCGCATTTTTATGGTGGTTAATAAGCTGAAAAAAAAATTCACATACCATATATGGTTTTCAAAATATTCGAAAAAATAAAAAGACGCGATTTTCGTTTTTCATTTTTTTAATAAAAACATAACCTTACTTAACCTTCATATATACTTGTATGTACGTAGATTTAATCTACATTATGCTGTGTTATTTCGTTATTTTAGAGTCACCTGTATATAATAGTTAGGTTAAAATAATATTTTGTGTTTATTTTATTATTATTATTTGTATAAAACTATGTACATTACCTTTATACTCTTCCAGAACTTTTATAAAAACTTAATTATATATAAATAGGTATTTAATTCAAATTTCTGTTTTTACATAGAAAATATCGAATGAACTACTAGAAATCTCGGTATCACCAACAACAGAGACTTGGTTTCACGAGAAGTTCAACGAAGTTTTCAACAATGTGGAGAACTTCTGGGCTGCAATCTCAAGACTTCAGAACTGATTTCTGAGCCCTCTTGTCATGAAAAACAGTCCCATCCCTTCAAAGAACCAATCCAGGTCGATGACGCAACACAGGAAAGCTGTTCACATTCTTCAACGGCACTAGAAGATGCCATCAGGGACAAGTCTCAAGAGTTCTTCTTCAAAAACAACGGTGGAAGGCGCCGTGTTGTTGTAAAACTAAAAAATCAAACAAAATTAAGACTTTTCAAAATAGGAGCCGTACGGCTAAGTTTATTTAAAATGTAATTAAATAATTAGAATCAGCTAAAGAATATTTAATTTATTTGAAACTTTAAATTTTGAAATTCACTCATTTAAAGGTTTTACATTTTTTTAAATTTAAGGTTACACAGTTTTTGCCTATTTTATTTAGCTATAAAAGGGAGAAATCCTGTGTGATTAGGAAGTCATGCTCAACTCTTCAAGCTGAACAGATCAGTCTCTAATTAGTAGTGAGTTCTGAAAGAAGTAAGACCTTTTGTTTAAATAACTTTGATTGAAAATGCAAATTGATTTGAATTTAATTGTCTATATAATTTAATTCGAATTTTAAAGTACATTTACTTTAAAATTTATGATTAAATTTATTTCAGTGTTAACAGCTTGGCAAAATTTTGTATTGTGTGAAAACTAATAAGAATTATTTTAATTGTGGCCGCATACAAAATTTTTGTTTAAGTTATTTAAAGGCGTTATTATTAAACAAATTCCGTGTGATTAGACAGGAGGAATAATCTTGTCTGTATTGTCGCAATTTGTTTCGTTTAAAGTTTGAATTAATCAATTCCTTTAAACAACAATATAGGTTGTATCATTCATATAAATGTTAATGATATAATTCTGATAAATAAATTTAATTAATGATCGTCAGTTAATAATAAAATCAAAAACTTACTCGTTGCAACAATTTTCGTAACCATAGTTACTTCTGTTCGTTCTGTTCGTAAGAAGGGCTATTATTGCATTTTTAATTATAGGTCCATGTATAATTTCACTTTTTCCTGTATATTTGTGTATCTGACAAATTGCCTTTCGACAACTTATTTTGCCAACAAGAGTAAAATAATGTGCAATGACAATTTGTAAATGAAATATGAAATATATTTGTTAGCTAGACGATTGGCAAACCTGAGATACCAGTTTATTTAAACAATTAAAAAGAGAAAAGAGTCGTAATCCTAAATATTTATGCGTGAACTTGTTATTTGTTGATAAATTTTACATTTAAAAATAATTTAAAACAAAACCCCCTATCAACGACAATACATCGCAATATATACTTGTAGATTTAATCTACATACATACTTGTTATATTTGGAAAATCTTATTTCTCTCAACAACAATTCTGAGTTTTATCGAACACAACGTAACAGTGTTCAATAGTTCAGGGAAAATAATCTGTTAGAACCTGACTTATTGTCCGTTTTTTTTTTGTTTGTGATGTTGGTACTCGTTATATGGTGTTAGGTAATTTTAAAAATTTCTCCTCTACTCAACACTACACTATTTGACGTCAAATAAATTCATTAATTTCTTCGTCAACTTATTCACGAATTACAATAAGTTCTATCTTTTATCAATATTTGCATAAATTTCAGGCGTATCAACAATGGAAAGTTATTTATTTGTTTTTATGTAGCAATATAAATCACCTGTAAATTCTTTCGCTATGTTGGTATATAAACGACCATTAAGATCAAAGAAATTCATCAGTTTTTTCACTAATATAATACGAAATGTGTTCGTGAAAAAATTCATGAAGAATTTCACGCATTAATTCATAAATAAATTGTCAACGTAAAAGGACCTTTAAAGATAAAAGCATGCCTCCATTAGAAACCCCAGAATATTGAAAGGGACAGATATTATAGAAAAAACAAACAATCTATACTCCGTTTTTTTTCTAATTATATTTAGTTTTAAATTATACACTCATGTCCGTTTATAACGAACCTCAAGGGACTGTCAAAACAGGTTCGTTATTAGTGATGTCACCGTGCTTTAGTTCGTACTAGCGAACATTACTGCATTTGAATATAATTAATTAATTTCGTTTATTTTCATAGAAATATATAATGCAGTGATAGTTTCTTAACTCAGATCGGTATATAATAAAAAAATGAACTTTAAATCGGATTAGTCAATTGGAAAAAAGTGAACTATTGGTGAATTTGAACGATGATTTTGATTGTTTCTATAATCTCTTCTCATTATAACCAGCGATCAATTTAAAAATGGATTATGGTAGTCGTTGGAATTTAAATATATGTCTTGGATAATGTCATATTAATACTAATTGTCAATCAATTATGACATAAATAATACGTCGGAAATGTTTAACTTTACTCACGTGGAGTTCAAAAGGATCACTTTACGCATCTGCTTCAATAATTGCTTGTTTTTCGATGAACTAAATGCACACATGCGTGTTTAGTTGCGTCACCAACTCTAATTCATTTTTCATTTGATCACTTCTTATTTTACCAAGAACCAAAAAGCACTAATAATAATTGGGTTATTTCCTCTGTAAGAACTTCTAGTGCTGAATTTCGTAATTTGTTTAATTAAATAAAATCCTTTCTTTAATGGCATGGTTATAAGGTAGCCAAAAAGAATCATAACAATATTATGAAAATTAACCAAAATTGTGTAACAAGTCTTTTTGGCAGACGAAAATTATGAAAATTAACCAAAGTTGTGTAACTGGCAATATAGAAAAAAGCTTGGTTAATTTTCATAATTTTCGTCTGACAAAAAAACTTGATTTCATAACAATATTGTTCGATCAACCAAAAAAGAATATTATGAAAATAAAATTTTCTTGAATTGTAGTGGAGTGTGTGTTGCTTATTTAACGATTAGGTACCAAAAATGAAGCCGAAAGAATCGAAATTTTAATGATGCTTGGTTTGGAGATAGAATTCGAACGCATGAAGTAATTCGGATGTTTTTCAATGAAACTCACCCAAACTGTCCTGCAATATCGCAATCAACAAGTTGAATTGAGAACAAATTTCTTGGACGTGTACGAGATAAACCTAAAGCCGGATGTCCGGTTTTAAATGAACGTAGGCAATTGGAAGCCCATGTTAATGGTGCAGGAAAACCCACATTCAATCCTCGTGGAAGTCGTTTCACATCTTAATATGTCAAAAAATACAGTTTATAGACTTCTTCATAAGGAAAAATTTCATACCTACAAAGTGCAAGATCTCTTGGATGTTGGTTTTTGATAGACGAGCACAATTATGCGTGTAATGATGGAACTCTTTTTTGATTAGGCAATTTTGCTTAAATTGTACTGTCAGTAAGCAAAATTGTTGTTATTGGGCAGTTGAAAATCCGCTTTGGATGATAGGGACGATTACACAATATCCCCAAAAGGTTAACGTGTGGACCGGGATCGTAGGTAATCGAATTATAGTTGAAATGTTGGGTGGTGAACAGTATCTGGACTTCCTCCGATTTGAATCGATTCTGGCTTTAACGTATTAATACAGAAGATCCTGATTCACCCGATCAATGAATCTGGTTACAGCAAGATGATGCATGTGTAGTACGGGAATATTACGACTACATATTTTCTAATCGATGGATTAAATGGCGGCAAGATCTCCGGATTTAACCCCTTTGAACTGTTTCCTCTGGGATTATATATAAACTAAAATTTATTTCAATAGAGCTCTTAACATTGAGGAGTTAAAGCAGAGAATTCGAGAAGAAATTCGAGAATCACCCCTGTAAAGGTAGACAATATTCAACAAGCGTTTTTCTCTGGATTAGGACATTGTCTCGCCACTAACTGACAGCAATTTGAACATTTAATTTATATTTAATATTGTTTCATTAAAAAAATTAATTTGATATTTGGTTTAGTTTGAATATATTTTTGTTGTTGTTTTAGACCATAACCATTGCACGCAGAACTGAAGAGTTCAACATCCAACAAGGTCAAGGTATTGAATACTACGTGGGCTTCCCTTATAATCATAGTTTTCCCAAAATGACCTCGGTGAAGTTCAATGGCAAGATTCACTGTACCGGACCCCCCGAAGTAGGTAAGAAGGTAATCTCTTCGCTTAAAATAACCGTGAGGGCTATAACAAGGATGTACTTTTTGCAGCCACTGATGATCATGGCGTCACTCCTCTTTCAGCGACTGATCATTTTTCGACGACGATACCTGAGGAAACCATTAACCGCCGTGCCACTACGACCACAACTACAACCGCGCCAACACTCGAAATCAAAATCAAAGACGGAGATCAATGTGGCATAAACATTGACTATAAACCCCTGGTTTTCTCTGGACATTCCACTAAGAGTGGGGAATACCCTTGGTTGGTCGCCATATTCTCTGTCGAAGCCGTTGGAGGCTACAGCTTTATATGCGGAGGAAGTCTTGTCTCAAAAAGACACGTCGTCACTGGTAAGAAATTACAAATTAACTGGTTTTTTACGTGAAGTAAAAAAAGTAAGAAAAGCGATCGGTTCCGTTTAGTAAAAATTTTCGAAAATCTTTATTGTTTCTCTAAAATTTAATCACCATTTTTTATATTAGAAATTATTTTCAAAGTACGAAATTTGAAGTAAAATTTCTGTGATTCCTCCGGGATTCCTAGCGAATCGAAAAAGGAAAAAGATAAAAAAATAAACCAAAACAAATGACGTAGAATGAAAATGTCTTTTTGGTTCTAGTAAACTCGAATAAGCCAGAAGGGAATAGAATTATAAATGAACATCTACAATTACATTGACAAAAAAAGCAGAAACTCCAGAGACTTAAAATTAAAAATTAATAAATGTTAAATTGGATAGAAAGCAAATAAAAAAATACAAAAGTTCTACCACATTGGCGAGGTTTTATAACAGATATGTATTTTATACCTCCTTTGTCGCAACGTGATTGCACAGTGGGCCCGAATTAACAATTTTTGGCCAAAATTCTGAAACTTTGGAAATTAATGCAAAATTTACTCAGGATTACTAGAAAAATAATTTAAAAAATCTTATTGGTAAAATGGGGTAGTTTTCAGGGGTTCGAAATTGAAATAACAAGGAAAAATTCTAAAATTTCCGGAAGTATTGCAGAATTGACTCGTGATTACCGGAAAAATAATTAAAAAAATCTCACTGGTAAAATGGGGTAGTTTTCATGGGGTTGAAATTGAAATAACAAGAAAAAATTCTAAAATTTCGGAAACTATTGCAAAATTGACTCGTGATTACCGGAAAAATAATTTAAAAAATCTCATTGGTAAAATGGGGTAGTTTTCAGGGATTCGAAATTGAAATAACAAGGAAAAATTCTAAAATTTCAAAAAAGAATTGACTCGTGATTACCGGAAAAATAATTTAAAAATCTCACTGGTGAAATGGGGTAGTTTTCAGGGATTCGAAATTGAAATAACAAGGAAAAATTCTAAAATTTCAAAAAAGAATTGACTCGTGATTACCGGAAAAATAATTTAAAAATCTCACTGGTGAAATGGGGTAGTTTTCAGGAGTTCGAAATTTAAATAACAAGGAAAAATTCTAAAATTTCGGATTAATATAGAATTTGGTATATTATCAAGGAAAATAGTGTGGACATTTCGTTTATTAAAATGGGATTGTTTCTAGGAGGTCAAAGTGAAATGAGAGTAAAATTCTAAAATTTGCTATTGCAAATATGTATTCATATATTTAAAGTGAAAGATAAAAAAATAGTATCTTCGATTACGAACAAACGATAAACTAAAAAGAAATTTCACATACGAAATAAGATTAAAGACAAAAAAAGAAGGTAAGGTTCAGAAACACATGTAGAATTTAAAATTTTTATTAACATCAGTAGTCATTTTCAAAATCACTTTGTGCTTCACTCCCACTCGAATCACTTTCGAATTCAGATGAGGCCGATGATGAGACATTTAATTGTTCGGCGTCAGAAGTGGATGTGCCTGGTAGTTCTGGGGCAACAAGAAGCTGCAGAACTTCTGTAGAAAAAGTAGTCTTTTTTCTTGATGGAGGTAGTCGTAAACTTGTTATAAAAGGATCTGACTTTTCCAAAATGTATTTCCCCTCGTCCCTAAATTCAATAATTGTAATTTCTAAGGTAACTCGATATCTCGAATACGGTTAAGTTTAGGTATGTGATATGCTATACAATTTCTTTTTATAATTTTGAGAATATCGCATAATATACAGGTGTTCTATTTAAAAAAAAGTAACTTTGTTTTCCTACGACTTTTTGACTGATCCTGTATACTTAATTCTTCTTTATTGTAATAGATTTTTTAAAGCCCTAAAATTTTTGTATTTAACATTTTTCGCTAGCTAATCTTACTTTAAGAAATAATCGACCGTTTTCATACATAAAAGCGACCCTGTTAATTCAAAGCCGTATTTTTCAAAAAACGGCACCTACCGGCAGCTGAAATTTTATAGAACATGGAGTCGATACGTCTTTCAATATAGAAAATAAAAAATCACGGGAAGTTTGCGGGAGTAAAATGTAATACGAAAGTTAAAATTAGATTTACCTAATTTCAACAGTTAAAACCTTGCACCTAACGATGGGCTCTAACTCATAGACCGTAAAGAAAATGAAGTCAATAATTTATGTATAATATACCCCTAACCTTTCTCTATATCGGACATGGCTGCTTCACTAAAGGAAAGTTCAAAAAAAATCACTGAAGAGAAAACACTGAGAATTCAAAGCACACAACTATTCACTAAAAACACGTCTTTGCTTCTCTAGTTACAGAGAGTAAATGGATCAGGTATAAAAATTATGACCTATTATCCTTCGAAGAAAAAGGTGAACCCTCAATTAATCCGTTTCCTGGAAGTTGAAAAATTCCATTTATTTTTACTTTTGGCCAGAAATTCTTTAATCGGGCCGACTGTGAATTGGTATGATTGTTTCACATCAATTTCGGATCGAGATACATCCCTACAAAATTTACATTTTTAGTAGAAGAAATTTCATTATCTATTTTTTTAATAGCGTTTCTTTCGTTTTGTTTGCATTTAGCTTTAGTTTGTTGAATATGAACCACTCTTCCAGTTCAAGCTTAGCGAGTGTCATTTTATTGTTCTTCCAGGTTTCTTTGTTAGCGAAGTAATGTCAGCAAAAACTATTATGTCAGTCTTGGGAAATGCACATGGTAGATCATTAATATACAGTAAAAATAGAGCAGGCCCTAATACCAAACCTAATACCAAACCACGATTTGATATTATCCAAAATTACCTGCTGATTTCTTCCTCGTGAATAAGAGTTAAGTAAATTCTCAGAGAAATCATAAAATTTCAATTTCTGGGCAAGGAGGTCAAAGACACTCGAAAGCTCGTGCTGGTCACAAGAAACTGCAGATGCGTAGACACGTGCCTTAAGGGCGATATTTATAGATAAGACCAAATGATTAACCACGTCAGTGGTAGGTAGGGATTTTCGGAATATCTTGATTCGCCAAATGGTCAAAATTCTTTTCTTTTCGTTGCCTTTTCCAATATTTTGGCCCAATACGGAACAATGGAAATCGGACGAAAGTTATTTGGTTTATCCGTGGGCCCCTTTTCATGAATAGGAATTACTCGACTGATTTTCAGGACTGACTATACTATACTATACATATTAGTTAAAGTGATAGGGAGTCTAGCTTTTATTACTTTGGTGTTTAGGCTATAAATGTCTTTAGTACTGCTATTTTTCAGATTAAAAATTAAATCCCTGGTCTCGTTTATAAACGTTTCTGAAAAATCGAAAACTCCATTTACCTGATTCGCTCCTTCTAAGTAAGAAGAGTTACATCTATTCCCATCTGACAAGTCTTCAATAATGCTTTTTCCAGCATATAATATGTGCTAAAATCATCAGGCGTCAATTTGTTTCTTGAAGTGCCGATACATTATCCTTATGCTTAGAAACAATATCTCAAAGTGCTTTAGATGAATAATTAGAATTTGATGTACTCATCATTAGACTTTTGTTGCTTCCTTCAGTTGTCGGCAGCATCACGATATTTTCCCATTACCCTCCCAACATCAAGGTCTCGATCGTGTATATCATGCAAAAGGAAGATATTATTTCTCATCATTGACCAATTTCATTTGATTCTTTTGGCGTTTCGAAAATTTTTTTTTCTCCGGGAAGACCGTGTTTAAAGCGTCTACTTTAATCTGAATGAATAATTCAAATTTCTCTTTATATCTATTTCGCTATCATTTATAAAAGACCAGTTCATAGTCTAAATAACTTTATATGGAGAAAATAAGCCTTGTTGCGTTATAGGTCTGATGCTGGTACTACTGGTACCACTAATAAACACCCGAAAAATTAACTTAAACTTATATTTTAAACGACTCAAAACCCAAAAAATCAAAATTAGAAACCCAAACTTGATTTTAGGGGAAGAGAGAAAGTTAATATTCGAGGGTATCTTGAAGTTTACATTTGTAGGGCCAATATACTTTGGACAGCTCCCGCCTTCCGAATAGTTGAAAAGCTATCCACTTCTATTTCTAATTTTATTTTACAAGAATTAGATAAAAATGTGAAATCCCGGGGACCAGGCTTGATTATGCGCCTAGACATTAATAATGACTTGCAAATTCGTTGTAGTTTAGTTATCACATACAATCATCTCTTTACTTTCAGCCGCTCATTGTATGAGGAGCATTTTGGGGATGAACATACCAAAGGATGACATCGTCGTAGTACTGGGAAAACACAACATAAAAAACTGGGTCCGTGGCTCGATTATAAGGGCCGTCAAAGCCTACTACGTCCATCCTGATTATAGGAAACCAGCAGATGCAGATATCGCCGTGTTGCTATTGGACGAGCCAGTTGTCTTCAGCGTGACGGTCAGAGCCATCTGTCTATGGGACGAGAGCGATAGCTTGAACATCATCGTCGAGAGAAACGGCACAGTCGCTGGTTGGGGCATGGACGAAAGTGGAGCGAACTGGTTGGAGGAACCAAAGCAAATACAACTTCCCATCGTATCGCAAGAGACTTGTCTGCGATCAGACATCAGATACCATAAGTTAACTTCGACAAGAACTTTCTGCGCAGGTAATTCGTAATGTGGAGGAACCCATTAGAAAAAGAAAGATAGTGAGGAGAATTTACATTTCCAGGGAACATCAAGGAAAATCGCGGTCCTTGTTCGGGAGATAGTGGCGGTGGATTCGTTATGAACAGGAATGGATTATGGAAGTTGAGGGGTATAGTCTCAATAGCCCTCTTAGATCCAAGCACGCGTATATGTGACGTTAACAATTATGTCGTGTTCACAGATGTACCCAAATATGCTACCTGGTTGAACCAAGTAATGGAATACCACTGATTTGCGTCACAATCTAGTTAGTGATAAGTTCAGTCTTTGTTGCATATTCTTCAACTCGGGTCTGACTTTTTTGGCATCGGCTCTAATAAGTGATCGTTTTTTGTAATTGTGACAAAACAATAAAATTAGCTGCATTTACTATAACTTATGTTTAGTACTATAGTATTACGTTAATTTTGATCGTGTGAATTGTTCACTGTTATATGTCTCTGTATATCCAAATATTTCACTCTATTTTTAGCTTTTAATCGCCAAGAAATATCCTCACTCTTAGGAATTAAGAAAAAAAGCAAGCAAAGAAACAAAAGATGCTCTACCTTCTTTTATACCACATTGGGAAATAAAGTTATCTTCAAGATCTCGACGAAATGGTATCTACATAAAGATAAAATAGGAGGTTAATGCAATATGACCAAATAAATTTTCGATACAGATTTACAGAGTAGTATTTCGTGTTAATAAAATGTGTTTCAAAGAGTACAAGGCCAGAGAATTTTGTGAGAAATTCTTCCCCACCCCAGTATTGAAAATTTATTGATGGTTTATATTTTTCTGTATTGCAGAAACAAGAGTCTACGGTAAAAACATTTTATTTGGGATTGGAAGCAGCTAGGTTAAGACAAACTTATATGTTGTAATGTGTAACTCTGATAAATGTCTTGTTTTCCACGTCCTACTATTATCGAAATTTTACTTGGACATGTAAATCTACTGATTTTAGAGATATTGCCATTTTTTTATTAAAAACATCTTGTAAAACTGTTGTGCTGACACTTCATCTTAAAAGTGTTGATGAGGAAAAACACTCTACTTTTGTTGAAGGCAGGAAAAATATCATGTTGGATGGACTTGACATCATTAATGATGAAGTCCAAAAGTTATCCTCAAGAAATATCGTCAAATATCGATTTAAAAAAAGGTACTCTATTTTAATTAATTGCACAGAAAGCAGCAAATGTTATTTTATTAAAGCAAAAATTTAATTTACTTACGAGAATTGAGAAGTGCTAAGACCTGGTTCCATGTTTGAAGAAATGAGCCACATCATGGAAACATTCAATAAATACAAGAACCTTTCAAAAGATGAACATCTGGCGGAATGTGTATTCTTATACTGATGCGAAACATTATATCCTTTCTCCGCGAGTTTTTTGATGACCAGCTGATAAGTTTGCATACAAAAGTTGATCACCTTGTTTGACAATTGAGGGACTTAGGGATAAAGTGACTTTCTTCAGTTTTTGAGATATTAAGAATCAAACTTAACAATCTTAATTTCCGGGTTGGGTCGCAGCAGCAGCGACTACATCAGCAGCTACAGCCTCCAACGAAGCCCTGAAGAAGTCCACGACAAGACGAAGAATTGACGCGGTTCCCAACCCGGAAACTAAGATTGTGATGGACAACGGCCGCGGAAGCCTTCAAACCAAGCTAATCAAACTTAAATTTACTATTAAAAGAATCGCCCATAGCCCACAATGATTTTTATTCATATACGAAATCCATATGTGCACAGCCGTGTGTCGGTTAAGTGCCACAATGTTTTAAGAACGAGTTTTGCAGGAGGTGCATTTTAGGTGCACAAGACTGTAAGCCCAAGGGTTGATTAAGATTTGTTGTTTTCTTAGATATAGTTAATAGTTATTTAAATCTGTTTCAAACAATACAAAGCCAGAGAATTTTGTGAGAAATCCTTCCTACGTCTTCTGGAACCACCCTATTTGTGAACGATACGTCGTTTATTAGCAAACACGACAAACTAGAAGAACTAGAGAAGGAAACGTCAATATCCTTAAAAGATGCAAGATTGTGGTTCAATAGTAATCAGTTATGTAACGTAGGTACAGTTGAAAAAGAAAACTCTAGCATGCTTTGAAATGACAATGAAGGTATTCTTAGTACTCTTATTTTATTTACAACCATCAGAAAATAACCTCAAATTAAAATTTTATTTTTGATTTATAAAAAGGGTTGAAAATCCCCTCCACCCTGTTCAATACATTTTTAAACTCTACGCTTCATGACGTTCTGTAACATGACTGGATTTACATTTATTTCATTACATTTATCTAACAATCAAGTTAAGACATACGTTAATTTTCCATGGATTGCTGCAATTTTTTTTCAACTGTACATACGTTATTAGAATATGGAAAAAACTCAAACGATATAGTTTGCCATAAAAATCTTCAAACGGGAGAATTTTTTGAGATTTCATTTAGACAGCTACTTAAAATGGACACAGCATGTTGATTAAGTAAATAAAAAGTTGTCAAGAATATTATACTACCTGAGAAGATCCACTTTTGTAGTACCACCACTGCTACCAGCTGGTGCGATGATTATATCCTTTTCTTTTCTTTAGATTGACTACTACCCATGTTGGAAAAAGTGTCTTCTTTTCTTATATTTTAACTTCTTACATTTTACACTTTTAACTTTTACTTAAGGATGGCAGGATCGCCATGTAATAAACAATTTTTCAAAATAGCTGCTAATTTTTAATGAAAAACCATTTCTTTATCAAACATGTTTATTGTGTTACCTACTCCCGTGTCATCTGCATTTTCCCTTGGCTTCCCGGCGCACTCGTCTTAGTCGCTAAATAAGCACCCGATGCGCCGCGGAGATATTTAGCTGAATCAATGAAATTTAACTCCATTACAAACAACTTGAAATCGACACATGTTGACGAAGTGAATAAAAGTTGTCAAGAATATTGTACTACCTGAGAAGATTAACAAAAATTGCGACTTACCAATCCGTAGTTAGTGTGTAGTACACCCTCTTCTATAGTATAGCGACCTACGGCATTCTTATATGGGGTGCATCGGCAGCAGCAAATTTCCTATTCCTTAAACAGAAAAAAACAATAAGAATACTGTACAATGCGGACAGCTCTGCAAGCTGCAGAGAGAGAACTCTTTCGTCAAACCGGTATACCATAGTCAGAACCTACATAGCATTTGCGTGCTATACATCTTTGATAATAAGACACATTTCTTCGCTATCGAATAAATATACATATACCATTTAAGGCAACAAATCAAAAATCAACAAGAAATAAATTACAATGGTATAAAATTCTATAACAAAATTCCTGCAAAAATAAAAAAATCTGAACAGAACATTATTTAAAAAAACTGTGAAGCGAATGTGGTACTAACTAACTACTAACTAACTACAGAGGCTAAAAAATTATTGATCTATACAGTCATATAGCACATTAAAATAGTTAAAGACAGTAATGTTTGCTCCAAAAGAATTGCCCATAGCCCACAATGGTTCTCATTCATATACGAAATTCATATGAGTACAGCTGTGCGCCGGTTAAGTGCCACAAAGTCTTAAGGACGAGGTTTGCATGAGGTGCATTTTAGGCGCGCAAGACTGTAAATCAATCCAAAAGTTGAATAAGATTTGTTGTTTTCTTAGATATAGTTAATATTTAAACGACTTTGTCGACCTCAAAGCAACTAGTACACGAATCTCTTGCTTGTAAATTCTTGTACTGGCAATCGTATAAAGAACTTAACATCACTTAAACTACTTTTTCTCTTACAGGTACAATAGTTGTTTTCGTTAGTAGTTACAATTTGAAACGCTATAACTTGCCAATTATCGAAGTTAAAGGTTTGATTAATTAATATTCAGAGTTATATCTAAGCCCTCAATTATTATGGCCTAAATCACCACAACACAAGCTTCTTACAAAGATCTTTAATGTAAGGTTTCCAAGAAAGAGTATTATCTAATATACATCGAAGAAATGTGGTCGAGGTCGCAAAGGAGTTGCTTAACCACGTACATGTTGCAGTGCATGTTGTTTGTGGCCCCACGTTGATTGTCAATTTATGCTATGTGTGATCCCCACGTTGGTTTTCTTCTGGTATCGCTTCGTTGTGTCGTGGAGTGTGCAATGTGAATACCTTTATGAACTCCGGGACTCGCGACCCGTAGTGTACAAAGATATGTAGAGGATGTATGGTGTGTGTGATGCAAAATGCAAAAACGCAACTTCAAAGTTGTACAAAAAAATTTATTAATAATTAATTTCCTGTAACAAAATTAATTATAATCTAGAAATCAGCTCTTTCCTTTCCTCTTTCAGTCCTTTTATTTAGGACTAATTAATTAATGAGATATCGGTCTTTCTTTAAAATTTATTCCTATTGGTTCTCGATTTCAACTGAGATCATCTTCCTCTTTACTTTAGTGATTACTTTAGTCTACGCAAACATTTTTTTTTATTTTTCTTAAGAAAGAGACGAAGAAAAAAAATATTAGACGATACATTTTAACTAATTGTATTCAAAGAATAGAAACAAAAAATGTATAAAAACTGTAAAATAAAATAATACATTATAATTTCTTACACCACTGGTACAAAGATCAAATACATCCATTACATCCATTCAAATGAAATGTCACTGAAAAAAAAAGAACAAAATAAAATTTAAAGATTCTAACATAAACAAAACTTTGATAATCTTATTCATTAAATGTAACAAATAAACGTGAAAATGCTATAATAAAACTAAGATTATAAAATTACTATGTTATTTATACATTTCATTATTATGTTTTGCAAGCATTTCTGAAGGTATTACAAAATTGTGGCATTTTTGCCGCCTTCATTTATTAAACGCTTGCTGTGTAATAGACTAGACAACGTGTTGGTATATAATTTGTTGCGTAATTTAGTTTTATTTAAATTAATTGAGCTAAAAACTCTCTCTACACAAGCACTACTATGCGGGAGTGTAAACAACATAGAAACAAGTTTCATTAACTCTGGAAAACCCGCACTACCATCTCCTTTTTTTGATACAAACACCTGTGTCCAAAAATCTAAATAATTTTGTACAAAATTGAGCTCAGATTTTTTTAAGTCTAAACTCTCTATCCAATTCATTTAAATTGCTCACTATATTCGGTAATTTAGCCACAAGGGGTCCGAGACTTTCTATTGACGAGACTTCTAAGGGGTTTAAAAAAGAAAACATTTTTAATATTTGCATCTCACGGGAATTAAAAGAAAATCATCTATATATTTGGTGGGCACCTTCAACATAAAAATTTAAACAATTATTTGTTCTGAAAAAGTGTTCTTGTTCCTTTGTCAAAATTTGATTATTTAAACTTATAGTCAACTTTGCCCCCAAATAAATTTTATTTAGTGGAAGAAAATGTGTGAGATTCTTATATTGCAAATTGCAATCGTATTTTTTAAATGTTCTGGTTTAATGTAGTAGCTTAGCAAAGGTTTGTAAGTAACTGCCATTTTTTAAATATAAAAACTGAATTTTTGGACTTTCCGCTTGAAATAATAAATTTAGGTCATCAAATGTAGGCAAAATATATTCAAGAAACTGAAGATATAGTTTATTTATAGGATTTGTTAATTGATCATACTGGGCATTTCATTGAAGATGCATCAAGCTTGGTATGCGGGTAGATGTCGGGAAAAGAAAGGTTTCTTTGTAAAATTTTCTCTGTAATGAATAAATTTAGAGAAAATCGAAGGAAAAGCAAAGTCGCATATTTTTAGGATGGACTTTAAACGAGAATGAATGGATCGTTACTCATTCGCATACGAAATCGGTTTATTGGTTAATTGCCTCTAGAATGTCGCCCCAGTCGATTCGGAAAAAACACATTTAAAACATCATGGTTGTTGGCAATCAATAAAAATAATAATTAGTCGTTTATTTTCTGTTCTCCATTTAATACGAATTTTCTAATTGTTAGTTGAAAAATTTTAGGATTATTTAAGAATTTATTATTCACATTCACCGTTTCATGAAATCATTCGTAGAAATTTATCGCCCAACTACCTGGTTTTACCCAAAATATTTCAATCGCCGTATTACCCCAATTAAGGACTTTATAGTATTAAATTTTCCATGAACGCAAAATTTACTAATTCCCTTTTCTGGAGCACTGGAGCGACGAATAATTGTGTGTGTATTTAGAGCAAGAAGGAGGCATTTTTGAACATTTCTTGCAAAAATAATGTAATAAGAATAAATGTTTTTATTTATAAGATTCGACAATCTTATTTTAATAACAATTTGTAATGTGCGACAACATACATACTAAATGCATATTTTTGCATAGCTCCACATTTGTAATTTATTATTAAATTAAATAAGTTTAAATATCCACGCGATTTCACATCGCTGCTGCATTCAACGTGTGGCAAAGTTCAATACACCGAGCTTTCGGTCATGGGCAAAATAAAATCATAAATTTCTTCGCTGTTTATGTATTTATTACCCCCCTGCAGCTGTGTGCTCTTCATAAAGGCAATTTAGATCACCGGTTTTGTTTCACGATTCCGCTCGCTACAGTATTTCAAAAAACATCGACTCCAAATTATGCAAATGTTAACTTGCTCCGATTAAAATGTTTTAGTAAGATATTTTGTTTGATATAATGTCAGAAACGTGTCCCTCAAGTTTGATGCATCTTCAATAAAACACGCTGTTTATGTCACTTGCCCCATGTGTTTTATTATTATCGAAAACTTCAGCTCTAAAGTATAGTATTAGAGCTTCAAACTTCTCTAATACTCGATTAACTGCGGCACTTAACGAAAGCCATCTTGTTTGTGACGGATGAAGTTTGTGAATTTTTATATCCAGAAATGTTTGGAATGTTGCAAATTCAGTTTGTTTTTTAAAACTATGCTGCATATAAAAATACAAGTTTCTTACAAATTTTTCTATTTCATCTGGTAGTTTCTCGCTTGCGTATGAAGCGCACAAAGCCAAAGAATGGCAGATGCACATCATAACAAATAAATCAAGAACATTTTTGGTTAATAAGACTTTTAATGAATTTTTATCCCCCATCATGACATTGGCTCCATCTGCCCCAAAACCTACTAAATTTGTTTTATAAGGAATATTATGCATTTGCACTGGATATTTGATAAGGAGAGGATTCTCCGAGGTAGATTTCCTAAAGTGCTCTTAACTTGTGATGAGTGGGTGTGATTTCCTCTAATCTATAGGTTGCTTTTTGACACGAAATACGTATCTACGGATATTAAAATTATTGTGGGCGGAGATTAATTTTTAATTATTTCTTAAAGCACAGTCTCCTTTACTATATTTAAAGTATTTCTAATTTTATTTACAAAAGTTCGTTCGGTGCTGGTTAATTACCGCAATATGTATATGAACAGAGATGCAAATATCACGGATAGTGATGTTAAATTACGTATAATTTATAAAAATGTAAATTACGTCGTAAAATTTCCTGAAAGTTACAAGATTATTTGTAATTTATGTAATTTATGAACTTTGTAAATTTTTTTGCATTAAAACGTATTGTAAGTATGCTTAGTATACTTTGTCATTTTTATAAAAATATAAAATGAATGCAAACTTTGTATTCTATCTTTTATTTAACATTATATACAGTAAATTTTTTATTTAAAATGCCACCATTTCTTCGCAGAATCTGATTCTATATTTGACAATTTGCGTCTTTTTGGATAGAATCTGTTAATACTTACTGTATTTTCGTCTGAATTCGTATTGTCTTTCTTGATTTTGTCGTCTGTTTTGGTTCTGCCTTTACAACTTTTAGTATTATCGTCAGTATGAATCACACCAATATCGTCATCGGAATTATCATTGCCAGTAATTTTGGAATTCCATGAAGTACTTTACAATTGTATATTATATGAATATTAATATCTATAGATTTGCATGAAAACTTACAGAGTCAACATCTAAAACAACTTCTTGCATACCTTGTTTGCAGCTCTTTTGTTCAATTTCACTATTAAACTCATCAATTGATTTGTTTAGTTGTCGCGATTGATGTAATTGATTTGAAAGAGTTGTGGCTGATTTTCATGTAATAAAATTGTGCCTATATCTTTTACAAGTAAATTTACGGTATCATATTTTTTATTCAAACGTATTTTAGCATTTTCAGAGAGGCGAGTTTTTAAAACAATTTATTAAAAGTTTAATACTGCCTGGTACTAACAATTCTGCGCATATGATCGAATCTATTTTTTTAGTTGTGTCTTCAGTTCCATCCATAGATGGTACAAAGTTCTGATGAGGTCCAATAAGGCCGAAATACATGTATAAACTCTTTCCTAACACTTTCTATATTGCCAGTTACACAATTTTAATTAATTTTCATAATTTTCATCCGGCAAGAAAACTTGATTTTATTAATTACTATCACTTCAGAATAGGTCTTAGTAGACTTCGTCACAGTCAGGTAAAATATTTTACCTGCCTAGACAGGTAAAGTATCGCTTTCTCTCCTTAAATGGATATAATAATTTTGTACTTTCGAATATTGTAGTAGAAAAAAATAATTTTCATACGTGTTAAGCCGCTCCCAGACATTTGCGCAAATTTATAAATTCACGAGTGCAGGAGGGTATTCGCATAGGCATGTGCAAATGTTTGAGATATATGCAATTGTCATATACAGTTTGTCAAAGCGAGTCAGTTTTGCGTGCGCTAAAGTTTCCATCACATTTGCCATAACTTTGTACAAATGTTTGCGCAAATGTCTGAAAGCATCATAAAACCTAGCTTTACAAAATTGTTTCCTCACAATTATTTATGTTTTTATCAACCGCAACAATAATCTCTGACTCACTCAGTCTAAGCCAATAATTCTATTCTGCTCGAAGAAAATCACTGTTAGACAGTGGAAATGTTGAAATCGTGCGTGTTTTGTTTCGTGCTGTTGACTTGTTGCAGTGCTGAGCGTTATGTGCCCTTTACGCCATGCCCAAAGCTGTTCAACTATTTCGAAAGCCTGACATTAACAGAAATTGTCGGCGCTATGACGTTCCAGAACGACTTAAGTGGTCGGTATGACTTGGAAGTCAACATGTCAATTCCCGTCGTCACAGATAAGGTAATTTTTTTTTATATTTGAAAAGAAGGAAGAGAAAGCAAGTATTTAAAAAAGGAAATGCAATATTTAAAACCGAACAAATTGTAGAAAAATAATTTAAAAAGAAGATCAAAAACAAAAGACAATCGACTTGTTAAAATAACTGTTGGAAATGCGTTAATTAATCAGATCGAATGCATGTTCTCGAAGGATGACTAAATGTATCTGAAAATATGCGGTGACAAATATTCTTAGAAAAAGGGTCCAGGAAGCGTTACAAGAACAGATCGTTAGTTGTTAGTTCAGTTCACTCTCCGTAGCTGTCCCGTAATGACGCAGATGCTTAACTCATGTATTCTTTTACATAATGCTACTTTTAATAAATAATTACGTTAAATTAATCTGATCTGCTGAATTATTAAACCAAAATTCCTGTCAATATCAAAAACAGATAAAACGCAAACTGTTTTTACATCACCTCGACGCGTTAAATTGATTTTTGAAGAAACAATTGTCAGGCTTTCGAAATGATTGAACAGCTTTGAGCATGGTGTAAAGGGCACGCAACGCAAAATACTGCAGCATATCCACAGCACGAAACAAAACACGCACGATTTCAACGTTTCACTGTCTAACAGTGACTTTCTTCGAGCACAACATTATGAAAAGACATCTAGAAACAAAAGAATGCTCGATACTCAAACCAGAGTTCCTTCATAAATAAGAGTCGGGGACATACAAAAATCTCGTTTTGATTGATTGACCCCAATTAGATTAGATCTTTAATTTGACGTTTTGGGTCCTCATGCTCCAACTCTTATTTAAGTACAAAAATACTATTTAAACAATTTACCCTTTCGTTCCCCCACAAAAAAACATTGGAAAAATCCTTGCAAGAAGCTTTGATTTTGGAGATTTAACATATCAAAATAAGGAGAATACTCAATACTCTTAAGATACAAAAAAAGACAAAAATCACTAAACTAGAAAGGGTTACTTTCCAACATAGCGAAAAGCAAAAATAAAAAGTAACGGAAAATAAAATAACTTTCCTTGCCCCCCACCCTCCATATCCATGCACATAAAAATTATATCAAAAATATAACGATTTTAGTGAGAAAAATTTCCGAAGAAAATTGGAACGTTTAATGTTTAAAACAAAGTAATTTAAAAAGAAAAACAAAAGGCAACTGACTTCTCAAACAACTGAACATACAATTATATACCAAAACATAAAGGTGGACAGCCTTCTGCCATCAAATAACCATAACACTAATCAACAGAGTTTTTTTTGCAATAAAGATATGAGTAACTAATTTTATATAATTTGCATTCGCTGCTTACGAATATGACATTGAGAAAGTTGAAACACGAGTTATATTTCGCGTCCGAACGATTCGGTTTTTAAAATAATTTTTATATCATGGAACACAACAACAATTTCAATGATATTTCTGAATTGATCATTTCAAAAACTACTTAAGTCCCAGAATCAAACATTTTCAGAAATCAATAAAAACTGTGCTACACACAAACACTAGATTTTTTCAGAACTTTATCGTGCTCACTATATATATTTTTCAGATCTTTAAGTTCGTAAATTACTTAACAATCATTTATTTTATAATTAAAATAAAAATAAAAAAATTCTGACTTAAATATTGTTTTTGTAAGAAGTCAGATAAAGCGAACAAAATTATAATCACAGTATTGTTTTCATTTTATTCGGTTCAATCATCGGAGAACAGATATTATATAGGTGTTTAATATTTGGACTAATATTATTAAGGTTGTTACACACTTATCCGTCACGTTCCGTCACGTTAGGTCCCGTAAAAATCCGCTCAGGATTAAACAGAAATAAATGAACGAGTGACCGCCCACTTGTCCATTCAGTCACTGTCGGAACGGAGCGTACCGCCAACCGCCACCGGTCAGTGATTTCTTTGGGAATACGATTACAGCTGATAGAGAATAAGTAAGACAAAACATTACTTAAATAACAAATACATTAAAATTTACATAAAATTAAATACGAATTAATTAAAACGCAGCAACGTATTTCATCGTGGTTAATGCCATTTTGTCCAAGGCATAGTTGCCAATTACAATTAAATAAAATTGAATAATAACGGTTTAAAAATTCTGGACCAAAACCCAATGCCCTCTTACAGGCACCTCAATAAATTCTTGAATGAAAATCAAAAGAATTCACTAATTAATGTGTCTAAGCTGAAAACCATGGACCCTATAACACCTAGATTATACGAACTTACCAAATGTTATAAACAAGACTATCCCGTGCGCCCAATAGCCTCTTTCATAGACTTCCCAGCACATCGCTTATCTAAATATCTTCTTTCAATCTTTAGAGATAACATCAACATCAATACTCAATACAGCATTAAGAATACTTCTAACTTAATTAATAAATTATGCAACTTTAGGGTTACAACCGATACCACGTTATGCTCACTGGACGTTTGCAACCTTTTCACATCCATCCCAGCTACAGAATGTATTGAAATAGTCAACGAACTGTTAACTTCTTCAAACCTTTCAGATGACAATGTCGTATTTTTACAATCGCTACTTAAAATTACACTTAATCAAACGTTCTTTACCTTCAATAATAAATATTATTCCCAATCAGATGGCCTTGCAATAGGTTGCAATCTATCCCCCTACTTGCAGACTTAGTCATGAATAAAATAGAACAAAAATTCTTTTCATCAGCTAGCCCCCTGATAAAATATATAAAATTTTACGATAGACACGTGGATGACATCCTCATTATTTTTGATAGACCCCCTTCAGAATTAGACATTCTACTTCATGAATGTAAAATAAAATACACCATAAAATAAAATTTACCCTTGAAAAGAACAAAATAAGTCAATTAATTTTCTCGATATTACTATAACCAAACAGAAAAATAAATTAAAATTTAAAATTTATAGGAAACCCTCATATACAGCTAACTTAATTAACTTCCAGTCATTTCACCCCAACGAACATAAGTATGCGGCTTTTAATTCATTTTTCATCGTGTCTTTAGCATTCCCAAGAATCTTCAGGATTTTAGGAACGAAATAAGTACAATCGTCCAATTAGTTTTTCTCAATAACTACCCTTTAAAACCCATTCGTAATTTATTCTACAAAATGAAGAACAAACTTTTAAATAAACTTTATTTTCCTTTATATTATTTTGACAATAATTTGAAGAATTATTTGTAGCTATACCTTACATTGGTACTATTTCTACTAAAATAAAACATTATCTTAACTCCATAGGTGTAAAAGTGACATTTAAAATACAAAACAACTTTAAATTTATTCGTTCTAAAACTAAAGATCCCATAGAAACCCTGTCACGAAGCGGTGTCTACTCCCTAACGTGTGGCTCTTGCCCTGCTGTTTATATTGGCCAAACTGGTCGTTCGCTACGTACAAGAATCAAGGAACACCACAGTTCCTTCGGATTGGGGAAACACTGATTCTACCTTTGCTAACCACTTATTAGACACTAGCCACGATTTCAATTTGGATGAAAACTACAAGTTAATTCATAACCTACAAAAATAATATCTTAAACATTGCCGAAAATGTAGAGATATTCTTACACAACAGAAATCCGAATCACCCTCTATTAAACGATCAAGTTAATGATAATCGTGACCAATTTTTTCGTATTATCAATTGTAATTTACTTTAGATGACCCCCTCTACCCAATCAATTTTATTTAATTGTAATTGGCAACTATGCCTTGGACAAAATGGCGTTAACCACGTTGAAATATGTTGCTGCGTTTTAATTAATTCGTAAGTTTTTAATGTAAATTTTAATGTATTTGTTATTTAAGTAATATTAGGTCCTTTGTAGAGTTTTTGCGTGTTCCCTATTGCCTGCCTGAAGATGTCAATGTGACGAAAACGATCACAGTAAGATAATAAAATATTGTAGGAAGACACATCTTTCCTCTTACTTAAATTACGGAGCCCTTTATTAATATTGATAGGGAAATGTTCAACGATTTATTATCCAAAGAAATTTAGAAGTCCACTTCCCAATATTGTATAAGAAATAATCTGCACGTTTCCTCGCTAAAATTCCACGGGAAAGTATGCTGTGGTAGAGTCCGTTGACAGATTGCAACGGACTGCGCTGTGACGGATAAGTGTGCGACAACCTTCATTGGTATAACGTAACAAAATAAAAGAAATATTATTTACCGCCTTATTGGCCCTCATGAAACATATAAAATGTTGATTTGTTTGTTTTCAGAAATTTTATGCCAAAACAATGAACCTACAGCTAAAAAATATTTTGTATTGGAGTATTTGGCGACGGTAGATTTTGCATGAAATTGAAGGTTATTGCTGCAACATCATCTCTTTCCTCGTAAAGAAGAAATTTATTCTACTATAAAAATTTTTTGGCTCTCCTTTTGTCAATTATTATTTAATTTTCATTTTAAACTTCTTACAAGTTATCTATACACCTTAAATATGACACTAATAAACAAGATCAAGGTTGCTCAGTTGCACTTTTTACATAAAGGGGTTCTTTGTTGTCGTAGATATAACTCCTCCATCCATAGATTCGAGCACTTTTTCAAGGACTGAAAAATGCAAAATCCTTGAACAGGTTCCCATTTTTTACCCGTCGTGTGCGGTAGGTTATGCCGCTGACGAAGATTACAAAAATTGGTGTTGTCCAATAAGAAATTCAACGGTTCTATTGATGTGACTCTTCTCTACCTGTCTTGAATTTGATGTATTTCATCTAGTGGTATCTTGAATTACTAATTTTCCTTCGTTTTTCATCGTGGAGTTCCTATGAGTAATTTTGATTGTAGGTAGCAACATTGGTTTTACTTGAGCGACTTCCTTTATTACACATTTCCGTTCTTGATAATTTGACATCCCGTTGGTAATTTTATTAACTTCCATGAAGCGTGGTGATCTCTACGCATTCACGCATTGTCTGTATCTTCGTTTCCTTTGGAAAAACGTCGATGTAATAGGAATTTGTTGACCAATTTCAAAAGTTGATTTTAATTTATTTTTTGGAGCATGTAATCTCCTTTATATACTTCTTCTATCAGGTTACCTTATTTTGTTGATAGAAGTATCTTTGATTCGGCCTCTTGCATTGTGTTGGCGTGTTTTCATTGAAGTTCGGGTTCATTATTAGGAAGGAATTTTTGGAAATAATAATTGTTGTTTGGTTTTTTGTTGGAATTGAATATAAACTGATGAACTTAAAGAATTATATCTTTGTTCAGCAGCATTTAATTGGAAAAGTAAACCTTGTTGAAAATTGCACTTCAAAAAGCAAGTTTGACTTTTAGCTCATTCAGACGTTGCGATGTTTCTTACGAATACTTTTTTCACAGCGCAATTTTGTACTTTGGATTGCGTTTGAAACATTAATATGTTATATTTCTTTAATAGTTTGTATCTCATTTTTAATAAGGTCTAAATCGTAATAAAGAAGGAGAACATGACTATTTTACTTTATTTTTGCTTCTCCCAGTTTAAAAGAAAGAATGCCCGGATTTTCTTGGGATAACGTCAACGTTGTCAAGTTGCATCTGTATTTACCGCTAACTCCGTTTATACAGGTCTACTTAATTTTGTTTATGATAATGATTTTTGAGATGTTATGATTTTTAATTATTCATTTAGAACTATATACTCTTATTTATAAAGTTTGGAATTAATTTAATTTAAAAATTTTTACGATCCGCATTTGTACAGGTGTCCCAAACCTCTGGAAAAGTCAAAAAATTATATGCATTTTATCAAAAAAAAAATTCTTAATGAAAGTTGTATAGGTTTCCACTCCCAGTAATTTAAAATTACAGGCCTAACTTGTGATGTTTTAAACGGAATATTATATATTTTATTGAAGTTTTGGTTATCGCTTGAAGAGCTAATACTAATAATATAACATTATATTTACTTATTTTGAGTGTTTACCGACTTATTTTTAGTTTTCTGTAAAACTAGAATCAAATTCGATAGGTGAATTTCAGACCAAACTATTTCTACACATCAGTACTTTTAAAACAATCAATATTTTTGAAAATCGGGCGATTGTTTACCACATTATGGTTCAGCACGCGTATTACAAAATTAATCATTTTTTTCAAATATAGTGAAAATTTTTTCGCATAGAACATATGCATTCTTACTGCAATAGTAAAGGTGAGTTTTTTTTGAACCGAACATAGATTGTAATATGTATTTAGATTTCGTTTCTATGAATACCATTCATTCTTGTTAATATTGGTTTAGCACTGAAGTTCTTTTCTCGAAATAGATCAAAACAATAGTTACTTCCCTGGAAGTTTGAATTCGCTTTTAAAAAACTCAATAGCATTTATTAGTACATTACGTATGTTCTACGTTAAAAAATTCTCACTATAGACATATTATAACATTACACGGGTATCCGAACTTACACGGGTACCCGAACTTACACGGGTACTCGAACTTATACGGATTCACGAATTTATACGGCTACTTGAATTTGTAACAAAATTGGTTCTAAATTTATTTTGCCTAAAATGTTAAAAGTCTTGAAAAATAATTCTCATGCGGACAAATATGGTAAGGATAATATATATATATATCCACTTTGTAAATCACGACCAGACTTATTGTTAGTTATGTAAGGACCCGAAAAAATGCTTTAGAGAATTTATGAAATTAATTTATTTTTATTTTAATCATTTGATTAACAGCTCTGCTTGTTTTTAGAAAGAAGCCGGTTGTTCGTATTGCTTTTATGAACTTCGGATGCGTTTTCAAATCAATACTATCAGGTTACGAGATAAAATTTTCTCATTGACTCGGCAATAGAAAATCACGCTACTGTGCGTCTCTGTCCTTGAACAATCGACGTTGGTAAAACTCGGTAAAAGCGAGACGTTTACGTCCTCTCGTAACGAGAAAAGTTTCGCTTGGAAGTTACTGTTTGGGCCGTCTGAAGTCAAATTCTTGCTGATCTCGTAGAATTTCCCTCCTCACTTTTCCAGGAGGTGACGAGCCTTTAAGTAGCTTAAGCGAGGGAGATAGGAAAGTTCCCGGTTTCCTTATGTTTGGTCCGCGTTAAATCTCTCGTCGAAATCTTAATTTAATTTTTTTTTCTAAGTTCGGGTTTTGATTTTTGTTATAAATTTTCCAAAAGTTTGTCATCCGTTTCGGCCAGGAAAAGCAGATTTTAGTGTTTTACCTAAATGAAATTCGTCGTAATCGAAACAATTCCAAAAAAATTCGGATACGTGAAAAATCCCTTCTGATTCGTCGCTGGTAAGTTCAATGTAATTGTTGTCAGAAAACTTAATTAACTAAAAGCATTTTTCTATGTGAATTATACTTCTCTCCTTCTTGTCGAAATATTTTTTTTTTGTTGTCATAAATATTTTCAGATATTTTGTATTACCTAAAATTAACTCATCATTAATTCTGTAATTTTCTTGATACTTTCTCTAGTCGTAATTTCATGTGTTTTAAGGGAAAATTTCGTTATGATTTGTTAATTTTAAAATTTGTTGTAAATTCTTTTTTCTTGTAAAATTTTATTTTAATATATATTTTATTTGTTAAAACTAAATCTCAAAGTAGTTTTTAGAGAATCTTTAATAATAATTCGAACAAGAAGTTGGAGGAGAAAGATCCAGCAAACCCAAAATAAGTCTGAGGGTAAAAAGGGCCAAAATTCAAACTAAGTCAGAAAAGAGCGGGAAGAACGATTGCTGGTTAAAAATTGGCTAAAACTGGAAACGCTACTAACAAAGGAGTCGCTTCTTGCGTCTCGATTTGGTTTGGAAAAGTTTTGATTAAAATGGTGGTAAAGTTCAGAAATGGGGTTCAGAGAAGTCGGAATTTGAGACTTCCAATCTCTTTTAATTTTCCCTGTAAAAGATTTCTATTTTAGAAATCTCGGGTTCTGGTTAAGAACCATTTGACAAAATATAAACCACTCCTTTTCCCGTACTGATCAGGTGCTTACAGTTAGAAAGAAAGTAAAGAATCTAACGGGATGTAGTCTTATGGACATCAACTAAAAGCCAACTCCTTTGTTTAATGCCTCAATATTTCGTTGTAATTTGCAACGACGCGAAACGATTCTAAGCTCATTTTACAATTTTGACTTAATTTTAATAAATCAATTATATTATTCTAATGTCAAGATTTGTTGACCAATTTAACCTCCTGATGATGATGCAAATTAAAATATTGAGGCCTTAACCAAAGGAGTTGCCTCTTAATCGATGTCCACGACACCAGATCCCGTTAGATTCTTTATTTTCTTTCTAATATTTATATCTTCTTAATACTTTGGTAATAATTGCGATGCCTTCCTTCCTTTCCTTTTCAGCACCCGGGTGACAATTATAAGGGTATTCTGGTACTACCAATATAATTTTAATGTATTCTTACCTGAGTAACAATTGTACGGATAATACTTGGATACCTGATGTCTTCCCTAATACATATGGCTGGAATTGTTTAAGGAAAATATAATTTATTTTACTTTTTTTTATTTTAGCTGCTAATGCAATAATGAATGAATGGTTAATTTCAATAAAATAAACTATCTGAAAGAACCTCTTGACTAATACAGCAGATAAAATATTCCTGAAACGAATTAAAATATTTTACAGCAAATTTCTGCAAGTTGATTATAGAGAAACAATAATAACTCAAAAGTTATCAATTAAGTCCATAAAGTGTGGTATCAATGGAAAGCTCGTAGGAAGAGCGATCTACACATGCTATAATATATAGGGTGTTCAATTTGAAAAAATTGACTATGTACTTTCGCAATATGCGAACTGAACCGTATTGTAGTTGATAGTCGCTTAATTTTCAAAAATGTAGAATATTTTAAAAATACAAACATGTAGAATATTTTGGTCCAAAATTGAGTTATCCCATAATTAAAAATGACAATTTGGCAACCGAGCGAACATGACCCAATTTTTGCGTAAAACTCCGTAAATACTCAAAATAAGTAAATACAATGTTATATAATTTTCATTAATTCTTCAAGGGCTAACCAAAATTGCAATAAAAAATAAAAAATCATAAGTTATGTCTGTAACTCTTAGGTGAACCACCTTTTGTAGTTGGAAATAATTTTAAATTATGCAGAATGGAAACCTACACAACTTTTATTTTATATAGTTTTGAAATTGGCGGATTTAATTTCTTAATTGTAGTTAATTGCACGATCTCTTTAATACCTGATTTTGCACTTTCGCGGTAGGAGCCTTATCCTAATCACTGTTGGCGTAGAGCTTTATTGTTTTAGGTAATCAACACGAGCATGAAAATATTTAATACCTAATCTTTGACTTTCGACGGGCCATAATCTAATCTTCCACTGTCACTGTAGGCTTTGTCCTTCTTGGTAATCAACACCAGCAAGTTAATGTGTATTTATTTAATATCTAATCTTCCACTATGGCCGTAGGGGCTCTATCTTTTCTGATAATCAAAACGAGCAGGTTCATATTTATTTCAGCAAATAAATTTATTTGTCCAACAGTTGCATTTTTTAGGTGTTTTTTACATTGGTTTTGAGCGACTAAAATCAAATTTCAATCACTAGTGACTAGTGTAATACAACTATCCATGACGACCGACCTTGACTACTTGACTATGTTTTAAATAATGTCGCTTCAAAAATATCTTTTCAAGATTCTTTGTTGTTAAAAAAATGCAACTGTTGAACAAAACGTCGTAGATCACAGGAGAACGAAATGCAATTATACACTCGTGAGAATTGTCTCACTCATGTATAATTTTACATTTTTCTCACTTATAATATAATGTACTATTTTTCAGCAATTAATAGTGCTTAATAACACCGGTCCACAGGTTTTTTTTACACTTTGATACCTGTATCTTATATACTTTTTCGTTCTAATTCTGAAAATATTTTCAAAAATTGGCCATCACGTCAGGTTTTTGAGAAATGTTTCTTTTTAATATATAAAATTTTAAAAAATCAAGTTTTCTTGCCAGATGAAAATTATGAAAATTAATTAAATTGTGTAACTGGCAATATAGAAAGTGTTAGGAAAGAGTTTATACATGTATTTCGGCCTTATTGGGCCTCATCAGAATGCAATCGCTTCCTTGTATATTTTGCAAAAGATTTTCATATTTTTATCATTAATTCCTGTTCTTGTTTTTTGGGATTTTAGAAATTCAAAAAAGGGGTAAGTTTTTATAAATTTTTCAATAAACCAAAATTTTTTTAAGGTACAGATTTCTGATGAGGCCCAATAAGACCGAAATACATGTATAAACTCTTTCCTAACACTTTCCAAATATGGAAAGTGTTAGGCAATAGCCAGTTACACAATTCAATTAATTTTTATAAAATTTTACTATGTCTAAGGATACCTTTTATTAGCACGTTAACACAAAATTTCAATAGATTATCATGCTAACGGACATGTCCGAAAAGGTTTTAACATGTCTCGCTTGATTTCTACGTCATAGCCCTTAAATCACTCCCCTGTTTTCTCTGGAATCAATCAAATCACGGAATTAATAGATCTGTGCGTATGTGGGTATATAAACGGATTTTTTAACTCAAATTAAGTGAATTTATGATAGTAATACTAGTTATTTATTAACTTAAATAAAAATTTCTCAATATAAGTGATCCAAAATTTAAGGAAGGGATTTTTATAGGACCCTAGATTAAATTGTTCCTACAATCGACAATTTGACGTAATCTTAAACGATTTAAAACGGGCTGCTTGGAATGCAATTAAGAACGTTACACAAAATTTCTTAGGAAATAAAAAATCTGAAAATTATGAAGAAATTGTTGGTGAACTTCTTAGAAGTTATCATGCATTAGGTTGTAATATGATCCTTAAAATACACTTCTTGCATTCCCACCTAGACTTTTTCCCCCAGATTCTTGGCGATGTTAGTGCTAAGCACGGGGAAATATTTCATCAGGACATTTCCACAATTAATAATAATAATAATAAAGAACTTTATTTTCTCTTCTAATTTACATATGTAGAGATAAGTATAAGAAATATTATAATACGTGAGGAGAAATTGGCGGAATCCAGATGTACATGTTACATAATAAGCACGTACCCTGATCTATTCAACCGTGAATTAAGTAGAGACGGTAAAATACAAGAACAAAAAATTAATAATAAGCAAGTAAACAGCGAAATCCTAACAATACGAAAAATACAAAAATGTATACAATATAAAAAATTTATCTTAGTGAAAATTAGTGATAATTACCCAAGAGACAATTACCCAAGAGACTCACACTGCTTCGCAAACAGTTGAGATTTAAATTTTACCTTGAATGTATCAATACTCAGATTATTAGTCCAGAGATGGATAGAGTTTAGAACGTGAGCAATTTGGTAAGAAAACGAGCTTTTGTATTGTTCCATTTTATGTAATGGAGGAGTAAGTCTGCCCTTAAACCGAATATTAATATTGTGGACATCTGTTCGAAATGTTATTTTATTGTAGAGATAAGTGGGTGCTTTATATTTAATAATTTTGTAGTAAAGACAAGCAGCCCGTAGTAAACGTCTATTCTCCATATTCAGCCAATTTAATTCCTCAAGTTTGTGGGAAATTCTCTGTCTCCCACGGACGCCACAAATTAAACGAAGGCAACAATTTTGTAGTACTTGAATTTTTCGACACGTTTCTTGGTCAATACATGAACCATAAACTACGCAGCAATGATTAAGACGGGAAAGAACTAAGGATTCGCATAATAGAATTTTTGTTTTCTTATTAAGAAAAAATCTATTATTGTAAATACTTTTCAAATTAGAATAAGCAAAACGGAAGCAGTTTGCAATGTGAAACCTGAAACGAAGCTCAGTGTCTAGATATAATCCTAAATTCTTAGCACAATTGGTACAGCTGACTTGTACACCACTTACTAATATTTTAATTTTTGGAAGGATTTCAATTCGAGCTTTTTTGGGTCCAAAAACCAACACTGTCGTTTTGGCTGCGTTTACATGCAAACAATGACTAGTTGCGAATCGTACCAGAGCCTCGATATCATCATTGATTCTAGTTACTTCCTGTTCTACATCTTCGGCATGGAAAGTGTGATAAAGCTGCGTATCATCTGCATAGAAGTGGCAGATACACGTCTTGACAACAGAAGGAAATTTTGCAGTGTAGATAGTATATAGCAGGGGACCAAGAATGGAGCCCTGGGGTACCCCAGATGACACTCCGAGAGGAGCAGACACATTGTTTGCCATCTTAACCTGCTGGAATCTATCCTTCAAATAATGTTTAAAAAATTCTAGTGCATTTCCAGCAAGGCCAATGTGCATGAGTATAGCTATCAAAATATCATGATTTATTGTATCAAAGGCCTTACTGAAATCCAACAGAACCAATACTGTTATTTTCTTATTATCCACTCCTCTCAAGATGTCATCTATAATACCTAACAAGGTAGTCTCACAGCTGTAATTAGCACGAAAACCGGACTGTGTAAGGGGTAGAATATTATAATGTTCCACATAGTCGCGAAGTTGCTTCTCTATCACTCTTTCCAATACCTTAGACAGGGCAGGCAGGATGCTAATTGGTCTTAAATCCTTAAACTCTTTAGGATTAGTAACTTTGGGAATTGGTTGAATAAGGGCAAACTTCCATGTTTCTGGAAATTTTCCAAATTCAATGCAAAAATTGATTATATGAAGAAGGTATTCAAGAATTTGAGGACAACAGAGTTTAATTAAATCAATGCTCAGATCATCAGTCCCCACCGCCTTTGACTTAATAGAGTTAAGAAGTATCATTAAGTCATATTCAGTAATATTATCAAACTTTGCTAAGTGACCTATTATTGGTTTAGATTTATAAAAGGTAATAATATTCAGATTGACCGGTAACTGAGGAATGCTATTCACGTAATACGAATTAAGTAATGCAGGGTTTTGTAAGTTTGTCTGAAGCTCCAGCTCCAGAGAGGCTTTATTTCGACCAAATAGTTTATTTACAGTTTTCCACAACGTCCGCGCATCAGCATTCGAAAGTACGTAACTAAGGTAGGCCTTCTTTTCGTTACGACACGCAAGACTAACATAATTTCTCAGCATTTTATAATATTGAAAATGTACAACACTATGCGAATTCTGAAACCTACGGCGAGCGGCGTCCCTTAGTGCCATTAGGTATTTGACATTATCTGTTAGCCAAGGTAAATGCCTTTTAGTCACTGCTTTAGTCGTCAGAGGAGCATGGAAATCAATTACATTTAGAATTAAATCAGTAAGGAGTTTTACTTTATCAGTAATATTTTCAAGATAATAAATAAGAAAGAATGGCATATGCAATAGATCTGATGAAAAATGTTCAGTATTGAAAAATTTATAATCTCTCATTGTTTTGAATTGAGGTCGCATTTCTTGAGTCAAAAATTTGAGGGTACAAAATATTAAATCATGATCTGACATATGTTCAACAGGAACCACTCCACAATGTTCAACTAGTGATCTATCCGATACAATGATGAGATCAATCAGCGTGACTGATGAAAGCGTAATTCTAGTAGGTGTAGTTACAATTTGCTCAAGACCGTATGATTCTAAGAGAGAATTGAATTTTTTTACAACACTATTGTCTACATTCAACAAATTTATATTAAAATCACCCAAACAAATAAGCTCATCACAAGCAGGCAGCAATAGAGTAAGCGTTTCTTCAAATGCTTCCAGAAACTGGTTCTCATTAGAAATGGGTGGCTTATACAGAACTCCCACTGCAAACCGCTTACCACCAAGAAAAAATTTAATCCACATTTGTTCAATAGGAGAATTAAAATTCTCTATTCTGTATTGAATAGTATTCCTAACATATATTCCTACGCCCCCCCCTCTTCTTCCTCGTCTATCACGCCTAACAAAATCATATCCATTAATAGAAATAAACTCATTAGCGGTATGTAAAGGCAGCCAAGTCTCAGTTACACAAAAAACATCATAATTTGTCGAAGCAATGTGCGCCCTTAGATCATGTATTTTCGCAACTAAAGATCTAATATTAACATGTGCAAAAGTAAAAAGATTAGACATTCTGTCACAAAAAATTAATCAATGATCTTTCATAAAATAATAATCATTTCCAAGCATAACAAAATAAAAATGAGTCAAATTTATTGTATACTTTGAGTAGCAAATTATTGCGCAAAGAATCAAAAAACGATATACGACAATGAACAAGTTTTAAAAATGGAAATCGAATTTGCTGTTTGCCTACGCAAAAATGAAACAAAAGAAAACGAAATCGCTTAAAAACAACTGAAATTAGAAAAACCAAGAATATGTTTCTCGATACAGTTTAAAACGAAAAAAAAAATCGCAAAACAAGACGAGATTAATCATGCTTTCGCCGACAAATTATTAATTACGAATATCAGTAAATTTTTCCAGATCATTTAAGGTATTAAAATTAACTTTTCTCCCTTTTGCCACCGCAAATACCGTACCATCGACTGACCAGGTATTTTTCTTGCCATACAACTCCGATACACTGTTTAATAAATTGAGCCGAATTTTTGTAAGGTCTTCGCGAATTATTATCCCAGTTTGTTTTAATTTTTTTTTGTTAATAAATACGGTTTTGCGCTTACTATAACTTACAAATTTCACAATTAATGGACGAACGAATTTCTTGTCACCCAGTGATTTTCCTAGCCGATGGCACCGATCTATATCATTTGTTACCAGCTGCAGGCCCATCTTATCGTTGAAGATGCTCAGTACCAGAGCTACCGGGTCTTCATTTGGTTTTTCTTCTACACCGAACAATCGGAGAGAATTTCGGCGTGTGTATTGTTCCAGCTTATCGACCGTGCATGATAATTCGGCATTATCTTCTTCTAAATCACAAATTTTTTTCTGCAGCATCTTCAATGTGTTATCGACTTGATTGAATCGGTCCTCTAGTTTTTGCATCACCCGATCAACGAGTTTTATAGACAAGTTTTCCAGGAACTCACCATCTAACATAGCTCCTTTTATTACATCTTTTATTTCAGTTTTTGCAAGTTCTTGCACATCACGTTTTTGCGACTGTGTGAGGACCATTATTAATTAACAAATTTTATCGATACAATTAAATGTATGACGTTGCGGCTATATTTATGAAAACACTGTCGGAACGAAAGCAATTCACGTCTACTCCACACAACGTCCCATACTCAACTCTATCAGGGTAAAACGCTATCAGGGTAAATGGAATAGCGAGATGCTTGCTGACTACTGTTGGACGTTGATGTTCTGAATCCCAATATAAAAGAAAAATGAAGAGGAAAACTTTCTAAATACGTCCCACAATAGCATATAGTTAGTTATTATTGTTTCATCAATATGAATTCAACTCGTTACCGCCTCTGTTCAGAAATAAGTGTCCGATTTTGATTCAAAATTCTGTAATATTTTTCCGTAACCAGACGTGATAGAAGAAATTTGTTTTTATAGTTATTATTAGCAGTATAAAATAAGATAAACTTATACATAATTTTGCGTGAATAACCTGTGTGCGAATTACATTTAATAATTTTCTTGTTCGGTTTTGTTTTCGTGTATAAATAATCCGAAACACGTACAGATTCTTCGTTATAGTGTTTACACAAACGAGCGGTCCTTCGGTATTTATCTCTCTCGGACGGTCGACCACGTATGCTCTCTACAAGTTCATTACTTTACGCCGCAATTATACATGGATGGGGAAAAAGATTATCATAAACTTTCATCATCCACGCGGAATTTTTTACCATTTTTGTTTATGAAATTTTTATTCAATATTCATAAGCAGAATATTCAAAATAAAAAAATTAGGGGTATTCAACATACACCAGCGTAACAATGATATGCTTCTGAAATGGTTGCGCCTAGAATGATCTCGAATTACTATTTCTTCTTGTTTCATCGTCTAGTTTCATGCACCCCTAGAAATCTACGCCCCCCGTGAAGCAGGGGTCGCAGGGGCGACATGTCGCCCTGTCAACGGCCACATCGATTCACAATCGATTTTTGATTGTAAAAGGTTTAACGTTCAAGAAATGTCAATCCATTAAACATTGATCGTGAAATTGTACATCGGAAAAATTTTACGATTCAATTGCATTATTTATTATACTACTTTCCATAGGCAACACTAAAATTATGGTCTACAAAATTACAACCTAGAATGAATGGAAATATTTCAATGAATCTTGCTGGATACATTTGCCTTGAATAAAGAATTAAATGATTACATTTGCAAAACGATACGATTAAAACTAATAATGTGCAAAACCACCGCCATGTTTTAAGCATTCTTGAACTCGCCTAGGCATGGACCTAATTAAGTGATTAATTTCTTGAGGTAGGAATCCCAACCCATTTATACTTCATACCGCAAAGCTGCCAAAGTTAGAGGAGGGCGAGACAAATTGTTAATTCTTCTTCCCATCGTATCCCATACATGTTCAATGGGAGAAAGATAAGGACTTTTTGGGAACCACGGAAGGTTGTCTATACCTGATTGCTCCAGGAAGTCCATTGTCCTATGGACAAACATGAAGTCGAACGCTATCCTGCTGAAAAAGGGCACATGGTATGCCTCTAACTGAATCCCATTCATGATTCAGTGACTTCGGTCACAGCACCATTGGAGACGTTGTCTTCGGTGATCTCGAGTCAAAGGTAGTACCAATTGAGCTTAATACGAACGTAGTCCAAATGCCTTAATCCTGCGATATACTGACGACATAGAGATCGGCCTTCCCACTGCATTGTATCGGCAATCCGTTTTGTTGAAGACAATCGATCCCTAAGAGAAAGCAGACGAACACTTCTATCCTGTCGCTCCGTAGTCCTTCTCTGAGCTCCATTACCTCGGCGATGCTTACGATGGACTTCCTCTGCCCAAGCGCAATTGCATCTGATGACTGTGGCAATATTGCGATCGATACTTCTTGCAACTTCCCTAAAGGGAATTTCAGCTTCGCGTAACCCCACAATTCTGCCCCTTACAAATTCAGTTAGTTGGTGGAATTGTGAAGTCTTCTTATTCGAAACATTCCCTAAATTTTTATCAACACTAAATTTGACAGTAATTCATTGTGTCAAGACAGGAAATCGAAAATATTTGTCACGATGGTAAGAAAAATTTAAAGAACAAGTTTCATTGAAATATTTCTATTTCTTCTAGGTGATACATTTTCTATGGAAAGCGATACATATTTAGATTACGTCCATTGTTTTCATAAATTGATTTAAATCCCTATTCAATCTGTGTCTATTGCCCCTAATGAGACTCATTGTTTTATACCGCATGTTGCTAGGGTTTATGTAATCCAGTCTATATAATTTCGTAATTTTTGGTGTCTTTCTTGTCCTAAACGTGTTCCCGTATCAGGTCATGCAAAATTATTTTGTAGACCATAATTTTAGTGTTGCCCCCTCATAACTAGTGATAGGGTATAAGTTTTACTCTTTACAGAATATTCGCATAACACGTATGACAGAGGAGTACATAATACAGAATGGTGAAGGGATAGAATACTACGTGCACTTCCCTTATAACCACACCTTTCCCAAGCTGACGTCCATCACCTTCAACGGAAAACTCTACTGTGTTGGTCCCCCTGAAGAAGGTAAGGAGCACATTCAATAAAAAAAAAGGTTAAAATCTTTGAGTTTTTCAGCAACGGTCGAGCATGGGGTGACTCCTCTCTCAGCAAGGCACTGCTTTACCACTAAAATTGTCGACTCTCTAAAAAAGACGAGCAGTACCACACACTTCCTTCAGATCAACAATATCCAGAACCACCCCGAATGCGGAACAAATATAGACTACAAACCGCTGAATTTCTCGCGAAGTGGGGAATACCCCTGGCTGGTAGCGATCTTTACATCATACGAAGACGGAAGCTACAATTTCACTTGCGGAGGAAGTTTGGTTTCGTCGAAGCACGTCATCACTGGTAAAATTTTACTTTTCAACGCCGACGACAAAAATCCTTCTCCTCACTCATCACTGAAAATAGTACTGCTGATATTCACAACCTTGAAGCTGAGATTAACCAATAGGAAAACGAATATATTGCTTTACTGAAACTCTCTATATCAGCCTCCCTAAATTAATTTAATGAAATTTACACATCAAACTCAAATATGAATACATATCATTATTATTATTTTTTTTTTAATGTTCCATTTCATTTCATTAAAATCGCGTTTCTGGGACACTAACTACCTAGGTTAAAATAAATATTCCTATACATAGTTCTAACATTTCTACCCATAGCAACATTTACTTTTATCGGACGGTTAACTTTATATAACGTTTCAGGAAACCGGATCTAACCCGCTTATTCTGTAACTCATAAGACATCGTTAAATACCGATAATCGTTAAGTGACATATTTTCACCAATCACTACATAGAAATACGTTGGATCTAAGCATTGATTGGTGAAAATATGTCATTTAACGATTATCGTTATTTAACGATGTCATTATGAGTTACAAAATAAGGTAAAACATGTTCATGACTACCTAAATTACATTAACGAAGTGTCGCTTAAGTCCAGTTTTTCAATCACAAATGAATTTTAACTTTAGGTTTATTTCCATAGCAGAAGTTATGAAAACAATTGCTCTTTTGGCAATTAACTAAAGGTTAAAGTTAACTTATGATTGAAAAATTAATTTCATTTAATTTAGAGAGTTGGAAAAATAGTAAAAGTTATTTTTCTAATGAAGAACCACTAAGGAACACCTATTTTCATTCCCGCTAAAGGAAACTGACAATTCAAACAACGTATTATTAAAATACTTAATTGCGAAAGAGAATAACAATAACGCCCATTATGATAATTTTGTAAGTACCAAATTAAGGAACCACCGAGTAGAAAGTTAACCCCACTTTCTCTCTAACACCACCTATTTTCACCTTTTTATTCAAGAATAACCAATCACAGAAATTCTTCAAATAAGAGGAACCAACCAATTTGAGATGTGTACGTACTATTAATCCACTGGGCAACAAGGAATATTTTTATTTCATATTTCTAAAAACGTTATTAAAATTGAAAAATGGTGTTTGATTTGATCTGGCACGCCGCCATTAGGTTACCTAATAGTGGCCTTGAGAGTATTAAGAAAACAAAACTTCGAATCTATCTTCTTGATTTTGAGAGTAGCCAATCAGATAATTTATTTTAGATTTTCTGATGTAATGTCTATAGAATTTTAAAGCTCGTTTTGTGCTCTCTCGATAACGTTTCCCACACTGACTTCCACTCCCAAAAATAAGAAACAACCGAGTGGAGCACTCATTGTTGATTTTACTGTTATCAAATTTTGCAATTTTTTGTCTCCAACCAATCAAAGGTCTTCAGAACAAAACAGAATCGATTTCCCAAAGTATCAAGAGAATATCTAGTTCTAATTCTAAATTCACTTTAGTTTATTAAATTAGAGGAAAAAAACAATCACAGGGCTTGATTTTCATATATTAACGTCCATTTTAAGTTAAGTTACGTGCTTGTATTTTGATGAAAGTCAAAAAGTAACTAATGTAAAATTCTGACACTTTAACATCAGAGCCATCGACTATATTACTTCTTATACTCTATGATGGCATGAAGAAACAAATACTTACTTGTGACTTTTTAATACTAAGTCAAAATGTTAAAAATCATCAATGTTTTTCGGCGTCAGTTTTCAAAAATATAACCATCAAATTAAAATGGAACATATCAACCTGAGGGTACCAACAAAAAAGGTCGCCCTAACATGGCTTACTCTGAATCTAAAAAGATCGTGAACGGATATTATCTTTTAAATTTGCAGCTGCCTATTGTATGCGTGACAACCTCGGCTCGAATCTGGCCGTTGAAGATCTCGTCATAGTGTTAGGCAAGCACAACATAAAAAACTGGGTGCGTGACTCGACGATTCGAGGGGTTAAGGATTATTATGTCCACCCTGCTTATAGAAAACCTGCAAATGCTGACATGGCATTGTTGTTCTTGGATGAATCAGTTACCTTCAGTTTGACAATCAAACCCATCTGCCTCTGGGACGAACACGACAACAACAAAACTGGTATTGTCACAGGATGGGGCAACGTTGCAAGTGGTAAGAAGAACCCAAGCATCATAATTAAAACTCACACATAAAATATATTTAGAGGATCTTCTGATAAAATCACAATCCTTGAACAAAGACTACATGTCATTTATTTTCAGAAAACTTGGGGGAAAGAAGGGAAGTCTGCTTGGGAGATAGCGGAGGTGGTCTCGTGATGAACACAAGTAGGATTTGGAAGTTGAGGGGCATCTTATCAATTGCATTGTTGGACGCAGAAACGCATCTATTTGAAATCAACTACAGAGTGTTCACAGACGTGCCAAAATATACGTGGATATAGAAGATGATGAACACGCTTTGAGTCAGATAAAAAAAAATTACTATACAGGTTTTTTTTATATTTTGTATCTTATCTAGAGGTTTTATTTTAGGAGGTACAGAAAGCTTTAAACACAAAAGTTGTAAGGTTTTATCCGTATTATCTTTTAAAGTTGTCACAAAAATAAAGCAAAGTGGAGAAAAAAAACACTGTTCATTGTTCACTAAAATGAAAGATCATTTTTCTAGATTTAACAAATATATGATATGTTGATATTTGGATGAGCCGTTGTGACGTATTTATGATATCATTTGATAACTAAAACGGAGAAGTTATTCAAGCATTTATCCGGGCTGCCTTAATTTTTTTATGTTGAAATATGTACTGTGTGAAATCAAATAAGTTTCGCTTACTGTAACTACTATTAATTCACAAGGAAAGAAGTTATGCATACTTATGGGGCAAAGTCAAAAGTTCTGGAGAAATAAATACACTTTACTTTTTACATAAAACGTTTCAGAGGCACCGATTGTGATTTAAATGCCCCACCAGAGCAAAGTTTACTATTATGTGCAATAAAAGATAGAGCAGTAAACCCGTAGATGTAATAAACATTGAAGCAGATAATTTATGACATTCGTACGAAAGAATACGGAGATTAACAGTTTGTGTTCGTAAGCAATAAAATAATAATAACGAAACATTTGCTTTTTTTACTATTTAAATGCGAATATTTTACAAAAGAATAATGTAACACGCCCGGACGTGCCACCTTGTTGTTGACTTTATGGACAACTAAATAATCTAATAAACACGGTCCAAACAAAAACAAACTAAAATTTATTGACAGATTAATTTATTAAACGGACCGACGAATTTAACTAAATTCAATGAAGCAATAAATGCCTCTTACCGAGGGTTTGGTCTCCGCAAAAAGGTCGGACAATGCTATTGTTACGGCATGCGCATCAGATACCTGATACAGTTATGGTTTAGTGGCGCCAAGGCTACTCTTCTACGGCCGACCCTTTTTGGAGTTTCCATTAATAAACAAAACCTTAATTTCCGATTATTTTGGATCGTCTAATTAGATAAAAAAAACGGGCCCTACGTTGTTGTAATTGTGTTCTAATTTTTGGTGTGACGGCGTATTTCGAGAGGTGCAAGGTACTAAATACGAATCAATAAACTGCCAGGTGTGAGATTAATTAATTATTTATTGTAAAAAAGAAAAAAAAACGAGAAAACTCCTGTCACGAGATCTTAACGACCTGGGGACTTGAGCGTAAAACCGTAGGTTGAAACAATGGATATCTTTCGCAATAAATTAAATACAAAATTCCAAAGAAGTACAATAAACTTTGCTTAACGTAATTAACGCCGAAAAGCGTCGCGATCTAATTTATTTCGATTCTCACAGTTGGTGGCTTGTTGCACACGCAATTAGGCTGTGTCAACTTTGTAACTTAGATTCGATCAACAATTAATTTCTTTCCCTATTCAAAATAGCTTGGTCTTGGTACTCGTGTTTGCCACTTTAGCTAGTACTCGAAGACGCTATGAATAATCAACCAGCGCACGCACTGTGTAACAGTGTATATACAGTGTACTTTGTTACTGGAACTTTTTAATGGATCAATCCGATGTTCGGAGATGTATGTGTTACAAAAGGCCGCTCCAGCGATCAATTTGCAAGATAATCAACAGCAATAGCCTATCGCCCTAGTTTTTCACGGGCGATGGGGAGCTAACCTAGCGGGTCACGGACAAGGATCTTTCGTCAACTACATTCTCGTGCCCTAAGAGGTCCGGTTTGCCGATCCCTCTTGTTTTTGTTTACGCCGTCTAACCTAGTTTGTTTGTGCAAGGACCCAAGTGACTGTTTTCGACACTCCACGATGTGTGGTTTTGGCCCATTCAGTCGCTCGACAAATTGCCTTCAATTAACCTGCAAATCTTACACCAAACCCAACACTCTAGCACACACACGCAGGATGTGAGAGATTACTGTGACGAAGATGTCTATTGATGGTAGTTCAAATTGTTGGCCTCGTAATTCTACGGAATTCGTAAAGAGTATTAAATTGGCCTTGATTTCGGAGCTAGACTGTGCTGGTCGCACTGCGCGTTTTGGCGGATATAACTTGCCTGACCAGAGACTTTAGTTGCAGATATCCCTGTATAAGTCGGAATAACCCTGATCACGTGTCTCCGAATTACCGAGGATATCGCAAAAGGTAGAACGAAATTGCAAAAAAATACACTGTAGTTGGAATCGAACAAAAGATTTTAGAGGTGGTTAACTTACTCTGGTTGATTATTTCACAGACCGCGCAAACTACCGAATTTATTGAGTTTAACTTGATTCAAAAGCAAACGCAGGTACCAAAAATAACCCAAAAGATTGACTAAGCATTGCAAAGATGGAACTTTACAGAAATTCCACGCTACTGATTGATAAACCAATTAAAATAATTCTTATGCAAATGTATGCCACCAAGTATGTGAAAAGAAATAGAAAAAAAAATTTATGCAATTATACCTATTCCGTTCCGCGCCGCACACTTCACTAATCCACACGCGCACGATCTTTATTCGCGTATCGCGGTTATTTATGTGATTGTCCTTTTGTGTTCACTATAATTTTAACGCCCCGAAATAATGTGATTGAATTCTAATTATGCAAGCTAGATAAAATAAATTGCAAAGCACTCAAAAATAAACTTCTCGAGTTCAATTAAAATACAACTTTCCGTTCGTACGGCATAAGCTAACTGTTTTCGCTTTTACTTTTGACTTTCCACGAGTGACAAATTTTGACTCCTCCCCCATCCCCCGAAGTAACTAAAAAAAAACCGTCGGCCAATAAGCGCTTTTATTTCGGAAAGAAACACACGCTCTTTTCTCGTTCCCTTTTTTCCTGGTAATACGACCCCCCAATTCGCCTGACAGATTGTCGGACGCTGCACTTGTTTTTCGCTTTCTAAATTCCTCAAAACAGCGACGCTCTATAAGTGTCCATTGACATCTTTATTACTTCCCGACTCGTTGTACGCTTTTGAGAACAGAGGCCAGTTCTTTTCAGTCCCTGGTTTTTAAAAACCAACCTCTTTCAACTAAGATGAAACCTAATACTTTCTAAAATATTAAATGTTTGCGTGAAATTCCTTTTCCAGACTCTAACGCGCACAAAGACAACAAAGCGGCCCTGATTTATAATATGACAGAAAGGCAATACTAGCGACAAGTGTCTTCAAAATTTTTAATAGCATACCAGACAACTTTAACACGGCTAATTTATGGCCGATAGTAACTGCTTCAAGTGCCATTCACGAACTAGATGTTCAAAAAAACCATAAATTTGACCCGAGTCGTCTTCCTGTGTCAAGCTGCGCCTCGTAAATTTCTCTTTGTAAACCCGCAAATCAGATAAATAATCGCAATTTGTTTTTCAATAGAATTCGCGACCGTTTCAATAATGTAAGGACCTGGAAAAATGCTTAGAGAATTTATAAAATTAATTTATCTCTCATTTTATTTTAATCATTTCATTATCAGCTCTGGTTGTTCTTAGAAAGAAGCCAGATGTTCGTATCGCTTTTATGAGCTTCGGATGCGATTTCAAATCAATCCTATCAGGTTTGATTCAGCAAAAGGTAAATCACGCCACAAAGCGTCTCTGCCCTTGAATGAGCGACGTGGGTAAAAATCAGTAAAAACGAGACGTTTACGCCATCTCGTATTGAATAATTTCCGCTTAGAAGCTACTGTGGGGACCGTCTGAATTCAAATTCTTGCTGATCTCACAGAATTTCCCTCCTCAATTTTTCAGGAGGTGACGAGCCTTTAAGTAGCTTAGGCGAGGAACATAAAGGAAGTTCCCGGTTATCTTTTGTTTAGATGCGCGTTAAATCTCTCGTCGAAATTTTAATTTCTTTTTTCTAAGTTCGAGTTTTGATTTTTGTTACAAATTTTCCGAAAGCTTGTCATCGGTTTCGGTCAGGAAAAGCAGAAGCTTTTCCCGCGCAGTTTTAGTGTTTTATCTAAATTAAATTCGTCGTAATCGAAATAAGTCTCGCAAAGCTAACTTTAGAGTGTATCCCCAAAATCTTGAATACGAGAAAAAAATCTTTTGATTCATCGCTGGTAAGCTCAATGTAATTCTTGTCATAAAAGTTAATTAACTAAAAGCATTTTTCTGTGTGAATTATACCTCTCTCCTTCTTGTCGAATTATATATTTTTTTTTGTTGTCATAAATATTTTCAGATATTTTGTATTCTGTAATTTTCGTGATATTTATTCCTGTTGTAGTTTCATATGTTTTAATGGAAAATTTCGTTATGCTTGTAAAATTTTATTTTAATATATATTTGATTTGTTAAAACTATCGAATTTTATTTAAAATCTTAAAGTAGTTTTTCTAGAGAATCTTTAATAATTAATTCGAACAAGAAGTTGGAGGAGAAAGATCCAACAAACCCAAAATAAGTAAGTCTGAGGGTAAAAAGGGCCAAAATTCAAACTAAGTAAGTCCAAAGAGAGCGGGAAGAACGATTGCTGGCTAACTTTTGCTAAAACTGGAAACGCTACTAACAAAGCAGTCGCTTCTTGCGTCTCGATTCGGTTTGGAAAAGTTTTGGTTAAAAGGGTGGTAAAGTTTAGAAAGGGAGTTCATAGAAGTCAGAATTTGAGACTTCCAATCTCTTTTAATTTTCACTGTAAAAGATTTCTATTTTAGAAATCTCGTGTTCTAGTTGAGAACTGTTTTGACTGACTTCAAAATATAATCCACCCCTTTCTCCCCGTACTGATCTGGTGCTTACAATAATAATACTATATAATAATATAAATTTATTTCCTTAAGGGTATAGGAACAGATAGTGCAAATACGCTGACGCTCATAATTCTATATTTAGACATATAAAAAGATATTATCCTAAAGTTCAATTAAGATGTGTTTGTTATTCACTTACAAGGAAGTATCCCAACCCGAAAATTCAAAAAAAAATTCAAACTTTGTGGGTTAGTAATTCACCTTAGGATAAGCATAGAACCATTTTTTTTATCTATCTAAAAACGCTTTAAGCGGGGAAAAGCACCCTTCGAAATTTTTGCGATTTTCGGTTTTCTGCGAATAACTCGGTAACCAGAAAAGATAAAAATTAAAATTATATGGCAAAATATTTGTCTTTCAATGCTCTATCACATATGTAAAAATTGCCACCCCTTATAGTTTGAAAATCAAAACTTACCCCCTACCATCCCAATCTTAAAAGTCAAAAAAATAATTTATTGCTCTGGGTGAGTAGTCCATTTCGGATGGAGTGCACCTAAATTTTTTTAAAACTCGGAAAAAAATTTTAGGGGATGACAACACGTCTCATACTTTCTTGGATTTTTAGTTCTTGGATCGGAACCTTCCTGTGCGGCTTCATATTTTTCACGATTGTCTAGTTTGATAAGGTTCTAATTAAAAATTAACACCAAAATATTGACATTGAAATTATTTCATTAACAAGACAATGATTTAAGTAATGATAGTATCTTGACACTTTGAAGAATTTCTGCGGTAACTTCTAACCTGCGATTACCTATAACACGTTCACGTAGTCGATTTCGTGGCACCAGCGAGCCCGTTTCTCGAAGTGTGTATGTTGTACATAAAAATATCCGAACCGGTGAGTATCGTCTTATTTTGATAAATTGTTTTCAAAAGTTTTTTTTTTCAATTTTTATTTGTCCTTAGTTTGAATATCATAACAATATGTCATCCAGGTTTAATTTTTTTCCTCTAACTTTTAATTTTCAGAATTCTGAAAGGCACCACTTTAAGTACCTTCCTAAGAAGCTGTCAAAATCATTTACCAATGAGAACTCATACGTTATATTCAATACCTTCTTTCAAATATAGGTTAAAAATTACGTGAAGTGTCATTCACATGCCTAAATCATACTGTACGAACGTAAACGGTTGAATTTTCTTTGAGTTTCTTTAGAAAACACACAAAGTGGAATTTATAGTTAGATAGTATTATTGGCAGTATTTTGTAAAAATGAAAAAGTGATAACTTTAGTTTTGCACGTTTCTCAATTTGGTCTTGATTTCAGATAAATGGTAGAATTGTGTGTGTCTTTGTGTTATTGTAAATTTTCGGTGGCGGTAAAAGCAAAACGGCTAAAGGTAAAAAGTGCAAAGCAAGTACAGTAAAGATCCAAATAAGTCACTGAAGAGCTTGAAGGCAGAGAGCCTGAGAATGAAATTATTGCAAGCGATCACGATACTGCGTGAACAAGAAGTTAATGTTAGTGAAGATGTGGATATAAAATTTGATGGCAATAACTTTTATTTAGGAAAAGATGCATATGCGAAATGGTGCAAAACAAAACTTCTTGTAAACGTTAGAACAAATCACTTTATAAAGAAATTCGTAGTGCAAAAAAATGATTTAGAAATCTTCAACTTGTTTTTATATTGTTCCATACAAGCTGACTGTTAATTAACCCGACAAAATGGAACCATTAAAAGAAGCGATGTCCGAGAGTATGAGAAAAATGTTTATAATTAATTAAAAAATTACTCTACGTATAAAATACGACGCCACATTTTATAAATGCGGCAGTAAAATAGAACTATAAAAGTTTTTACGTCTTACTAGTACCATTATCAGTTATTAACAACTTCAATACACGGACATAAAATGGAAGATTATGCTCGAGGGCATTAAGGGTTGCTACAGTTTTAGAAAGGTTAATACAGTACAAACACGAAGATGACATTTTCCACTTTATTTATTTTCATTTACAATGAAAGAATAATTATTAAAAGTACCAATAATGGAAATACTTTTCCAATCTAATTGTAAGGTTGCGGTATTTGATATTGAAGACTCTCCATCTAGAAGTTTCGCGAATTTATTTTTGGATGCGATACTGTCTTCTAAATATCCTTCCACAAAACTGCTTCTCCTCCAGCCGCCATGTCTCTTTAATGCAGTCATACTAACCCCTGCATCTGCTAGGAAGGTGACTGACGTTCTTCGCAAGCAAGTGTATTAGTCGGCATCTTTCAAATTTAAATATTTTGCTGTGGTAGTAGGGATCTTTCCAAATGTATTTTTTCCAACAGCCTGAGCACAGCAGCGGCCATTTCTATAATTTACAAAATACCTCCGTAACACAGCTTCGTGATCGCAGTGATCCATATTTTCTTATCAGCTTCGAAGAACCCATTGTTTCTTCATCAATAATGGTAAACTTACGTTTCTTATCGGTTTTCGTTTCGGGTATAGTCACAACAATAACTTCACCCCTGTCCACTATATGATCAATTAACATATTCACTAATTCTTCCCATTTGCAACCTCCAAACACCCCAAATAACAACGCAACTTTCATCATAAGAAACGTTTCGTTTGGTGCTTCCTGAATAAACTTTACCATTTCCTCTCGAGTTAGAACCTTCGATTTTTTGGTTCGTATCCTTTAGATCCTTGTTTTAAATATGCTACTAACTTGGGGTATTTTCCAATGTCAATATTTTGGTTCAGCATAGAAAACTTTGCCCAAAGGGAATTTGGAGAAAACTTTCCAGACTATATATAAGTAAGCAAATTACAATAATGATAACAATAACAACAATGTTCGACATACTAATTCTTCAACAAACCTATTTCATTAATGAGTGCAACACCACCGCCTGTCATCCATTTTCTAAATTTGTCAAACTCCAGTTCGTATAATCCTTTTGACTTTCGGGGTAGTATATTTTCCGTTGCTTTCGCAGTTTTTACAGAATTTCTGCGGGATTTTCAATGATTTCCTCATCATTCATCATTTTGTATTTCGTTTTGCCAGCGTTTTGTGCAAAACAAACTTTTGTTTGTTTATAAAGTTTCCCTAGCTACCAAATTCACAAACCACTCGAAACGATAAACTTCATATAACAGATAACAATCATCAAATTAAATTATTGTTCTCGAAAGTATAGAACATAAATAGACATATGTACTACGGACATTAATTGATGTCCATACCCTCTGGCGACTTTAAAGCTCTCAGGATTAGCGGCCCTCGACTTTTTAATTTCATCGCCATCGGACCTAAACATCATCTTAATACCCTTAATACATAAATAACTATTTATTGACTACCCGCTTGACAAACATCTCAACTGGTTTTATTACACATTTAATAGCTGGGAATGGAAATCTGAGTTATTTCTTTTACGAGACGTAATTTTTAGTAAGTTCTAAAATAATTGGAATTGCATTTGAAATAAGGGTAACAAATTTGCAGATAATTGTTGTTAATCAATTTGTTATGCATACATTTTTTGATCAAATCGCATGCGTGAATGCCACAGATTACGAAAAAATGAAAATTTCTTTGGAAATTGGGTTGTTAGGATATGTCATAAGCTCAGGCAGGGTTAATAGAAATTGATGTAGATAAAATTACTAATAAAACTATTACATTTCCAAGAAATTACTTAAACAAATCAGTTTTCTCCGAAAATGTGAAACGATTTATTAGACCTGAAATTTAAAGCCGAGAAGTTCTTTTTTATTATTAGGCTAGACCATAGTTCGTGATTCATGCAAACTTACAGCTGTAAAATCTTTGGCCTGCATTTCGCATAGAAACAAAGCAATAAAACAAATTATTATGTACCATACATCTGTACATAATGTATTATATGTACATCTGTACATAATATATTATATGTACATCTATTTTAAAGGTCACCATGCTAAACTGCGTACACATGTCCGCGCCGAACATAATTAACATGAAATGCTGTTGCTGTTGCATTTCATGTTTCACGTGTTTCATGTGTACGGCATTTAGAATAGAACGCGAGCTATTCGCCGCGAATCAAAGAGAGTCGGTTCTTGGAGAAACACAAAGAAATTTTGCATGCAGGTAAAGACGATGTTCGCGGCAGGAGCGCAAGTGAACGGTGCGTGCGAACGAATTCTTAACACGGCAATTTGAATTGTTTTTCGTTTTAGTGATTTATTTGTTTATTTGTTTATGTGTTTCGTATATTTTTTGTATTTCACGGCATCGGCCGTTGACCTAAAGACGTACTTCACGTAAGTTTCCACTTAAAGGTCAAAATCACGATGCCACGCCGCCGTATCATAAAACAATAAAAAACTTTATGAGGGTATTTATTTCATTCATCTGCTCCTCTGTTTTTTAACAAGGGGCGCAATGCCGTTTTGGGCTAATTTTGGATTAATTATTTCTCGAAAAGTAAAGTAGAAAGAATTTTTTTAACATTTTCTCATACTCTCGGACGTTGCTTCTTTTAGTGGTTTCACTTTGTCGGGTTAATTAACGTCACCCTGTATACAACGTGTCCCAAAATTAGTGTTACAGCCAATATCTCTCCTAAAAGGCAAGATAAAAAAATTATTCAGGTTTTGTTAAAAATAGGTTAGAAAACTCTACAAGATAAAGTACTTAAATGTAACTTCTAGACAGCAACCCCTCAGAAATTACCCCAAAACCCCATTTTTTCAAATAGCACCCCTATAGTTTTTTTATTCTTTAATGAAGTATTTTAGATTCTAAATACAACAGTATTATTATTAGATTATTCGATCTGTTTACGTAAACCTTGCTTTTCATATAGCCTCTTAGTAAGTAATTAAGTGGCGTTAGATCCGTAGACCTAAGTACCCACTCAATGCTTCCGTTACCTCTTAATTAAATTTGGCTTCAAAAAGAAATGTAATCTTTCTTTACTGTGAGTTAGGAAGAACTTCAGATCTCAAGATTCAGGAAATTTTCTTAATCAAGAAATAAATACCTTATAAATATGATTTTAAAATTTTAGGTTCATGTTATCAAACTGCGAAATGTATTTTTATAATAAATGGAGTTAAATATTAACTAAATTTGCAGTAAACCTTAAAGTTAAATTTCAACGCTGCATTTAAATAAATGAAGAATATAATTTGAATTATAATCAATTAAATTTAAATTGAAATATAAATTTTATACCGAAAGAAAAAAGTCAAGTTTAGATGTTGAAGAGGATCAAATTGTTAACGAATCGATATTTACTTGGGCTTGTTATTTGTAAAAAAAAAATTGTTTATTCTTCGCAATTGTATTCATTCTACTGTCAACCCTGACATTTACTTCACGTCATGCATATTTTTACAAATTTGTGATTGTATAAATTTGGTATTTCAAATGGGAATTCCAAATTATATAACATTATTTACGGCATTTCTAAAATATAACAATTTGTTTGAAACAAAATTCTTAATCTATAAGCTTGAAATTAATTAGACGTTAAATATTTTTTATCACTTTCGATTATTAAATATTTTTAAATTTATTGCTAATAGATACTCGTAATTGACCTGGAGGGCTAGTCTTTTAATTGTACGTTACCAAACACATACGATTGCAAACAAATAGTCTACGTTAAGTGTATTCTTGAACTTTAGAAAGAAGCATTTGTTCCAGAAATGCGAATTATAGCTATAATTCGAGTCAGCAATATTATCGAGATAAATCTGTCGACAAAACTTTAGCTGTATTACACGGTCTATAAAATTTACAGATAGAATTCTGTCGCGAATTCTCTAGAGAATTATCGCCATCTAAAACGGGCTTTACGGTGTAATGAAACTTCGAACAATTGGTTCATGGGAACAGTTTCAATAGTTTCGTCAATTTTTATTTCTTTTTATTCTAGAATTAAACGCCTATTTTACTACAACTATTGCTAACACCTAATAACACTTAAGCATAGTTTACACGAGTAGGTAAAATTATCAGAAGTTTATGACTGAGAGTACTTTCACATAAATTGAAGCATTACAAACACTGTTTACATTAAACATTTAACATTTTTAAGATGTTCACTTAAAATAGCAGATTATTATAATTTACAGTGACATACACAAACGCATCTAATTTTCGTCAAGATAATAATGCACAATGGGTCCGATTAAGAAATTGTTGGCCAAAAGTAAATATAAGTCCAATTTTTAAACTTTCACGAAACAGGTAAATATCAATAATTTTAGTAAGGGTAAAGATTATTCTTGGAAGGACAAGGGGCCATAATAACACCTGGTTAATTTACCCTCGTAAGGCCAGAAGAAAGGCGTGTTTAAACGTACGTTTGTGCTGTGAATTTTTAGTGTTTCCTTACCTGTGATTTTTATTTTTATTTAACTTTTCTTTCGTGAAACAGCTATGTCTGATATAGAGAAAAGTAAGGGATATATTTTATGTAGATGATTGACTTTATTTAGTACACGGTGTGTAAATTAGAACCTATCATTGGGTGCAAGGTTTTAGCTGTAAAATATAAGTAAATCTAATTTTATCTTTTGTGTTACGTTTTACTCCCGCAAGCTTCCGCTGCGATCTTACATTTTTCATGTTGAAACAAGTGTGGACTCTATGTTTTGTAAATTTCAGCTGCCGGTAGTTGCTGTTTCTTAAACAATAACATTTTGAAAGACATTGATGTAAACGAAAAAAATTTCTGATTTTGTGTATAAACAAAGGGCTTGAAGATGAAAATCTCCAACAATTGCTTATCAAATGTTCTGCTATTGTGGGGCATTTCAAACATTCTAACGTAGCCGCTAATGCCCTAAAAGAAGCTCTAAATTATGCTAACCTTCCAAATCACAAATTAATTCAGCATATGAAAACGCGTTGGAATTCCATTTATTATATGATAGACCGACTTGTGGAGCAAAGGCAAGCAGTTGAAGTTTTCTTCAAAATCGCAATGTGACATCTAGGTCTCATGCTATTAATTTTGAATTGAAAGAGTCAGACTGGGATTTATTGGAAGCGCTGATAGCTACGTTGAAACCTTTTGCACAAACTACAGCTGTAATGAGTTCCGAAAATTCGCCAACTGTTTCAATAGTATGCCAATCGTGAAATCTTTATTAGATTTTTTTTTAAATATTGATGACGCCGATTTAAAAGAAATGAAATATTTTAAAGAAATCGTTTCAGAACAATTAAAATCCAGATTTAATTTAATTGAAGACCTTAGCATGTGCAGAGGTAAGCAAGTCAAATTTCATGACGTTGCATCATTTTGGACCCTCGATATAAAACTAATGAAAGCAGTTTTGGAATAATTGTCAAAATCAAATCTAAAATTAAACAGCTTTTGCTTCAAATAGAAACTAATATAAATCAAAATATAAATGTTGAAAGAACTGCTGCAATAACTGCCATAGAATTTTTATTTCCAACAAAACTAGATCCACCCAATATTTTTCAAGATCCCATGAACAAGGAAAGAGAGCTTTCTTCAAAGGAATCGCCAAATGACAAAAATTCATCGCCACTGCAGTGGTGGAAAACAAATGAACACCGATTCCCCTTTCTCAGCAATTTAGCTAGGAAATATCTTGCTACACCAGCAACTTCAACCCCCTCAGAGCAAGTATTTTCGAGTGCTGAAAACATTGTCACAGCCAAAAGAAGCTGCTTAACAGGAAAAACTGTAAATATGTTAGTTTTTCTAAACAACAACTTAAAAAAGTAATCATATTAAATATTTTGTAAAATGTATGGTAATAAAAAAAATTTTATTTGTACTTGTAATTGTATTTATAAAGTACAAAGATATTGTGAATAGAGACTGTCAGTAAATAAATTCTTTAAAATAATTTTAATAGTATTTTCTCATTTAAAAGCTTGGTTGGTTGCAATGATTAAAAGTACAGGGTGGGCCAAATTCGACACTTTTAATAGGAAACTCCTATTTTTAGAAGAGTTAGACAAAAACTGACCTCGGTCTCTGGAGCTCGATTTTTAAGACAAAGTTAATGGTGAAAACCGCATTTCGATATCTTGTACCAGGGCGTTTCTCAAAATTCTACGATTTCTAAAAACCTTCATAAATTTTTGATTTCTGTATAAACTTCTTTAAGGCACTTTTTTATGCAGAATTCACTGCTCCAAATAATTTTTTTCTAAACTGCTCAATATTGGAGATATTAGTAAAAACTTTGATTTTTTATATGGAACACCCTATACATTTTTAAGTTTTTGAAAGGAGTATAAAATTTCATTCATATAAATATAAAACACTTGATATTTTATTCAAACAGTTTGTGAAATATAGAGTTTCAAAGTTTTAATCAAAAATTTTATTGTTTTTCCAGCATTGAAGTAGGCTATGGATTTCGATAACTAAGCAATTTAAGTTTTTGTAACTTCCTGGTAGGCCGCTGTCAAAATTTGACACAATCTCTTACAGTACTTGCATTTCTCTTGAATTTTACTATCTCTCTAAAATAGACTTAGGATGATAATTAAACTTGTACGAAAACTACGAGAAATACGATATGTTATAATATTTATACCAACTCAAGACTTCATGAAGTGCCTTTAACTTGTAAGTGTATGTGTGTACTGAAGATGACAGCGTAGCAGCCGATATACGTTTCTACGAATGCAATCTATTTTGATTTATATTTAAGGATATAAACTTTTTTGATTTACATTTACTTGTTGATTTGTTATTTCTAAACCACTGTCTTCTTTACTAATATTAAATGTTAAAGTGTTTCATAGAAATTGGCGAAAATTCAGAAGCAGCGATTAATCTTTACCATGAGTGGTATCCTGAAAGATGACAATCCTTCAGAGATATATTCTTGAGATTTAAAAACAAGTTAATAAATTTTTAGTCATTTAAACTGAAAAACTAAAAATTATGAATCTCAAAATGAAAATAAAAAATTAGAGGAGATCATAGTTTTGGAAGAAATCGAAAATGACCGACGCCAGTTGGAGCAAACATCTAAGCAAGAACTTCTGCAATACGGATTTTAAAGAAACAAAATTCTGACCTTATTTAATAAGAAAAATGCATCACTACCTGTCCTTGAATTGGTGATGTCAGCTCAAACCATAACAAAACGGAATCGTTTATGTTTAGTACAAAATGGCCAACAATTTGATACTTTATGTAATTTTTGTACAATTTCGATTTACATTAGCATGTATTCGTTATAACTTCGTTATATTTATTAAAAATAAAGTAATATTTTTATGGTTTATTAAATCTTCAAAAAATATTTAGCTAATATCATCCACAGCCTACTTGAATGCTGCAATAACCATAAAAATTTTAATTAAAACATGAAAGCTCTACAACTCAAAAATCTTTTGAATAAAACATCAAGTGTTTTATATTTTTGTAAATAGAATTTCATGCTCTTTTCAGAAATGTAAAAATATATAGGGTGTTCCATAAAAAAAATCAAAATTCTAGCTAATATCTCAAATATTGAGCATTTTGGAAAAAAAAATAAATTGGAGCAATGAATTCTGCATGAAAAAGTGTCTTAAAGAAGTCTTCACAGAAATCAAAAATTTTCATAAACAAAAAAGTTATGAAGGTTTTTAAAAATCGTAGAATTTTGAGAAACCCCTTTAGCTCCTAAACGGTACAAGATATCGAAACGCGGTCTTCACCATTAATTTCGCCTTAAAAATCGACCTCCAGGGACCGAGGTCAATTTTTATCTAACTCTTCTAGAAAAAGAAGTTTCCTATTAAAAGTGTCGAATTTGGCCCACCCTGTACAGAGTACAAGAAGACTAATCTCTGAACATAACAGTTGATAAATGTAACGCTATGTGCGGATCTGGTATAACTGAAAAAGTGTTAAGAATGGGAATCTTCTAAAAAGTGTCAAACAAAGAATATACAAGTGTAGTTTATATAAGACCTGCATCTCAAGATTTATTAAATATCGGGTGGAAAGGAAAGAGAAAATTATAACCAACATCACTACGCTAAAACTAATGTTAAATGTTAATAATTGGCCGTGTACCTTTCTATTTTAGACTAAAATCAGCAAAGAAAAAATTTTCTTCATCTAAAAGAAAACGTGGAATATCATTAACGCCTAGCATTTTAATGAATGTAATATGTATTATGTAATAAAAATAACAGTTTTTTCCTGAAAATTATTCTTGCTTTATGAACTATGTTCAACAATTATAAAACTAATGCAAATCTTTTAATGTAATGAAGTGTATAGCACAATTTGGCGCTCTATTCCTTGGTTATCTATATTGCGTTTATTGGGACATTGTAAATTGTAATACGCGTATTTAATAGTTATTAATAGAGGTAATCCAAAAATCGAATAGTCGGATTTTCGAATATCCGAATAGTCAATTCTTGGATAACCGAATAGTCGGTTTTTGGATATTTGAATAATCGATTTTTCGAATACCCAAATAGTCAGTTTTTGGATATCCAAATAGTCGGTTTTTCGGATAATCGAATAATCAGTTTTAACCATTTTTTGGATGCCTGGTTATATCCGAAACCGGTTTTTAAAGAAACCGGTTAATCGGTTTCAATTTTTTCCGGATTTTGCCAGCACTACAGTTTAGTGTACATGGTATTATAACACTTAACGTTTATTAATACTGTATTCCTTAGCATAAAATGGATTCATTCTGCAAATCTCAAAATCTAGCTAAAAATAAAAAAACTGTCAAAAAGTTCCACTGTTTTAAAACCTCTGATTCATTTTACGGTATTCATACAATTCAGTTTGTTTTTGGACCGTTCATAAAACAATAAAATTCGAGCGCATTAACCCAAGTTATCGGCTGGATAGGTGCAATATAGGCCAAGGTCGACAACGTATAACCGTTGAAAAAATACGAGATGAATGAACTTTATTGTTATTATTTCTTAAATGATAAAAACGCATTTAGGTATCAGCTGTTTTACGTATCTACGAGTTTTACAAAAGATGTTCGAAATGTTGCCCACCGTTTATGAAACATAATTCTGCTCGGTGTAGCCAGTTTTCAGTTATTCGGGGAAAATTATTCCGTAATTCTGTAATTCCGTAGCAAAGTTATGAATTCGTTAACGTAAATACTCAATAGAAATTTTTTGGCATACAAATGAGCTGCGGCACCAGCATTTTGTCTGGCTTCACCGTAACAAAGCACCATGCCCATTAATTCTTCGTTTGTAAATACGTGAGTCATGATAAAATAATTTTTCTCGTTGTATCATAAACAAACGAGTTTTATAATAATATATTTACCCAAGTTTTTACACAAATTTATTTACATAAACGACAAAAAATAAATTTATTTCGCAAAAACAAATTAAAAATTCTTCAGGTACCGAGAATGCGAAAGAATGCGCCCGACACTTACGTACCCAAATTACGAACTGAAGGCTGCGTGTTTAAGTGCTCCAATCAGACCTACCCTAACATTGTATCAAAATTTATGAGTTTATGACGGGATTTGTAATAACCAATAACAGCTGCGCATTCTATTCGATACCAGTGACACCCGAACAATTTTTGTATCAACAAATATTCAGCATTTACGCCGTTATTGTTAATAGTGCAACCTTGATTATATAACTTTTTTTGCTTTCATGAGTACTATTTGTGGTTTCAATAAATGATAACACGCTGTGTAACGTGTTGCATTATTTTTAATTGACCTAAAGAAAGTCGCGCAAGTATTATTTTTAAACATGATTTTTTGACCAAATATTCATGCAGAGCTAGAACTTGAAAGAGTAAAAGACAACACATGGGAATTTCACTCAACAAGGTCAACCAGATATTCGCTTGCATCTACAAGAACCTCCACAAGCACATTTTTTTTTTTTTTCACTTATTACTAAATTGTTTTCTCGCAATTATTAATTTATTCCGGATGATTCAGGTTGGTTTTCGCAACCCTGTAACTTTTTATTTCGATTTTTAGGAAATTGAAATTAGGTGTAAATAATATAAACCTACCAATAGTTTATTTGACAACATGGAATAATATGCACCTCTTCCGGTTTAAGCGGAAGTGGTTCCAAGTTAAAATATTTAAATAGGACATCCGGTATATTTTTGCAATTGTGGATTGTAGAGGTTATTGTAGATCGAAATTATGTAAAATATCCCATATACAGGATGACTGAAATTGGAGGGCAACATGGGGATCTCGCTTAATATAAGAAATAGAGAATTAGTTAAATGGAGGCAGATCTACCAAATTTCATGGTAATTAATAATGTGTTAAGAAATTTGAAATATTTCGAAAGGTATGCTACTATTAAGCGCTACTTTTCCGCTACTTCTGGAACGGTCGGTCATGTTTTTATACGCTACTTTTCTGGAACTTATTAAATTTAATAGCAGATGTGGAAATTTCTCATTCAGTAGTCATATTATTATATTATTATAATAAGTAATTAATACTTTAATTTTACTTTAAATTTGATTTATTTTCTATATTTATTACATTTTATACTTAACAATAATTGTTGAATTTAATATTAAGGATTTGCAATCTATTGCTCTGGAGGTACTGCTATATATCTTTTCTTGCTTGGCTTTTAACAAACTATGGCTTCTGCTGTACAATTTGAAATCTAACAGATCTCAGAGAACGTCGTGTGTCAGATACCAACATTTGCGAAAGTAGCGGTAACAGTTGATTCTTACGAATGCGACCGTTGTTTTAGTCGCTTATCCATCAAATACTTATTGTTAGTTATGTAAATGTTCTTAGTCACTAATATGGATAATTCCTTAAAGTTGGTTATGTTATGAGCTTATGAGATAATAAAATGCAATAATTTATTTATACTAGGTGATTCAAGTTGGTATTCACACCCCTCTAACTTTTTTATTTCGATTTTTAGGAAATTGAAATTTGGTGTAAATAATATAAACCTACCAGTTTATTTGATTTAATGCCGACGTACTTTATTTCTGGAGCGATTCATTTTAATTTTTCCACAGACAATATCATGTTTCTTATGGGTCCTCGAATTTCACTCATCCCGTATATGGATATTTTACTTTATTTCGATCTAGAATTACCTCGACAATCCAAAATTGCAAAAGTATACAGAATGTCCTATTTAAATTTTTTAACTTAAAACAACTTCCACTTAAACCAGAAGTGGTACATATGTGAAGTTACATGAAATTTCAAACTTAAAATTTATTTCCTTTTGTTTACTGGTGGTGGGTTTGTTTGAATATATACAAAAAAAAAACAACTATTTAGACATACGTTGTGTAATTAGAGCGACATTGTCCCTGACTTAAAATGATTCAAGGCTCAAGAATTTTTAGTCCAAACTTGTTAAAACTCCCAATTACGTAAGTAGCAAGGAATATTAAAAAATAAGGTTCCGAGAGGCAGAGTAGTGTTAACTTCGATGATGAGAACTTGTGTGCAGTCTTTGATTAAAATTAGTTAATGGTCTGGTAATCCGTTTTGTCCGGGCGGGTCGTTACGTGGCATTCCTGAAATCTACTGGGTGGTTATCCCCCAGTAGACTGTGAGGAGGGAACCTCATGCGTTATTTCTTGGTTTTCATTGCACCATCTACAGCAGGCTATGGTTATCCTAGCCGGGGAATGCCAGTCAATTAAATCTAATGGTTAGATTCCTGAAACCTACTGGGTGGTTATCCCCCAGTAGACTGTGAGGAGGGAACCTCGTGCGTTATCCCTTGGTTCTCATTGCACCTCCTACAGCGGGCTATGGTTATCCTAGCCGGGGAAGTCTATTAAATCTAGTGGTTAGGTTCCTGGAACCTACTGGGTGGTTATCCCCCAGTAGACTGTGAGGAGAGAACCTCGTCCGCTATCCCTTGGTTCCCATTGCACCACCTACAGTGGGCTATGGTTATCCTAGCCGGGGAATGCTAATGATAGTTAATTTCTAAGTTGGCCCTGCAGGACGAGGAGCTTTGTGCGTTATCCCGGGCTCCTGTGACATTTGCTAGCGTCGGCATTGTAATGCCGGTGACAAAACGTAAACTAATTGATTCACGGTTACCACCATAGAAGCCTGACCATCAATGCCAGTTTTGTAAGCAAACTACACACTTTGTTTGTAGCTTCATCCGTAAAAAAATTTTAATTTAACAGACATTTATAAAATACTTGTATCTTTGTTATTTAAAGTGGTATGTCGTTTGTTTTAAGTTGGGTACTAGACAAAGCACAAACTTTTATAGAGAATAACATTTCCTGAGAAATCAATAATAAACAAGTTTTCCATTTATTGCTTGCTTTCTTGGACACGTTGTATAGCAACCGCAAACTGCAGTAATAAACTCTGATTTGTTGGTTATTCAGTCAAAACTGGTTTTTACGTCGTTTTAAAACATCCGATGTACGGCTCGACAAAAATCATTTCGTGATGGACGGTTACTGTTAGCCAGTGAGATGTTGAAGTCGTGTGTGTTTTGTTTCGTGCTGCTAACTAGCTGCAGCACTGTGCGTCATGTGCCCTTTTCGCCATGCCCCCGCCTGTTCAACTATTTCGAAAGTACTTATACATTCGAGGTCTTCGGCGCCTTGACGTTCGACAACGACCTGACCGGTCGGTATGATTTGGAAGTCAACATGTCGATACCCCTTGTTACGGATAAGGTGAAAATAATTTTTCTTGTAAAATATTTGTAAAGAGGAAGTAGAAAGATATTATTTAGTTTAGTTTTGTTTATTTGTCCGCGTCCAGTTGTGATGGGAAAACGCCTTCAGAAAAAGAATTATGTATTATATTAAATAATGGATCAGCTATTAAGACATAGACTTCCCTTAGTAAAAACATTGGGATATCATCGTATCCCGCAGAAGATTTATTTCTTAGCCGTGATAAAATTAAAAGGACCTCATTTACTAATACAGGCAGAAGTGACATGCTGTTCGTGTTAGTTTGGACCTTATCAACAACGCTGTTATTAGATATAGGGATATTTTTTAATATGTTCATAGGAGCCTCGATAAAAAAAAATTATTGAATTCTTCAGCTACTTTATGAGAATTAGTGATTGAGGTATCATTTATGTTCAAAACATTGTTTTTCGAGAGTCGTTGGACCTTTGACAAATCATTTATTACGTTCCAGATTGCTTTACTAAGATTTATTAGCATTTGCAGCCTTTACGATCATATTTTGATAATATTGTTTCTTAGTTTTGTCAATTAAAGCAGCGTGTTCACGTTTCGCAATGCGATACTGATTTTTTTTTAACATTTAAAGCAGTATCAAATAACAAGGAATCAAATGCTTACGAAAGTTCTTTATTCGGTAGAGAATGGACTTTTTTCTATGTTGTTTGATTCGCTCTTATTTGTAGGCTGTTTTTGACGGTCTAATTTTAGATAATTACATATTATTTTCTTTCTGTTATCATTTTTATTCATTTAATTTTAATTATTATTTTTATAAATTATGAATATGATCAGTTGATTGTTAGATTTTATGAAGTGCTTTTAACTTGGTGGTGTCTGTACTGAATATGGCAGCTTAGCTGCCGAAATACGTATCTACGGATATAAAAATTGTTGGAATTGACATGTGTAGGTAAGTTATTTAGCAAGTCATTTAAGGTATTCATTGCATAAGTAAAACGTTCTTCAAAAGAATTCAGTATATACTGTACAAAAACACGAGGTATTAAAGAATTACTGTATATTTCAGCAATTAGGTAAATTTGCTATTAAAAAAGTTAATTTTTCCGGTACTTTTTTTATATCAATGTTATTTCTCATTTCACTAAAATTTAAATCATTATAATTTTATGGGTCTCTTCAATGTTTTCATTGAGAGACACCGTTTCCTTTTGAATTGTTGCTGCATTATTTTCTTTTGCGCATTCTACTGGATTATGCTTAATAGTTGGTGTATTACATAATTCAGAAGGTGAAGTAACCTTAGAATGTGCTTTCACATGTTTCGTATATGAATTTAAGCCAGAAAAATGTCTGAAACAGTTATCTATGGAGCAAACATACAAACTATTTGCGTTTAAATTATGTTGTACTTTACAATGAAAAATTAATGCTTTAAACAAAGTAATTTTTGTATAAAGGAAACATTTTAACATGTTTTTGATTTACAAAAAATTTCACAACTTGTAACGAACGAAATAACGAAAATTTTATAAAAAAAAGAATTTTTTAAATACAATCCAGATCTGATGCCAATTGAGCTACCGAAACATAATCTCTATCACATTTTGTTTCTATGTTATAAACACATCGCTGTAAAAACATCTACACGTTGTCTGCTTCAGTGGGATACCTTGCATGTAATGCATGAAAACATTTGAAGCAAGCATCCACTGCTTTCAATGGTGTTTCGACTGGATATAACAAGCTATTTACATTTAAGTAGCATACACTTACTTTAGAAGGTGATTCTGCAACAATTAAAGGAATGGGCTGCGCAGTTAATTGAAATTTCGACAATTTTTGCCTTCTTTCTTCAAGACACTATTTCTGCTAGAGTGTTTACAAGTAACAAAAAACCATTTTGCGTTTCGACTTTCGAAGGTTTCAGAAAGAAATGCATTAAGCATAGTTTTTTCTCTGTTACTAAATGTTATATCATTCTACTGAATTTATTGTTCAACCTGAAATTGTGTTTTAAGTGCAAGCAAACGGGGCACAAAGCGGCTGAGTGCAAAAAACAATCGGTTAAGTACGCGAAAAACATCTGTTTAAAGGTGACTACACTCTCAACTGTCAAACAACCTCGAATGTGGTGCCTTGACAGCGGAGCAACAGCGCATTTGTGCAACGATTTGCAAAGTTTTCGCGAAGTGAATGACTCAAAACATTGCTCGTTAAATCTCGCGAATAGTGCTACAACCAAAACTACAGGCGAAGGAAAAGTCAAATTCACGGTTGACGTTCAAGGTACAGAAAAGAACATTTTGCTTAACAGTGCCTTGCACGTTCCAGTTTTGAGAACGAACCTACTTTCAGTCAGTAAAATAACTGACCGTGGTTTTGAGGTAAATTTCTAGAAGAATGGCGCTGAATACTGTTGATTCTAAATCGCAAAAATTGTCGCTTGAGTTGCTGCACAGACGATTAGGTCACGTGAACACTAAGGACATTGTCGATGCAGTGCAAAAGAATCTTGTGAAAGGTATCCAGATTGTTGATTCGACTACCAGATTCAACTGTGATACCTGCCTAGAAGGGAAAATGTCGAGAGCGCCGTTTCCAAAGAAGACAAGCCGAACAAATAAGATTTTGGATCTTATTCACACGGACGTGTGCGGACCGATGAGATCGACTTCATTGGGAGTCAAGGCTCTGCAGTCTGACAACGGACGTGAATACACCAACCAAGAGTTCGACGCTTAGTTGAAGAACGAGGAATTGTTAGAAGATTAACTGTCCCATACAATTAAAAAATATATGACTACTATTACGAACAGAAATAAACTTACCGTTTTACTGAAGGGTTTATTTATTTCATAAGGAGTACCAACACTTGCTCTCTGTGGGTAGTCTAAAATTGGCACTAAACCCTGTATGTTTGCATTTTCTAAAAGGAGACAAGAATAATTATTTTCTAATACGCACACCAAAACCAAAAAAACAGATTGTATATAAATTGAAAAAATTTATTCACACCCTCTATATTATTAATAGTCGCGCGCACCTAAAATGCACCTGCACCCAAAATTTACCATTACCAATAAGGCACACAGAAATATCCAATTGGCGCAGTTTAGCTAAGCGTGACTATTCATGTGTAAATATGTTTAATTTTAGCGTCATACATTTGTAGTATTATCTTACCTAAAGAAAAGGAGTCTGAACTAGCTACTGATTCCGGAGAAGCTACTAAAATAAAATCAGATTCCAATGTCTATAATTCACAAGAAAACCTAAATATTAGTCATAAGATTTACAACATTTTTAAAAAATATGTTCGAATATTTTATCTAATACTCATGAATACAAACTTAAAAGTCTTAATAAACTCTATGTTTATTAAGGCTGTTGTGTTTGTACTGGTGACACTTATGTTCAGGTAAAATATTCTAACGTATTTTATAAACATCTGGTATAAATACCTACCTTTGTTTTTATAAACTCATTGTATTTAAGGGTAAATTTTTTTCTTAATCCAAGGAGTGGAATTAGTTCCTTTATGTTGTCATCAGTTAATGTATAAAATACAGTTTCGTCTATTTGATGTTCTATGAATAAAATTTAGCTTCAGTATTGAAAATAAATGTTTTTCAAGTATCCATTTGGCTTATAATGTACTTCATATAATAAAATTAATAAAAACGAAATATTTCTCTTTTGAATTGACTAAATTTCATTTTGGGATCAAACGATGGAACAAAGCCATTATAGACAGACGTTTCATACCGTTACGGGGTTTCCCTAATTTATAATGTAATACATCACACTCCGTCTATTATTACGCAATACGCATAGGACAAAATAAATATTGGGTTAAAGTACTTAATACGTGTGAATTTTATTTATTATATTAAAATAAAAGAACTAAATTATGCCGTTTACCGAAAACAAAAAGTACAAAGTTTTTACAGCGTAATATGAAGGTTGAATCAATATTTCGACAAAAAGAAATACTTACCGCAAAAGATCGATGCCAGTTGGTCTTGGAAATTCCAACTGACAAGTATATTGTTAACAAAATCGTCCATTATGTGATGAATAAAAATAAAATTCACCACGCACCTTAACCACCCTAACAACGAACACAGTTACAGTTGTGATTCCCTGCGCATTTTTTTATAGCCAATAACAGACGAAACGCAGATCACATGTCTATGACGTGCGCACAATCTGTTGCTACAAATTGTAGGAAAATTAAATTATACCTACATGTTTGTTAATAAAAATACGCCAATAATATTTAATATTGTTACACATTCTGAAACTATTACGAACAAAATTATACATATTTTACTCACATTGATTCATTTTTTGTCCGTATTTATACGAAATTTTACTATAATTTGTTATACTATCAGACATAAACTAACTCTTTTATTAATTAAAGTTCTCAAGAAATTTTTAAATATATAACTTCAAGAACTATTAAAATTAATAGCATTGTGTAACTTTTGCACCTACATATCTTTCTTACAAAATTTTGAAATACATTACTTTACGCTTGTAAATGAAGTATTAAAAATTACAGTAATAATCACTACAAATTATTATTTATAAAACTATAGTAAATATTCCAAAGTGATTTCTTTCTGTGTATGCTTAGATTGTTAAAGCCAGTCTTCACAGGCTTGGCTAATTGCCTTATCCGTCGACTCTCCCACAGATGACTTCATTTCACATGTTTGAAATAAAAACTTGGTGGCCTCTGTAGAGGCTGTTGCTGAAAGTAACATTTAATAAAAACACATAATACATCTTCACTAAATAACTGCCCAATAAAATGATTTAACCGTATAAAATCGTTAATTTTTGGAATTAAAAAAAACCCGTTCGATTAATTTTCGTCGTAAATAGAATGACGGTTTTCATAATACCATGAAAATGAGATAAATTTTGTCAATTCTATGTGTGGAAATGTGACATTTAGTTTAACGGCCACAAAGTGCGATTTCGCCTTAGATCTGGCGGATTGCGTTGAATACACGAAATATCACTTCGCGTACGGTTGCCCAAAGAATTCATATGAGTAAATTTTGTTATTTTTTGTACTTATTCGTTAATGAAAATAATATCGTATACCACAATTAAACACATTTGCTGTAATGAAGGCCAATTAGTAACACTTTGTGGTCTACTGATGTAATGTAGCACTAAAAAATAATAATCTGGAATAAGTACATGAAAAATGATAAAATTTGTACTCTGTGCGTATCAAAGTGGTTTACCGTATAGGTATATTACACCGTTTAAAACATATACACCGTGTACCAGAACTCGCGCCCCAGAGAGCAATGGCAAATGTCAGTGGCAATACGGAACACATATTCAAAAACTAAAATTGTTTAACGTAAAGGATAATTAAGTTAAGAATAAAAAACAATAGCCAATCCCAAAAGCAGAACAGTTTTATAGATAACAATGTTCGACCGTTTCCTAGCAATATTTAAAGGTCCTATGTTTTACCTACGTGAGAGCTATCGGTATTGGCTACCGTTTTTTCGTCTGCATTCGAATACAGTTTAACACAGACAATTTTAGTTTTCGAGTTTACTATCTCCATTGCTGTATGCACAAGCCCTTGCTCTCTGGGGCGCGAGTTCTGGTACACGGTGCATGTTGACCGTAAACGTTTAATAAATATACTAAAACCAAGAAATTACCAAAATATGGTTTAATACTCGTATATAAAACTATACTGCACACTGGCGTGTTTCCTGAGCAATCCTGATTGTATTGCAAAATTTCAGTAAAAATTTCCAGAAACCGTATTTCTTGAAAATAATATAGTGTTTTATTGATCTAAAGTTTATGGTTCTCGAGATAGTGATAATTTATCGCTAAAAAATGGTAAAATTTGTTTGAGTACCATCGCCTGCATAGAAATCTGGCACAGTTACTTTTATACTAATTGATTTGGGCTGCAACATGACAACTTCAAACAAACTCCCATCATTATGACTTTATCACTTTCTAATTTCAAGTCAAAATACCACAGCTGAACGATACTCAAAAAGCTAACATTAAAACAAAACTGCACGATATGGTTCGTTAATAAAATTATTGTTTCAGCTTTCAATAGAATATCAGCTCGCTCTATTGGCACTACAATTAAGACGCAAACCCTCGCTACTTGGTTAGTAACAAGTCAACTTACAATACTAAAATTTTCAAAAATTTGGGTAACTGCGTTTCTTCACTGTTTTAGTTTTCTATGGAGCCGATGGTACTCTGTAAATTAGTAATTTTTAAATATGTGACGTTGAATTTTGGTAAATATATTGCGAACAGTCACTACGGTCATCCGACTTGACATAATCCTAACCATACAACGAGCGAACAATGTTCTGGAGCCTGTATTCTCGAACTGGAGAGGAGTGATCGTTCCCGAAAATGATGTCAAAATGAACCAATTCCCAAGATTTGTATACTTTTATACGACAGTCTACGTCATTTTGACGTCACTCCCTCAGATTAATCCTCTCCCTCGTTTCGAGAAGAACCCCCGAGTATCAGAAAATTCTTATGCGTGTATCTAAATGCTCAGATACATACATAAATGTAACTAAATACAGTTACAGATATCAAGTACTGCAATGTAACTAGTTACATAATCAGATACACTGAAAACATTTAGATACTTGTAACTAGATATGTTATAACAGAGTCTGTAATTGAAAGTCACTTTCAGCCTATGACCTCACTGACACATGGGTCCGTGTGCGCTAGATCCGCTGCACCTCCGATTGTTACGCCACTGAAGGCGGTTCAGAAACATTCAGAAATAAGTGACCGACACTAAAATTATTCGCCTTTTTTCCTGTCGTCAATTAATGATAAGGAAAACAAGTGAAAGAGATAATGAAAAATGTTCACCATTGATTTACACAGAATTTTTGATTATTTTTGTTTATGAAATTCTCATTCAATTTTTATAAGTAGAATATTGAAAATGAAAAGATTGAGACCCACTCTTTTATCCACTGGCGTCGTTGGGGTTTATATTATGCAGTAGAGTTTTGTAATTTTTAATATCCATCCTTCATAAACTTGCTCTGAACGAGTGACATCACTGTTGAGGCTGTAAATAAGTTTTATTATTTGCAGAATATATTCATAACACGTACTACAGCTGAATATGGAATACAGAATGGCGAACCGATAGAATACTACGTACACTTCCCTTACAACCACACTTTTCCCAAGCTGACGTCCATCACGTTCAACGGAGAACTATACTGTGTTGGCCGCCCTGCAGAAGGTAAGGAACATATTCAATAAAAAATGGGGTTCAAGCCTTATAATTTTTCAGTAACGGTCGATCACGGCGTCACTCCCCTGTCAGCAAAATACTTCTTCACCACTAAAATTATTGACTTTCTAAAAAAGACCAGTACCAGCAGACCCTTCATACAAATCGACATCAACAATGACATACCAAACGACCCTGAATGCGGAAAGAATATAGACTTCAAAGGGCTGGTTATCGGGGGGAAATACATACGAAGCGGGGAATACCCTTGGCTGGTGGCGATCTTCACATCAACCGGTGCCAAAAGCCACAATTTCATCTGCGGAGGAAATTTGATTTCGACGAAGCACGTCATAACTGGTAAAATTTTACTCTTCAACCCCGACGATATAAATGCACCGCCTCACTAATCACTGAATTAGTACTGCCCATATTCGTACCCTTGAAGACAGAGGCTAACCAATAAGTTAACAGACAACATCATATACAGCGTGTTACAGGACTACTGTCATTTATTCAAATCGCAAATAGTACTAATGAAAAGAAAAAAAAAGTTATATAATCAGTGGTGCACTATTAATAATAACGGCGTAAATGAAGAATATTTGTTCATATAAAAATTGTTCGGGTGTCACTGGAATCGAATGGAATGCATATTATCGTCGCCAGGAAAGATGAGCCCTGCGTCATTGGTTACCGACAATATCACAGACAAATATTTGATATTCACCGTCTTCTATGTCACACATGTAAAACAAAGATAGAAATATACATTATACGTCTTCTAAGTTCAAGACCTATCCACTAGAAAGTAAAAAGAGCAGAACTTATATCATAGAGAAAGCTAGTCATATGTACATCTTTCCTAGACAGTTTTGTTCCATTACCATGTTGATTTGACTCACGTTGTACTTTGTTTACATTAGTTTTCTGTCACAAGTTTTAAGTGTCACTGTGCTAATTTCTAGTTGTGTTTGGAATTTTAATTTTTTATTTCGTATGTTTATTAATCTCTAACCGTCTTTTTAGAGACAATTAGGACGTTTAATAAAACAGTAACCCCCAGAAAAGTGTTGACGTACAACACGGTAGCCAGCCATGCTAGAGCTTGTGGAACGTACTTGCGTACATAACCTTAATCTTAATTGATCTTCAAGTTGCTTGTCATTTTGACGTTTACTTTTTTAATTGTCATAAACCGGAAATACATTTCGTAAGAATGCAAGTGTTGATTTGACTTCGGCGTGTTGACTAACGTAAATTTCATGACGCAAAGCTCATCTTTCCTGGCGACGATAATAGCTGTGCGAATCGGTTAGTCATAAACTCATAAATGTTGATATGATGTTAGGGTAGGTCTGATTGGAGCACTTAAACACGCAGCCTTCAGTTCGTAATTTGGGTACGTAAGTGTCGAGCGCATTGTTTCGCAACGTTTCGTGCCGTGTGCAATGTGTAAGTTTTGCCTGAAGAATTTTAAATTTGTTTTTGCGAAATAAATTTTATTTTTTGTCATTTATGTAAATAAATTTATGTAAAAACTTGGGTAAATACATTATTATAAAACTCGTTTGTTTATGATACAACGAGAAAAATTATTTTATCATGGCTCACGTATTTACAAACGATGAATTAATGGAGATGGTGCTTTCCTACGGTGAAGCCAGACAAAATGCTGTTGCCGCGGCACATTTGTATGCCAAAAAATTTCTATTGAGGATTTACGTGAGCGAATTCATAACTGTGCTACGGAATTACAGAATTACGGAATAATTTTCCCTGAATAACTGAAAACTGGCTACATCGAGCAGAATTATGTTTCATAAACGGTGGGCAACATTTCGAACATCTTTTGTAATACTCGTAGGTACGTAAAACAGCTGATACCTAAATGCGTTTTTATCATTTTTATCATTTGAGAAATAATAACATTAAAATCCATTCATTTCGTATTTTTTCAACGGTTACACATTGCCGACCTTGGCCTTTATTGCATCTATCCAGCCGATTACTTGGGTTAATTTGATGAACGTTCCGAAGACAAACTGAATTGCATGAACACCGTAAAACGAATCAGAGGTTTTAAAACAGTGGAACTTTTTGATGTTACGCAGGTCAGTTTTTCAATTTTTAGCTAAATTTTTGAGATTTGCAGAATGAATCCATTTTATGCTGAGGAATGTACAGTGTTAATAAATGACAGTAGTGTTATAACACCCTTTATTTAAACTCTCCAGTCTCGCTGAATTAATTTATTGAAATTCACACATCGAACTCAAGACAAACCATCATGAAACTCGTATCATTTCTTTACAAATAGAGTTAATTTTCAGTTTCATTCCAAACGTCATTAAAACGTCTCCATGACAATTTAGACTCAATTTCTCAGTCAAAATTTAACTTTAATCTCCTGTTTATTCCCAAGGTAATAATTGTTCCAATAGAAATAAATTAAAGATTAAAGTTAAACTGAGACTGAGAATCCAGGCCTTAGTGAATTACATTAGCGAAGTTTAGGCCCAGTTTTTCAATCACAAGTTAACTACAACTTCGGTTTATTTTCATAGCGACAATTATATATGCAAACAATTGTTGCTATGGAGATAAATTGAAAGTTAAAGTTAACTCGTGAATGAAGAAGTGGACCTTAATTTAATTTAGGGAGTTGGAAAAATAAAAAAATTAAAAAAACCTATTTTTCTAAGAAAAAAACACTAAATAACGTCCATTTTCGCTCCCACTAATTGGAAACTGACGATTCGCTAAACATATTAATGCAAACGAGAGTGACGCCTGTTATGATCAGTATGTATCAAATTAGGGAAACCTCAATCTGAGACGCACGACAGAACGTGTACATTTTGTACCCGTGGAACTACGGCCGCCGTAGGCAGTGGTGAAGTCCCTAACTCTGCACGCGCGTGGTAGCATCTTTCCTTAATTCAAATAGAGTGCAATTCTTATTAAATGTGTTGCTTCATGTAGGGGGGATGGTGGCAATGAGAGCCACTTAAGAAAAAATCAATATATTTTGAAAAATTTGAAGTATATTCTCTCAATAATTTTCTACTGTTTCGTATATGGAAAGACCTTTAAAATGATGTAACTAAATCATTCCTGTCATTAACAGTTATTATAATTATATATTCATTTAAAATAAAAAATGGAATTGGCTCTTATTGCCCACATGTTGAGGTAACGAGAACCATGAAAGAAGACAAACCAATTGGTACCTAAATAAACTTGTTTTAATTGCTGAAGTTAATAAAAATAAATAAGGTAAAGCGGGGTAAGTACGAAACTGGGGCAAATGCATTTTTTCGGTTATACTTACTAGTGTATTTGTCAAATTATGGTTTACCACGAGTAGAAATATCCTAGAAGTTACATTACACCTTTATAACACATATGATGTAGTAAAATATAAATTGGATGTGTGCTAGTAGACAGCACAGTTGACAGTTGAAAACAGTGTTATAGATGCGATCAACATTGAAGTTCTGTGTGGTATACGGATATTTCCATAATTAAAATAGTATTGTGTTCTTAAGTTTGACTATTGGTAAGTTGTAAAGATATAACATAAAACCAATCTTCCATGAAGAAATATTTACCATTTTTCTTAATTTTTAATTACTGTACTCTTGCTCCGCTCATATTATCATAAGGGGCAAAAGCAGACCAAACAGATAAACAAAGTGCATATTGGTCTGCACTTGATTTGAAGTTTAATGTTTGTCTTTTAAAATAATGACTTATTTAAAGTTTCGTTTTTGAGTAAAAAATATTTTATTTACTTACAACAGCTTGAATTAAGCATACCTTTTTTGAAAACATTATCGACATGTCATTGCTTCTTTCTTACCCCATTTTGACGGTAAGTACGCACCACTGACCAGCTAGTAATTTTTTTGTATTAAAAACGGAGGTTTTTCTACTAAATTTGAAAAAAAAACAATAGTTGTAAAATACTGTTTGTGTGTCTTTTGTTATGTATTTTGTTATAGATTCAAAATATATTCATTTAGAACTAACTTTTCGAAAAGTAGTGTGCACTTGCCCCTTGCCGCCTTGTATGGGAGGACTTATTAACTAGCAAACTAGCTGCAATTTGTCATTTCCTGTATAAAATTGTGTCAAAAAGTGATCGGAAGATGTCGCGATTCAAACTATTGATACATCCCATTTGCGAATAACCTTGGACATGTCGGTTTGGTTAGCAGTGGAAGTCTCGAGCTACGCTTCTGCTGACGAGGCACCAAATAGGGCCGAAACAGCTGTACAGAGGACGCTCGAGGGATTCACTTCAATGAAAACCTGCAATAAAATTTTATAGAATGTAATACAGAGAAAAATTCGAAAGCAATAATGGAAGTAAAATTACTTTAACATACTTGGTGAAGTATTGAGTTCAAAAACCACATATTCAAACTAGCTTACTATGTTGTTTTTTTACGAGTCCTCGGCATCTTCAACAAGAAAACATATTTTTGCAGTAACTTGGCTCTCATTACCCCAGATATTAATATTTTAAGTATGAAAATTTGAAAAAAAACATAGCTAAACAAAAAGCAAATTATTGGAAACATAAAATATATTAACAACTCAGTAATATGAAATCTAAACATTATCCAAAAATAGTATCTGACTACTTATTTTTTCTATGAAAAATTACGAAAAATAACAACACAAGTCTTGATTTACAACATATGTTCGCTACCATCACTACGTTTTGTTTTTTGCGATAAATGGATATTTCATGTAATCTGGGCAGGAAGAGGTACTGCTCCACCCAAATTTCAATTTCTTTCGTTTGTTAAACCTATACCAGGCTGGCTCTTATTGCCAGCAGGCTCTCATTACCACACGCTCCCCTACTATTTAGTCTTCCGGTCAATTAAGAAATCTGTTAAAATTGGACCGTGAATATCCCGAATTACCGTAACTATCGTTGCTTGTTGACGGTACAGCTTTAAATTTCTTTAGTGGCAATGAATTTGAGTGGCACCAGTTCATGTCGCCCTGGGTTGAGTTCGTTTTTCCAATTCCGCTCAGTCTATCGCAATTTTATCTCACTTTTATATGTATCAAAATAGCTTCGTTCTCACTCTAGTTTTGATCCACCTCTACACTGAATGGAAAAACGAACTCAGCTCTGATTGCTTTCTGGGATATCATTGCGCACCCAAGATTTATCTACGGTAAAAATTCGTTCTGGATTTCTGAACCTCAACATAAAAACTTAATGATAATTCTCGGTGTAACAGAACTAAGTATGTACATCACCTACAAACATGTTTCATACAATTGTCAATATTTATAGAAACAAAACGTCTTTATCAACTATATAAGTATTTTTATTATGAAGTAAATTTGGATATTTCGTTGTCATTGTTATCAACCAGAAATATAAAAAATATATACATATATATTTCCATCGTATAATTTTACTCCCAATTAAATATTACATTTACATACTATTGAGAAGGGGCGTTTGATTTGAACTGGCACGCACACGTCAGATTACCTAATGATGATCTTGAGACTAACCAATAAGAAAACGAAACTTCGAATCTATCTTCTTGATTTTGAGAGTAACCAGATAATTATTTTCACATTTTCTACTATATGATCCAGGAATATGCATTTCTAACATTTCAGCCTATTGTAGAATTTTGAAGCGTTCTTTGTTGACGTTATCAACAATTTCTCCATACTCATGTCCACTTCTACAAATAAAAAAAAAATAATTTAATTTGTAAGCTAACAATACACTAATAAGAAAATGAATAACCCTAGTATTCACTGGAGTGAATGGAGTGGATACTGAATGGATTCAGTATCCACAATAGATTTTAGTCTCCAAAATCTAAGATCTTCGAGAAAAAATGACGATCGACTTTTCCCTGACACTTAAAGGTAGAACAGTGCCACGCCCTTTTTAATTTTATTAAATTAGAGGAAGCAGCCAATCAGATGGTTTGATTTTTATGAGTGATTAAAATAAGTTACGTTCTGTGAATTCGAAATTAACCTAGAAGAGGTTAAATAATTCCCAAGTACATACGTTTCTTTGATATTAAGAATAAATAACGAGAGAGTTTTCTTTCACTTTTTTATTCTGGTATCTATACCCTGACTTTAAAATTAAGAGCTTTCTGTCTCTTTTTGTTGGCGACATATTTGACATGATCATCTCCACTCCCATAGATTAGAAAACTACTAATTGGAGAACACATTCTTATCAAACCCTTTATTCAAAGGATTTAAGGATGCCATTGACAGACTTCGAACATTTCGGAGCGTTACCATGGTTACGCAATAGGAGGACCAACGAAGAGTGCCCATTCACTACGTAGCCAATAGCTATGACAACGCTCTGAAATATCCGATGTCTGGTCATTAACCAGATTTCTCCCTCTTTCCATTGTCGAAATATATGTCACGCCTGGTCACGCCCACTTCCACTTTACATATTAGAACTACTTTATGTCGCAAGTTCTCAATGCTGTTCATTAGAAATTAGCATATAAAAACTAACATTTTTAATATACCAATCAGAATATGTAAATGGCGTTTTTCAAATACCTTATAAATTTGCAGCTGCCCATTGCATGCGTGACATCCAGGGGTCGAATGTACCTTTCAAAGATCTCGTCTTAGTACTAGGCAAGCACAACATAAATAACTGGATTAATGAGTCGACGATTCGTCGGGTTAAGGACTATTACGTCCACCCTGATTATGAAAAACCTTCAGATGCTGACATTGCAGTGTTGCTGTTGGATGAACCGGTTACCTTCAACCTAACAATCAAACCCATCTGTCTCTGGAACGAACACGAGGACCTTGTTGGTATCGTCAACAGAACCGGCAACGTCGCAGGATGGGGCAAAGATGAAACTGGCCAAAACTACGTGGATGAACCTAAACAGGTAGAACTGCCCATCGTATCCGAAGAGATATGTTTGCGAGCTGACAGCAGATTCCTCACCTTGACTTCGTCAAGAACGTTTTGTGCAGGTGACTAAAACAGTATGATGATTCATTGTACAGGGTGGGCCAAATTCGACACTTTTAATAGGAAACTCCTATTTTTAGACGAGTTAGACAAAAACCGACCTCGGTTCCTGGAGCTCGATTTTTAAGACAAAATTAATGGTGAAGACCGCGTTTCGATATCTTGTACCGTTTAGGAGCTACAGGGCGTTTTTCAGAATTCTACGATTTTTAAAAACCTTCATAACTTTTTTGTTTATGAAAATTTTTCATTTCTGTAAAAACTTCTTTAAGGCACTTTTTCATGCAGAATTCATTGCTCCAAATTATTTTTTTCCAAAGTGCTCAATATTTGAGATATTAGCTAGAACTTTGATTTTTTATATGGAACACCCTATATATTTTTACATTTCTGAAAAGAGCATAAAATTCTATTTACAAAAATATAAAACACTTGATATTTTATTCAAAAGATTTTTGAGTTGTAGAGCTTTCATATTTTAATTAAAATTTTGATGGTCATTGCAGCATTCAAGTAGGCTGTGGATGATGATAGCTAAATATTCTTTGAAGATTCAATGAGCCCTAAAAATATTACTTTATTTATAATAAATATAACGAAGTTATAACGAATAAATACTAATGTAATCGAAATTGCGCAAAAAATACATAAAGTATCAAATTGTCGGTCATTTTGTACTAAACATAAACGATTCCGTTTTGTTATGGTTCCTGCTGACATCACCAATTCAAGGACTGGTAGTGATGCATTTTTCTTATTCAATAAGGTCAGAATCTTTGTTTCTTTAAAATTCGTATTGTAGAAGTTCTTGCGAAGATGTTTGCTCCAACTGGCGTCGACCATTTTCAATTTCTCCCAAAATTATGATCTTCTCTAATTCTTTATTTCCGTTTTGAGATTCATAATTTTTAGTATTTATCAGTTTAAATGACTAAAAATTTATTAAATTGTTTTTAAATCTCAAGAATATATCTCTGAAGGATTGTCATCTTTCAGGATACCACTCATGGTAAAAATTAATCGCTGCTTCTGAATTTTCGCCAATTTCTACAAAACACTTTAACATTTAATATTAATAAAGAAGACAGTGGTTTAGAAATAACAAATCAAAAAAGTAAATATAAATCAAAAAATTTTATATCCTTAAATATAAATTAAAATAGATTGTATCCGTAGATACGTATTTCGGCAGTTACGCTGTCATCTTCAGTATACACATACACTTACAAGTTAAAGGCACTTCGTGAAGTCTTGAGTTGGTATAAATATTATAACATGTCGTATTTCTCCTACTTTTCGTACAAGTTTCATTATCTCCCTAAGTCTATTTTATAGAGATAGTAAAATTCAAGAGAAATGCAAGAACTGTAAGAGATTGTGTCAAATTTTGATAGCGGCCTACCAGGAAGTTACAAAAACTTAAATCGCTTAGTCATCTTCATGCATAGCCTACTTCAATGCTGTAAAAACAATTAAATTTTTGATTAAAACTTTGAAGTTCTATATTTCACAAACTATTTGAATAAAATATCAAGTGTTTTATATTTATATGAATGAAATTTTATACTCTTTTCAAAAACTTAAAAATATATAGGGTGTTCCATATAAAAAATCTTACTAATATCTCAAATATTGAGCAGTTTAGAAAAAAATAATTTGGAGCAATGAATTTTGCATGAAAAAGTGCCTTAAAAAAGTTTTTACAGAACTCAAAAATTTTCATAAACAAAAAAGTTATGAAGGTTTTTAGAAATCGTACAATTTTGAGAAACGCCCTGTAGCTCCTAAGCGGTACAAGATATCGAAATGCGGTTTTCACCATTAACTTTGTCTTAAAAATCGAGCTCCAGGGACCGAGAGTCAGTTTTTGCCTAACTCCTCTAAAAATAGGTGTTTCCTATTAAAAGTGTCGAATTTGGCCCAGCCTGTATACTGGCGAGCAAAAAATTGAGGTCAACGTATAGTTATGATATCTTTGTGGAGTTTTCTGTTTTAAGCTTATATTGGCTAATTATAAACCATTGTACTATAGTTTGTAGGTTAAATTAAAAATTCAATGATGAATCGTAAAGCATATTTTTTGTTTTTACGATTTATTGTGACAGAGCAACAAATTTTCGTTTTAAACGAAAGTCGACATAGGACCAGTATGGGACAAAAAAATGAAAATAAAAATTGCGTTAATGACTGCTTAAAGTCGATGTTACCCCATTCTTGCAATAGTAACTCCCTCAGCTCCTCCTCAGCTCTTGGAGCTGGTGTATACCTGCGAATAGGACATCTCAATTCATCCCAGACATGTTCGATGGAATTCATGTCCGGCCTGAGGGCTGGCCAATCGAACCGCGTAATTCACGCTCGCCCATAGTGATCATGAAAGGCATAGCATGATCTTCTAGAACCTCGGTAATGTACCTGTGAGCTGTCAGGGAACCATTCTGTATGAAAACCAACTCTGTGCGTGCTTGTGAACTGATTTCTGCCCAAACCATAACAGTCCCACCGCCAAAAGGAAGTCGCTCGTCAATACAAGCTTGAGCGTACCTTTCTCGGGGTCTTCTCCATACTCGCCGACGTCCGTCTGACCCAGTAAGTCAAAAACGCGACTCGTCTGAAAACATTACCTTGCTCCAATCCTCATTATTCCATGCAACATGATTCCGAGCAAAAGTTAATCTTGCAACTCGATGCCGACGTTACAATGGCGGACCTGTAGCCATCCTTCTACAAGACAATCCAGCAGCACGAAGTCTTCTCCTCAGTCCATTCACTAACGTTTACATCTCTAACTTCTTGGAGTTGATTTCGTAGCAAAACTGCAGAAGCTGTTCTATTCCGCAAACTAAGGGACACCAAAAGCCGGTCATCTCTTTGGGTGGTGACTCTTTTTCGCCCCGATCCTGGTTTTCTGTTTATCAGACCAGTCTCCTCATAGCACTGGTATATCTTCTGTACAGCACAAAGGCTCCTACCAATAATTCTTGCAGTTTCACGTTGTCCTCGACCATCTTGTATCAACGCTACAATTCTTGCCACAACGATAGGATCTAAAGGCATTATTACAAGCGCAGTAACTTCTAACCATGGTGTATTGTTAAATACACCATGGTTAGAAGTTACTGCGTGCGTTCCCTCTAATTAAAAATTCACGTTTCAGTGTCTTTTTTTGAAGTTCGCTTTGATTTCTCTCTGTAGAACCTCTCAGTCGCATGGTGTATTGTTAAATACACCATGCGACTGAGAGGTTCTACAGAGAGAAATCAAAGCGAACTTCAAAAAAAGACACTGAAACGTGAATTTTTAATTAGAGGGAACGCACTCTATTTTATAGGAGTCGCAATTACGGATAATGACAGATAACCAACATGACACATAACATTTCTCAAAAAACAAATGATTAAACGCCTGCTGTGATTAACAATTGGCCAATATAAGCTTAAAACAGAAAATTCCACAAAGATATCATAGGCGCTTTCCAATTACGAACTCTAAACACACGAACTGATCTGATCCTAACTACACTTTAGAAATCTTAATGGGAACGCTAGCAAGCATCAGTTGTGACGTATATGTCAAACTGACCATGTGCGCGCCACATGTATTCCCTTTCCCCAACTTTTTGGTGCTCGAAATGCAAACGATATGACAGGTGCTCAAGGGGAAGAGGGAAATCAAAACTGATTAGTTCAGGTGCTTCACGCTCTTACAATTGGAACGTTCGGATCATCTCCGGACTAGTCCCGAGTAGCACGAACGTGTAATTGGAAAGCGCCTCATAACTATACGTTGACCTCAATATTTTGCTCGCCAGTGTATTATAGTTAAATTGCGCACAAGAAAATATATACATACAGAGGATCTTCTGATAAAATCACAAACATCTAAATTCTCGAACAGAAAAAACATTTATTTTCAGGAAAAATTAAGAAAAGTAAGGGACCTTGCACGGGGGATAGCGGAAGCGGCTTCGTGATGAAAAGGGGCGGAACTTGGAAGTTGAGAGGCATCGTATCAGCGGCGTTGTCAGATCCAGAAACGTATCAGTGTGATGTCGACAACTACATAGTATTCACAGATGTACCAAAATATACGGAGTGGGTAGTGAAGATAATGAAGATGTCTTAATGCCAGTTGAACAAAAAATCATGTTTGTCGTACATATTCCCAAAATAAAATAATTTTTTATAAGATAAATTACTCCTTAACTGTACCGATGTACCAAAATATAAACACCGAATATACCCCGGAGATATGAACTAATGTTAGGGAACACCCAAGTTGTAAATCAAACGCATTTAACACATTAGAGATCCATCATAAAAGCTTCATCATTACATAAGAATCGCAATTTTCTGCCGCATCCCATGTCTACATATTTTGTGATTTGGTGCCTTCTGAAATTGAGGATTTTCAGTTTTTTGAAGATATTTCTGAAATGAATGAAGATAGAAGAGATTTATTTGCCTAGTTTTATAGACCACAAAATAAAGCAATTTTTTTGTAATTTAATTGTATCTCTTATAGTTATAGTTTACCGAGTCCCTATAGTGGGTCATTAATTACCTATTGTTCAAAAGATCTGTATTCTATCGTTTCCATGTTGATTTTGTTGTCCTTTTTAATTTTAACTGATAAAACATAATCATCACTAATTTTAGGCGTATAATGTACGCCCCATATTTCAATAAACTCCTGGTCAATTGAAGTGATCCACCTAAAAAATTTCAAATTTTTGCTAGTTAATGTCAGTAAATTATTTATTATTATTTGCGAACGACTCAGGCCCGGTCTTTCTATCTCTTAACTAATAACTGATAGTTATTCGGCAAATAATTACAATGGAAACAATTCATAAACTCAATCATTCCTAAAAAAAAGTTATTCATTGAATAACATTAATGGGCAGATGGAAAGACTGGACTTTAGAGAAACATAATTTTATACGTTTATAAATTATTAATTTTTGTTTTAACAATATGTAAAAGTAAAATAGTATTTTCATTTGACACATCAGCAACGAGGCAGATATATTTGTAAATTTTTTTCACGCCAATATAAAAAGGTTCGCCATCACTGCTCTGTATCATTGAGACAGTCGAGTTCTGTATGAGAACGGTACCTTGAACGCAACATGGCACCATGTGTCCCATTTGGCAGAGATGGTGTTACAGTCTAGGGCGGCATAACTTTAAACACAGCCGCACAGACTTAGTTGTTTTGAATAATCAAAACAGAATTCCGAAAGATATAAAGACACGTGTATCCTGTCAATCGTTGTTCCATTCGCAAGAAATTTTGAAAGGGATTTGATTTTAGTAGGCAATAATGCACGATCCAATCGTGCCCAAATAGTGAATAATGTTATTGAAATGTACCGTATTGAAAGAATGGTACCTACACCCTGCTCGTTCGCCCGATTGTAACTGTTTGGAGTAAACGCAAGTGCGAACACACGTTTTCATCGTTTTACAACGCTGGCAGAGCTCAGCCATTCTATACAATTTAATGGAAGAAAATGCTCAACAATTTATTAATATTCTTATTCAAAATATGCCAAGTAGATGTTTAGCAGTTTATCGTGCGATTGGTGGCCCAGCGAGATATTAAAATCGTTAAATTTCATTAAAGAAGTTCTTTTAATGTAAGTTCAATTTGAGAGGTAATAAGGGTATATTATCGTCGCCAGGAAAGATGAGCCCTGCGTCATTGGTTACCGACAATATCACAGACAAATATTTGATATTCACCGTCTTCTATGTCACACATGTAAAATAAAGATAGAAATATACATTATACGTCTTCTAAGTTCAAGACCTATCCATTAGAAAATAAAAAGAGCAGAACTTATATCATAGAAAGAGCTAGTCATATGTACATCTTTCTTAGAGAGTTTTGTTCCATTACGATGTTGTTGATTTGACTCACGGTGCACTTTGTTTACATTAGTTTTCTGTCGCAAGTTTTAAGTGTCACTGTGCTAATTTCTAGTTGTGTTTGGAATTTTAATTTTTTATTTCGTATGTTTATTAATCTCTAACCGTCTTTTTAAAGACAATTAGGACGTTTAATAAAACTCAGTAACCCCCAGAAAAGTGTTGACGTACAACACGGTAGCCAGCTATGCTAGAGCTTGTGGAACGTACTTGCGTACATAACCTTAATCTTAATTGATCTGTCAAGTTGCTTGTCATTTTGACGTTTACTTTTTTAATTGTCATAAACCGGAAATACATTTCGTAAGAATGCAAGTGTTGATTTGACTTCGGCGTGTTGACTAACGTCGGACACGTAAATTTCATGACGCAAAGCTCATCTTTCCTGGCGACGATAATATTTAAGTATTAATATTTTCCAGTTTAGTAACAAAACCTATGGCAAATATGATACCACTGCAATGAAAACATTGAATCCTATCGAAATATGAAAAAATGTAGTGTTCCATTGAAAATAATAAAGTTCGTATAATTTTCTGAGAAAATAGATGGATGGAAACAGTGTCGGTATTGTGGTCTGATGCGCCTTATTTGTTAATATCTTGATGCAAAATCTTGTGGTATCTATCATTTTTGAGACATTTGGATTATTCCATACTTTTGACTAAAGCTACCTTTACACGAGGCGATTAATCGCAGCAAGGAATTGCGGCGAGAAATCGCAACGAGAAAATTATCCCAGTGTTCTATCGCATCATGTAATCACCTTTATTTAATAAGCAGAGATAAGTAACTTCCGTGTTGACAACCGGTAGATGATCAGTGCACCAGTATATTGTACCCACGTAGTACCAACCGAAATTTTTTGCATTATTTGTTTACAATCCAAAGAAAAGATAAAACGTGTACGTTGTTAGTGGTTATTAAAAATTGGAAAACGCACAACTGAACGGAATTTTGATCGGAACGCTCGGGGTAATAATGGGTGTTGCAATATTATTGAAGTGAAGTGGAGGGAAATGCAAGAGAAACTGGTGGGTAAAGCCATGGTTGGCAAATGGTGATACCACAAACGGAAATATAACCTTAATTTGTGAATTTAATGAACCAAAAATATATATAAAAACATATCCGTATCAATTGTTTCTCCTTGAAATTTCTGTTTATACTGACTGTGACCTGTGCTTCCATCACAGCCCTATTTAGATACCAAAACCGGCTCAGAAATAAGTTCTGCAGGTAAAGATTCAACCACTTCTTGTTAAAACTTAATTATACGAGACACAGTATAGTCTAAAAGTGCCTGCAATTCCACCTCCATCGAAGATTTCAATACAGTAACAGATCCGGTTTTAGGGTAGCACTGGTCTTTAACTGAACCCAATTTGTGATAACTCGGGTAGATATTGGCCCTCCTGATCTTATTTTCAAATAATAATTTTTTGTTATTTTTGTTTCCACAAATGTTAATTTTGTACCCTAACGGTACGCCACTGTACAGATTGCAACGTGTATTTAGAGTTCGTTTACCAATGCCAGTGGCTAGTCAAAATTTTAGTTACGTAGGCAATAAGCCGTGGGTTATTTAATGAGCGCCACCAATTTTGTAAAATATATATATATCCAACCCAAAATTGGAAATGATTGGAAATAATAATAATTGTTGAAGTTGCAAAAAAAAATATATTAAAGTAGTTTTGTATTAAATAAAACAAATATTGTAATGAAAATAACATGAAGAGCAATACCAATTAAAATAAAAAAATTCAAAACTATATTTGATAAAAAAAATATCCTCAGTAAAGCTTTACCTCAGCTAACAAGCCAGAATTTCCAAATTATTTTAAATGTTAATAAAAATAAAATTTGATATTATAAAAAAATGACTTAAACCACTAACAATTCACACAGAAAATATCAAAAACTGAAATTATTGATATAATAAATAATAATAATATAAATTAAATGTAAGTTTAAGCAATTGATTATATTATAAAAAATAACTTCAAAGAAGATCCGGACTGTACTGCATATTATTAATTATTATCCTTATTGAGGTTGATGCTTAGGAGCACCCAAAAAAAGTAATAACAAAAAAAAAGAATGGACACCTCACCGTTGAACTTGCTGAGTGTATCTGGTGTGTTTCTTCTCCTTTTTTTTTTTTCTTTTAACCAACGACAAGGGATTCACGGTTTCCTTTCTTCTTCGATAGAAGGACCTCAGGGGAAATATTTACGGCCCGTGATTGAAGTTTGAAACCGTCGAACGAGAGGAAAAGTGAATTCGCCTCCAAGTATACGAAAAAAACGTGTTGCTCCAAGAACACGTGTAGGTATCGGTATTTAGTGCCAATAAGAACAAGCCTCCGTTAAAAGACTCTGATTAAAAGAAAATCAAATGAATACTTAAACAAAAATAAAAAAGAAAATTCTTACCCTGAAAATTTCCAGGAGTCTCCGAAAACACAAACGAAAATTAATTTGTGACTGACCAGAACACTCGACGGCCAGCCTCGAAAAGACCGGACTTGCTCTCCGCATTCGAAACCACTTTTTTCGAGAAATGATTGTGGGAAGATAACACAAAGAATGTGCCACAAAGATTGCCTAGCTAAGAGGCGTTTGATTTTCTACAGGGAATTAGAAAATGGTAAATTTTAAATGTTACAAGATAAATGAACCACTCTAAAATATGGCAAATTTAAAGTACAAATCGACGTATCCGAGCGTTTTTGCAAAAAGAAAACGCAGTCATACGCGATTACATCCTGCTATTTCGAACATAAACCTCACCCTTAAGACATTGTGGTGCAATCATAGGTGGGAATTGATATAATTTATTTGCACCTCGAAAGAGAAACATAGGTAGGTACCTGAGAAAGTAAAATTAATTGTTTCCATCGATTTACAAGGCAGATGGGGGCACCCCTAGGCAGACACGTGACTTTAATAAGGGTAACTTACAGTAAGCGTAAATTAAACTTTGCAATCGTTACCAGTGGATTGATTCATGAATGAAATTGAACCAGTAGTAGAAAAATCAATTACTAACAAAATTTAAAATTATTTATACTTTACTTTTTCAATTAAAATATACGAGGTTGAGCAAAATTGACGCTTAAATTTTTTTTTTCATTTGCATCAATGTCTTCAAAATGTTATTGTTTAAGAAACCGCAACTACCTGCAGTTGAAATTTATAGAATATAGAGTCCACACTAGTTTCAATATGGAAAATGTAAGATCCCAGCGGAAGCTTGGAGTAAAACGTAACACAAAAGATAAAATTAGATTTACTTATATTTTACAGCTAAAATCTTGCACCCAATCATAGGCCCTAATTTACACACAGTGCACTAAATAAAGTCAATCTTCTACATAAAATATATCCCTTACCTTTCTCTATATCAGACATAGCTGTTTCACTAAAGAAAAAGTTAAATAAAAATAAAAATCACAGGCAAGGAAACACTAAAAATTCACAGCACAAACGTACACTTAAACACGTCTTTGCTTGTAACCCTACAGAAAGTAAATGAACCAGGTATAAGAATTATGGTCCTTTGTCCTTCCAAGAATAAACTTTACCCTTACTAAAATTCTTGATATTTACCTGTTTCCTGAAATTTTAAAAATTCGACTTATATTTACTTTTGGCCAGAAATTTCCTAATCGGACCCCACTGTGCATTGTTATCTTGACGAAAAATTAAACAGTGTTTGTAATGCTTCAATTTATATGAAAATACTCTCAGTCATAAACTTCTGATAATTTTACTTGCTCGTGTAAACTATGCCTAAGCGTTATTAGGTGTTAGCAGTAGTAGTAGTAAAATAATTCTAGAATGTGGCTTACAAAATAAAATTCCAGTTACTTGCTGGAACGTGAAATTTTTTTATTTGTAATAATTAACACATGTATCACTTATAAAATAAAATTCCAGTTACTTGCTGGAACGTGAAATTTTTTTATTTGTAATAATTAACACATGTATCACTTATACAGAGTGGTGATAAAGTTCCGCACCCAGTTCCTTGTAAGTAGTTTCTTTATTTTTTACAAGATCCCGAAACAGGTAAATTTTTATTTTTAAAATCACGTATTAGTGTAAACATCTTTTCTTGAGCGGTATTTGGTTTTCTTCTGTGACGTCATAAGGAATTTTTCGAGTGGCGATCCTAAATTTTTCATGAAGATTTTGATCGTCTTTCTTATCAGTTAAATGATGATATTAAAAAAATGTTTCTTACATAAGATTTTCGAAAAAAATAGACATTACAGTTACAATTTTATTTTACTTTAAGTATTTTACTGATAATCTTGAAATTAAAAGAAGAAAAAATAAAAATTAACGAAACTATTGAAACTGTTCCCATAAACCAATTGTTCGAAGTTTCATTGCACCGTAACATCAATTCTTCACAAAACTTCAGACGATATTGTCTGGATCTTTACAATAAAGTCACCTAAAATAAAATTGTATTTTTGAACCATATTTATTTTTTTTTAAAGCTTGAGATGTAAGGTACACTTCTATGCAATAAATTAAGCACACTAAAATGTTACAGTTCAAGCGGACATAAAGAAAAAAATATAATTTATCAGAATAAAATCAAATGAAAGCCTTAAAAAAAACGGAACCTTGATTTACATGTCGGTAGAAATATATTTTTTGAAATGTACAGGGTGGGCCAAATTCGATACTTTTAATAGGAAAGTCCTATTTTTAGACGAGTTAGACAAAAACTGACCTCGCTCCCTGGAGCTCGATTTTTAAGACAAAGGGCCATGACACACACAGCGGTTTCTGCAGTCTCGGCAGCCGAGTCGGCAAATTACAGCAGGTGTCACACACCGCGGTTTTATACTCGGCAGCCGACAGACGATTTTGTTTTAGAAATCAATTAATTAATGTGTCTATGTTATTATGTGTCAAGTTTTGCAATGGATATTGAACAAAAAAAAGTGATATTATTATCATTGTTATATTTACGATGGAGAAAGAAGAAAACGAATAGGAGAATGTGGGTACATCCTATAGTAGAGTGCCGCTTGGAGAAAGGACAATTTTACACCCTATTTGGCCAAGCACGAGAAGACCCTGAAAAATTTTTTAATTTTACTCGGATGTCCATAACTTCATTCGATGAGTTACTGAGTATTTTGCGGGAAACTATAACAAAAAAAAATAGTCGTATGCGAAATAGTATACCTGCAGAAGAAAAGTTGGTCATAACTCTCAGGTAAGTAAACATGTACCTAATATGAATATGAAATAATATAAGTTTATTTAACTAACTTAAAACTTTGAAATAACATTTCATTCTCATAATTTAACAAAACTTTACTGGACTTGACTTTTTTTAATTTTGAACTGTCCATTTGTCGCATTAACTAAATATACTATAATCTGAATCATCTTCAGTATTATATGAACTAATATAAGTAGCAAGAGATTCGCCTGGTGATACAGTTGGAGAAGGAGATACCACTGGACTTATTGTTTCTTCTTGTCTTGATATTGAAGCAGTTGATTGAGGTTGAGAATACTTGCTTGTTGATGGTAAGTGATTTTGTTCCCGATTGTCGGTTTGATTGTTCCTGTGTGGATATTGGTATGGTTTGTTTTATTGGTGTGAATGTTCATGTGAGAAATTTAGTTGTGGATGTACTAGAGAATGCGTGTAATGCATCGTGTTAGAATGTTGTGGCTGCATTTGATGATATTGTTGTGATCGATATAAAGTTGTAGGAATTGAATTTTCTTGTCCAGACTGAAAAACAGCTGAGGATTCATATCTACTAATACATTGCAGCAGTTCTATCCTACAATTAGTATTCAGGTATCGTGGAAGCGATTTAAGGGCCGGTAGCAAAGATAAAAGAAATTGTTCATTGTCATCAACTTTGTCTTCATTCTTACTTTTTTTTTCACATCTCTCAAGAGAGAGAAGAATTTTTTCTTCAATCGGATGCATTCTTTTTTTGCCAATTCGTTGGATTTTTTTTCTCAGCTGAAGGTCTAGTTTCTCCCAGTGTCTCCTCTGGGAGTCATTTCCACTATGATCTCGTCTTCTGCGGGCAATGAACTGGTAGTAAGCTTGGGAGTTAACGTATCTTTTAAAAAAGTAACTGTTGGGTATAAATATACGGTTTTTTTTTACTGGCTCCTGCTCCCGACTTTTTTTTATTTTCTTGCATTTCTCTTGCGAACCGGTCTCTAATGTTTTTCCACTTCTTACGTAATAAATCTCCTGAAATAAAAAATATTAAAAACATTGTATTAAATAAAACTATTTTCTAATTGCTATTCCGTAATTACTAACTTGAAAAATTGGGTGTTGTTTTATAGTTATGTTATCTTTTCATTTTAGGTATCTAGCTACAGGGTGCTCTTTAACTGAAATTCATTATGGTTTTCGAATTGGAAGATCTACTGCGAGTATAATAATAAAAGATGTATGCACAGCCATATGGGATTGTTTAATTGAAACTACAATATCCCATCCAACTATGGAAAAATGGTTGGAGATAGCTACAGAATTCAAAGAATTTGTAAGGTTTCCTCATTGCACTGGAGCCATAAATGGGAAACATATTAGAATAAAACAACCTCCTAATAGTGGCTCTATGTATTACAATTATAAAAATTACTTTTCCCTCGTCTTATTCGCAATGTGTGATGCAAACTATTGTTTCACTTACATTGACGTTGGTTCATACGGAAAATGTAGTGACGCTGGAATATTCAAAAATTCCTTATTGTATACAAAGTTATGTAATGGCTCTTTAGAAATACCTTAACCACGCCAATTGCCAAATTCAAATGAAATGTGTCCTTTTGTCATAGTGGGTGATGAAGCTTTTCCTCTAATGGAAAATTTAATTAGACCTTACGGAGGAAAGCATTTGACAGAGAAAAAAAATATATTTAATAATCGATTGAGTACAGCACGAAGGTACATTGAATGTTCATTCGGAATTTTGGCAAATAAGTGGAGAATATTTCATCGGCCACTAGATGACATAAATACTGCTGAAGTGATTGTTAAAGCTGGTTGCGTTTTACATAACTTTGTACGAAGAAGAGATGGAACACAAGAAGGGCCCTGTAGCGAAAATATGACACCATCAGATAACACAGAAAGATTAGCAAGGGATATGAGAAACAGAGGCAATTCAAGAGCTTTAAATGTTACAGATAAATTTGCAGAATATTTTTCGCAAGTTGTGTAGTTAAAAATACAAGGTGCGTTCGTTTATTCAACTCCGTTCACTCTTGGAGCGTATAGTCGCATCTCTCTCACTCACAATGTTTAACTTATTTTGTATCTCGCTCAACCATTTAAAAATCTTGTGTTTATATTATTTCCATGACAGCAGGCGATCTTTTCACTCCACATTTAAGTAGGGTGTAAATAGAGTGTGAATAGCTTGTCTGTTATGGAAATAATATAAACACAAGATTTTTCAAACAGATGAGCGAGATACAAAATCGGTGAAACTACGTGAGTGAGAAAGATGCGATATACGTTCCAAGAGTGAACGGAGTTGAATAAACGAACGCACCTACACATGTTTAAAATTGATATTATGTATTTGTTTAAATAAATTATTGTATAAATATCACACTTACCTAATTTTCGCTTTTCCTCAATGGGCATATTTTCGCCACCAAAAATATTTGTAATTTGTTTCCAGGATGTTTTTCTTAGAGTTTTATTACTGTATTCAGGAATTACCATGTTCCATAATGCTGGCCGAATTTCTACTTCACTAATTAATTTTTCTATATCGATTTTAATTGAATCATCCATATCGATAGCCAATTTGTTATCTTAGGAATTTCAAAAACCGTCTTAAGAACAGCTATGTTACTACGATTTTTAAAAACCTTCATAACTTTTTTGTTTCTGAAAATTTTTGATTTCTGTAAAAACTTCTTTAAGGCACTTTTTCATGCAGAATTCATTGCTCCAAGTTATTTTTTTCCAAAGTGCTCAATATTTGAGATATTAGCTAGAACTTTGATTTTTTATATGGAACACCCTACATATTTTTACATTTCTGAAAAGAGCATAAAATTCTATTTACAAAAATATAAAACACTTGATATTTTATTCAAAAGATTTTTGAGTTGTAGAGCTTTCATGTTTTAATTAAAATTTTGATGGTTATTGCAGCATTCAAGTAGACTGTGAATGATGATAGTTAAATATTTTTTGAAGATTCAATGAGCCATAAAAAATATTACTTTATTTTCAATAATTATAACGAAGTTATAACGAATAAATACTAATGTAATCGAAATTGCACAAAAATTACATAAAGTATCAAATTGTCGGGCATTTTGTACTAAACATAAACGATTCCGTTTTGTTATGGATTGAGCTGACATCACCAATTGAAGGACTGGGAGTGATGCATTTTTCTTATTCAATAAGGTCAGAATTTTTGTTTCTTTAAAATTCGTATTGCAGAAGTTCTTGCTAAGATGTTTGCTCTAACTGGCGTCGGTCATTTTCAATTTCTCCCAAAACTATGATCTCCTCTAATTCTTTATTTCCGTTTTGAGATTCATAATTTTTAGTTTTTATCACTAAAAATTTATCAAATTGTCTTTAAATCTCAAGAATAAATATATCTCTGAAGGATTGTCATCTTTCAGGATACCACTCATGGTAAAGATTAATCGCTGCTTCTGAATTTTCGCCAATTTCTATAAAACACTTTAACATTTAATATTATTAAAGAAGACAGTGGTATAGAAATAACAAATCAAAAAAATAAATATAAATCAAAAAAGTTTATATCCTTAAATATAAATCAAAATAGATTGTATCCTAGATATGTATTTCGGCAGCTACGCTGTCATCTTCAGTACCCACATACACTTACAAGTTAAAGACACTTCATGAAATCTTGATTGGTATAAATATTATAACATGTCGTATTTCTCGTAGTTTTCGTACATGTTGAATTATCTCCCAAAGTCTATTTTGTAGAGGTAGTAAAATTCAAGAGAAATGCAAGTACTGTAAGAGATTGTGTCAAATTTTAATAGCGGCCTACCAGGAAGTTAAAAAAACTTAAATTGCTTAGTTATCGTCATCCATAGCCTACTTCAATGCTGTAAAAACAATGAAATTTTTGATTAAAACTTTGAAACTCTATATTTCACAAACTGTTTGAATAAAAGAGAGAAACAACTGCAAAGTGTAAAATATTTATTCAAAGAACTAAATAGCGACATGAGAAAAGTCAGTTTTTAAGTTTCAATAGTGCTTGTAGAAAAAATAGTTGAATTATTTATATTTTATTATTATAAAACTGTTCAAGTGAGTCGTGAAAACAATATCATTAATCGTCGTTTTGCGCAGTTATTGTTTAAAGCTGTAAAATTCTTCTTGCTTTATATTTATTGTTTCCTAAAAGAAGGATTTTATCGGGTAGTGTGGTTTATTACAGTTTAAAAGTTGTTTAAAATTGTTGGTTACAATGGATAATAACCAGTTGACTGACTTATTGCAAGTTTATTTTGAATGTAATAAGAACAGCAGGCAAGCAGTACGACTCTATAGGTAGCGATTTCCAAAGAGAGAAATTCCGGATTGTGTCATTTGTTCTAAAATCATTGTTGGATCTTTTGTTTTAGACTCCTCGTATTTGAGAGTAACGTCCAGAGGATTTTCTTCCTCTTCCTGTTCTGGTTGATCAACGTTTGTTGTTTCTATTGTGTCTTCAGAGATTGATCTTTTCTCGTCAATTTCTTGTCTGCTTTTACTTCTTTGTTTTTCTCTTTTTATTACGATGTCGATTTCTTTTTGCATTGTTTAAATGTTTTAAAAAATTTTGTTTTTAATTATTTGTTTATTGTTTAAATATGCTTCGTCTTATTTGTTTTAATTTACTATACCTTACAAATCACGTAACTTCAGACAATTATTATTAATTTTGTTTTCAATAAATTTGTAAAGATTTAATAGTATGTGTAAATTGAAAATTAAATTCAAAAGTTTCAAAGTTTTTATTTTAAAACTTTTTTCGATTGCAATTAAAACTAATGGTTATGTTCATCAACCAAAAAAATTGTTTGCTACTCACGACGCGTGTGTCGCAGCGCCTGTGGAATTTATTAAGGTCGAAATGTAAGTTTTTTATTTCGGAGTAAACTCGTCGAATCAGGTTTAAAGATATTGAAATAGGCACGCTCCACGTTATTCGGATTGAGGCCGGGCAGATCAACTGTGGACGCGCTCGCTGCGGTGAGCGACGTCGTACAGGAAATTAAGACCAAGGCGTATCAGCACAGGGCTTCCTGTCTAATGCTCGCATTAGACATCAGAATGCCTTCGGTTCCGCCTCGTGGCTGCACATAGTAGCGGCACTCCGGAGGACTCGCATCGGCGGACACACGATCCGCATGATAGAGTCGTACCTGCAGGACCGAGTGATAATCTCTCCTTCGGGGGAAGAAATGGAAGTGACATGCGGGATTCCACAGGGCTCGGTGCTTGGCCCGACCCTGTAGAATATACTATACGACGACATCCTGCGGCAGAATCTGGGGCAGGGCGTGACCCTGATTGCCTACGCGGACGACCTGGTAATCTTGGTAACCGCGAAAACTGCCACCATGTTAGAAGAAAGAGCGCTGCTAGCGATGTCAAGGACTAAACAGTGGCTCGAGGATCGGGATCTCGAATTGGCCACAGCCAAGACAGCGATGATGATCCTGGCGGGCCCAAGAAAGATAGGACACATGACACTAAATGTCCAGAACACACAGAATCGAGGGACTCGATTAAGTACCTTAGAGTACATCTGGACAGAGGTCTGAAGATGACCACCCATGTGAAAAGAACATGCGAGAAAGCAGCGAGAACACAGCTGGCGCTAGCGAGACTCATGCCGAACCTCGGCGGTCCCAGACCGAAAAGGCGAAGAGTTCTGGCGGGAGTGATCGCTTCGATCGTGTTATACGCCGCGCCCATTTGGGCGCCTGCTATGAAATGCAAACATTATGAGGGGATGCTGGAAGCCGTAAACAGAAGGATGGCAGTCCGCATCACATCAGCCTATAAAACGGTTCCTACTACGACTGTACTAGCGATAGCAGCCGTCCCACCTATAAAGTTTAAAGTGGAGGAAAGAGAGCAGGAATACATGGCCAAGAAAACGGGCACTCGACCGAGCACCGTTCCCCTCATAGAAAAGTGGCAGACCGCATGGAATGCTTACGATGGATGGGCGAAGACCTTCATAAGAGACATCGGGAGATGGTTTAATAGGAAGCACGGCGAGGTGGACTATTACATGACCCAAGCCATGACTGGACACGGAGTATTCGTAAAATATTTACACAAGATTGGGAAGGCACCGAACAACCAGTGCTGGTACTGCGGTGAAGAAGACACAGCAGAACATACGATCTTCCTTTCCCCGAATTGGCGGGACGTGAGGGCGGAGGCGGCTCTCCGATGCGGGACAGATCTCACGAGGGAGAACATCTCGGAGGTCCTACTCAGCGGCCCGGAGTGATGGGACACCGCAGCTTTCATGATACGCGGAATCATGGAAAGTAAGGCAAAGTACGAGAAGAGTAAATAAACAGAACACATTGAAATGACTCAAATGCTCGGCTTCTGACGTAGATATGAGAGGCCGTGCGACCACCGGAAGTGACAAACTAAAATACCGAACAGCCGCGAAGGTTTTTGCGATTTCTAGAAACCAGCGGCTGGAAAATGACTCAAGACAGTGCGAAGCTTCTGACGCCATGCCGAAAGGCGGATTTCCAGAAGTTAGCAGCTAACATGAGGATAAGGAATTTTAGTTGCTAGGCGCTCGGCTGTAGACCTTCAGAAAGGCATCAACCCAGCAAATCTAACACTTCCTAAGCATGGATACCCGGCACAGGAATGTCTTGAAAATTTCTCCAAACCTCACTAAAAAAAAAAGGCACGCTCCACGTTAATAGGTAAACTGAGTAATTGTCGGGCTCTAAATTGATTGACAAATTTAAATAATTTGTTGTTAAGGTACTCCACGTTGTATCGCCAAATAATTATATATATGACGAATTTAAATAATTTGTTTTTAAGACGCCCCACGTTGGATCGCCAATATATTTATATATGCGATGTATTGTCGTTGACAGTGGGTTTAGTTTTAAGTTATTTTTAAATGTAAAATTTATCAACAATTAACAAGTTCACGCATAATTATTTGCTACGTACCTGAGGGATACAGCAAATTTACGGAGGGCAAATTAAGATCTCCAGTAAAACACCGGCTAAACTCCTGGAGAAGGCGTGGTTCTACGTAACCTCGGGCAAAAGGGGGTTTACAAATTAACAATTAAAATGCACCAGCTAAGCACACGTCTTTATTTATTTGACATGGTAATAAATGTAATAAATCTAACAAGAAAACATAAATCCAAAGAGGACAATCATCTCGGTAGTGTACTCGAATCAGATCTGGTTCGCGTTTACAACATATTAATAAATCTATTAACACTGCAACATCCGGTTGCACACTTTAACTTTAATAAACAAAATTTAAATAAGAAATAGCTCCGACCTTAAGAACGTCTACAAGCGTCTCCACAGTAGCTGTCGTAACGTCGATGTCGAACAGCTGTCAGATCCACGACGGAGTGAAACGGCAAACCAGGTGAGCGTCGCCCTCTCACGCTGGCGTTAGCAACCACCGGGGGGACAAGATGGAGGCCAAAGTGACTGACGGTCTCCGCGCCTTTTTGTACGCAACAAAATCACCTCTCGGATCGGCCCCGGGGAAGCACAGTAGCGGATAGCAATGTCCAGCACGGACAGTAGTCAAACGGAGATATACGAAGTAAACGTAATAGAAAAGAAAAGCCTAAGGGTGAAACAAAGGAATATTAGTCATCACTACGCAGAAAATTCATGTTTAAATTTCCTGAATGATACGGTGAATTCAGGCTTTGAAAAAGCAGCACAAGCAGCTTTAATTCGTCACAGAGTAGCAATTTAAGATCCGGGCAAATAGACGCCGTTCACAATTCAATCGGCAATTTCAACCTGATGAACACACCAAAAATGGTAGACACACCACACAAACGATCTGCAACCTGTGCGTGTACGAAAAGTACTGACTTGTGACAACAAAGAACGGAAAAACTGACTGAGTGGGGCGGATAAGACGTAAATCAAAGACGGGGTGCGTTACGGCAGAGTGAAACAGAAAGTGCGGACAATAGAATGAAATAGAAAATGCGCAAAAGGTGGTGGATGACCCCACGCTAAAATCACCTTACCAGTCACATGACTACGACGGTTGAAAGTTCCCATGAACTATACAGGATAATCAGGAAAAATGCATAAATATTTTTAACGAAAAACCGCACCGTAACATATTAACATCACGACTCTTTTCTCTTTTTAATTTGTTTAAATAAACTGGTATCTCAGGGTTGACAATTGTCTAGCTAACAAATTAGGATTACATGGTTCTATTTTGTTTTTAATTTGTTTATAATAATTGACTTGATATTTTTCTCTCGCCACGTGAATTGCAAAAGGTAAGTAAAAGACAATTTTTAATCACATAAAATGTTTATTAATTAAATATCTTTTCTTCTGCGCATCATCACAATGATTATCCACGTGTCTTTTCTTCTGCTTTAGGAAATATTCCTCTTGTTTAGAGGTCACTATTAAATACATAAAATATAAGAATTATGTATGATTACAAAATATAATAATAAACTTACTTTTATATAGATCGATGATACACTATTGACTTAGTAACACGACGACAGTTCTGCGACAACTGAATTTAGTCACAAATTAACAATCTTATATAATGAGATTTTAGGTGGGGTAATACTAATTTACATCTTCACCTCCTCCAATCACAAGGTCGCTAATAAATCAGTCCCTATACTTCGTCAAGGTTAAGGAAAGATCAATGCTAGAACCTCCTCTGACCTTATTCTACTCGTTTTAAAATCTCAAAGATATTTCAAGATAATTTCAGGGTCACCTCAAGGTTAACTAATTCTGGAACCTCCTCCATATTAAGGTTGTATCAGGTACAGATCGATATTGAAACCTCCTCCTGAACATTAAAGGTCATGGGATAGGCCGATTCTGGAACCTCCACCGACCTTGACCCTGAATTTTCGGACAAGGTCGGAGGAGGTACCAGAATCGGCCTATCCCTACTACTGAAATGTAAAAAAAAGATTTAAAAAAATTCCCAATGATATGTCACTAGACAAATAATTCGATTAGTATTAAAACTACTCAGTTTTGGACTAATTAATTTAATTTTTGCTGTTGGGGTAAAATTTTTTCTTTTAGGCTGTCATAACAGATTCTTTTTACTATTTTTTCGTTTATTTAGAAGGCAACTAGAAAGCTTATATGTATTCAAAATGTTAAAATTTTACTCTTATTTCCACTTTCACCCCCTAAAAAAAACAGCTTATTTCATCAAAGGGATTTTTCTATTTTTTTTATTCAATGGCCGAATTATATATCAATCCGAAATTTTAGAATTTTACCCTGTTACTTCAATTTCAACCCCTTGCAAAGGATCTTAGTTTATCAGTGACATTTTTTCAGGTAATCACGAGCCAATTCTGAATAAATTTCAAAAGTTTCAGTATTTTGGCTAAAAATTGTTAATTCGGACCCACTGTGTGTTCGTACGAAACAAATGATTTCGCGATTAGAATACAACCGCGCATTTGGAACTGACGAAAATTATTTTTTTAACTCATCGCTACTAGGAGGAATGTTATATTTTATTTCAGCCTCCCCACCAAATATCATTGGTGCTTCGTGATCCCGAGAAACGCGAGCAGCAGGTTCTAATTATATTAGTATTCAGTATTATTTCAATAATCAATGACGTATTCTTTATTTTCTTTATTATTGTCAAAAAAATTTGTTACAAATCGGTTTTGATTGCAGTAGACCCCTCGAGCATTCTCTGCACAGCTGTTTCAGCCCCATTTGGGACCTCGTCAGCAGAAGCGTAGCTCGAGTCTTCCACTGCAAACCAAACCGACCTATGCAAGGTTATTTGCAAATGCGATGTAATAATAATGAATAGTTTGAATCGCGACATCCTGCGATCACTCTTTGTACAGGAAATGAAAAATTGCAGCTACTTTGCTACATACAAGGCGGCCAAGCGTGTTGTCAAAGCATATTGAAATTTTTACAGAGGACGCTCGAAGGGTCCACTGCTATCAAAACTGATTTGCAACAAAAAAGGGCCGAAACAGCTGTACAGAGGAAGCTCGAGGGGTCTACTGCAATCAAATCAATGTCTACAACATAAAATTATTTTCATCTATACAGATTGAATCAAAACCGTGGTACTGGATACAACTTTTTTGTTTCAAATATCACACCTCTGAATTGCTTATATAATTCTAAACATTTCTTGTTTAGCACTATTTATATCTAAACCTAACCGTTCTTGAGATATATAACATTTTGTCTAAAAACTACCTGCAACTACTATTTTATTTTATGAAAAAGAAACAGATTGTTATCGAATAAATAGTATATTGAAATTACACTACGTACTCTTATTAGGTTTTTTTTTAATTTTTCTAAAAAAAAACTTAATTAGTTAGAAAAGTTGACTTAGGAGAGGAAGTTTTAATTTGGTAAGGAAAATTGATTAAAAAGTTATCTTCGAGAGTTTAAAACCTGGGAAATTTTTTAAAATTTTGAAAATTTTTCTGGAGTGCGGCGAGGGGTTTTTTGGAAATTGGTATTTTGCAAGGAAAGAGAAGAAATTACAAGAAAATATAAGTTTTCTCTGAAAGCTATTTTTTAGAAAAAAGTAAAAATTTTGGAGCGAATTTAAAAAAAATTTAGAAATTTTTTAAAATTTTGAAAATTTTTTTGGGGTGCGGCGAGGGTTTTTTTGGAAATTGGTATTTTGCAAGGAAAGAGAAGAAATTACAAGAAAATATAAGTTTTCTCTGAAAGCTATTTTTTAAAAAAAAGTAAAAATTTTGGAGCGAATTTAAAAAAAATTTAGTTCAAATTTTTTGGGCACCTTATTAATTTTGAAAATTTTCAGGAGGCTGGGCACCTCCTGGAAGATCGGGGATTATCTTGAATTTGCTAGCGGAATTAGGCAAGATTGGGCACTTTGCTAATTTTGAACATTTTCAGGAGACTGCGCATCTCTTGGAAGATTGGAGATTATCTTGGATTTGCTAGCAGAATTAGGCAAGATTGGGCACCTTGCTGATTTTGGAAATTTTCAGGAGACTGAGCACCTCTTGGAAGATCGGGGACTATGTTGAATTTGCTACCGGAATTAAGCAGCATTGGGCACCTTCCTAATTTTGAAAATTATCAGGAGACTGGGCACCTCCTGGAAGAATTAAGGGAGATTAGGCATTATTCTGAATTGGATTACGAAAATCCAAATTTGATGATTTGTCAACCCAAATTATTAATGGTGGATCATTTAATTAAGGGTTATGGGTATGGGACCGAGTTTTAATCTTGTATTTTTTTAGAAAGAAATTGACTATGACTAGACTTAAGGTTTTGTAGGTTAGGGATTTACCTTAAGGGTTGTACGGATAATGATTAATTATTAGGTTTCTGGTATGGGAGATAGTTTTTTATATAAAAAAGTTCTGTTTCTAAATGGGAAGATGAAGCTAAAGTTTTATTTAGGTTTTAAATTTGGTAAGTAATAATTTCACATGTGAAATTAATTTTAAATATTATTTGTACAGTGAACAGATTTAATGATTAAGGAGATTTAGAATTAGGTATTTAAATTTGTATAGACTAATCATGTGCCAGCAGTTGCGGTTAGACATGATATACTTCTAAATTAGGTTCGGGAGGTAATAATCTTAGAGTTAGGTAAAGGATAATCAATCTTATAAGGTGAAATTTTATGGTTGATTAAATTTTATAAGGGATGAGAAGTTATTAGATTTTGGTTGTAAACTAGAATTAGATAACCTATTTTTCAGAATGTAAAGTTTTATTCCCGAAGAGTATTAGTGATTCTTGAAATTTAAAAAATGTGGCGGTGTTTTAGTCCGTTCAAAGGAACCTGTCCTGTAATTGATAATCCATGATTAATTAAACTTGTTCTTTTAGTTTGTATATCGTCGTTATTTGAATATCTTTAAAAAGAGTAATATTCAATATTGTGACGAACTAACAATGAGTCATGCACCCTGGTCGACGGCCAACCTGACGCGCGCCTTGGTATCTGACCGATTCGCGATGATTCCGCAGACAGAATATTCTAGCGAAGGAAACTTCCGGAAAACCTCCCAGTTTAAATAGACGTGCACGGCGCAGACTTCAGTGAATTCGACGTAGAGTTTAGTTACTGTTTAATCGCTCGGCTTGTAAAAATAAATTATTCTTAGTCTATTATAAATAAATCAGTGTTAAGTTTTGTAAATAAATTAGTTATTAGTCTCACCGAGTATTTTATTTAAAAATAAATCAAAACGAGCTCTAAATTCACTACAGTGGTGTCCGGTGTGCGGTTCATGAAAATAAATAAACAATTAAATCAAATTAAATTTAAATAAATCAATAAATAAAGTGTAGTGTTCGGAAAAACAATGGCTACAAAGAAAGTGCTATTGAAAGACTTAAAAGTGGCCGATTTGAAAATAGAATTGGAAGAACGAGAGCTGGAAACTTCCGGTTTGAAAGCTGCAGTTCAACAGCGTCTTCGAGAAGGTCTGCGGACAGCTGGGGATGATCCAAAAGCATTCTTGTTCGAAATTACGTGTGGTTCCGCCGATATATCTACAATTTCAGACGAGAAGTTTCGAGAACAATCTGGAAACTTCAGAGATGATCCAGAAGACAATCCAGAAGTTTAGACGAGAAGTTTCAAGAACAATCCGGAAATTTAGACCAGAAGCTTCGAGAACAACCTGGAAACTTCAGAGATGAATTTCGGGAACAATCGGGAAATTTAGACCAGAAGTTTTGAGAATAATTTGGAAACTTCAGAGATGAACTTCGGGAACAATCTAGAAATTTAGAAGAGAAGCTTCGAGAAAAATCTGGAAATTTCAGAGACGAACTTCGGGAACAATACAGAAACTTACGCACTACACGGTACCGAGAATGCGGAACAATGCGTCCGACACTTACGAACTGAAGGCTGCGTGTTTAAGTGCTCCAATCAGACCTACCCTAACATAGTATCAAAATTTATGAGTTTATGACGGGATTTGTAATAACCGATAGCACCTGTGCATTCCATTCGATACCAGTGACACCCGAACAATTTTTGTATGAACAAATATTCATCATTTACGCTGTTATTATTAATAGTGCACCCTTGATTATATAACTTTTTTTTCTTGTTTTCATGAGTACTATTTGTGGTTTCAATAAATAACAGTACTCATATAACTCGCTGTATAACGTGCTGTATTATTTTTAATTGAAAGAAAGAAAGCCGCGCAAGTATTATTTTTAAACATGAGTTCTTGACCAAATATTCATGCAGAGCTAGAACTTGGAAGAGTAAAAGTCAACACATGGGAATTTCGCTGAACAAGGTCAACCACAAATTCGCTTGCATCTACAAGAACCTCCCCAAGCACTAAGTTTTTTTTTTTCACTTATTACAAAATTGTTTTCTCGCAATTATTAATTTATTCCGGGTGATTTAGGTTGGTTTTCGCAACCCTGTAAATGTGTAAATGGTGTAAATAATATAAACCTACCAATAGTTTATTTGACAACATGGAACAATATGTACCTCTTCCGGTTTAAGCGGAAGTGGTACCAATTAAAATATTTAAATAGAATATCCAGTATATTTTTGCAGTTGTGGATTGTAGAGGTTATTGTAAATCGAAATTATGTTAAATATCCCATATACAGGATGACTGAAATTCGAGATCAACATGGGGATCTCGCTTAATATAAGAAATAGAGGATTAGTTAAATGTTGGCAGAGCTACCAAATTTCATGGTAATTAATAATATGTTAAGAAATTTGACATATTTCGAAAGGTATGATACTTTTAAGCACTACTTTTCCGCTACTTCCGGAACGGTCGGTCATGTTTTTATACGCTACTTTTCTGGAACTTGTTAAATTTAATGGCAGATGTGGAAATTTCTCATTCAGAAGACATATTCATACGTGTTATTATAATAAGTAATTAGAATACTTTAATTTTGCTTTAAATTTGATTTATTTTCTATATTTATTACATTTTATACTTAATAATAATAGTTGAATTTAATATTAAGGATTTGCAATCTTGCTTGGCTTTTAACAAACTATAGTTTCTACTGTATAATTTGAAATCTAACAGATCTCAGAGAGCAGCGTTTATCAGATACCAACATTTGCGAAAGTAGCGGTAACAGTTGATTCTTACGAATGCGACCGTTGTTTTAGTCGCTTATCCATCAAGTACTTATTGTTAGTTATGTAAATGTTCTTAGTCACTAATATGGATAATCCCTTAAAGTTGGTTATTTTATGAGCTTATGAGATAATAAAATGCAATAATTTATTTATACTAGGTGATTCAGGTGATTCAGGTGATTCACACCTCTCTAACTTTTTTATTTCAATTTTTAGGAAATTGAAATTTAGTGTAAATAATATAAACCTACCAATTTATTTGTTTAGTTATGACTTTCTTCAAAATTTTTGAAAACGTTTGATTTAATGCCGATCGTGTTTTATTTCTGGAGCGATTCATTTTAATTTTTCCACAGACAATTTCATTTTTCTTATGGGTCTTCGAATTTCACTCATCCTGTATATGGATATTTTACTTTATTTCGATCTAGAATTACTTCGACAATCCAAAATTGCAAAAGTATACAGGATGTCCTATTTAAATTTTTTAACTTAAAACAACTTCCGCTTAAACCAGAAGTGAAGTTACATGTAATTTCAAAGTTAAAATTTATTTCCTTTTGTTTACTGGTGGTGGGTTTGTTTGAATATATAAAAAAAAAACAACTATTTAGTACTTACGTTGTGTAATTAGAGCGACATTGTCCCTGACTTAAAATGATTCAAGGCTCAAGAATTTTTAGTCCAAATTTGTTAAAACTCCCAGTTACGTAAGTAGCAAGGAATATTAAAAAATAAGGTTCCGAGAGGCAGAGTAGTGTTTACTTCGGTGGTGAGAACTTGTGTGCAGTCTTTGATTAAAATTAGTTAATGGTCTGATAATCCGTTTTGTCCGGGCGGGTCGTTACGTGGCATTCCTGAAATCTACTTGTGGTTATCCCCCAGTAGGCTGTGAGGAGGGAACCTCATGCGTTATCCCTTGGTTCTCATTGCACCATCTACAGCGGGCTATGGTTATCCTAGCCGGGGAATACCAGTTTATTAAATCTAGTGGTTAGATTCCTGAAACCTACTGGGTGGTTATCCCCCAGTAGACTGTGAGGAGGGAACCTCGTGCGTTATCCCTTGGTTCTCATTGCACCTCCTACAGCGGGCTATGGTTATCCTAGCCGGGGAATGCTAACGATAGTTAATTTCTAAGTTGGGGCCCTGCAGGACGAGGAGCTTTGTGCGTTATCTCGGGCTCCTGTGGCATTTGCTAGCGTCGGCATTGTAATGCCGGGGACAAAACGTAAACTAATTAATTCGCTGTTACCACCGTAAAAGCCTATCATTAATTACTGATGAAAGTTGTCTAAACTACAATGATTATTGAGATGGCGATTTTCTGCATCGGCCTAAGTGTGTACACTTATTCGAAGAGCAAAGTTCATTATTAGGTGCAGTTGAAGTTTTACATAATGGTTGGACTGGCACGTTTCTGTTATTGACTGCCAAAACGTTACATAATGATTAACGTAATCGATTTATCAGGAAAATGCTGCAGGCGGTTTATTGACCAAATTTAGTAAGGTAGTTATTCGACATTGCGACCCCGTGTAAAAAAAAGAGAAATAAATATTGATTCGAATTTAGCATTTGTTTGAAATCGTAGTCTTACACATATTGTATCATATTGTCAATAAATTGGTAAGTCTGTATTATTTAGAGCAAATTTAATTTTCCTAAAATAAAAATAAACACTAATGGCCATTTGCACCACACAATTTAAGCTCAACTTAACTTAAGCGTCACTTAGAAAATGATTTACATAATGTTGTGTAACTTAAAAATGTCACATTATAAACGTCACCTAAATTTAAGCTCAGCTTAAGTGTTTGGTGCAAAAGGCCATTACAGATATGCGAATACCAATCTGAATCACCCGGTACAACGTGTCCAAGAGTGTATGTAACAAATGGATTTTTTTTTAATACCAAATTCTCAGAAAATTTTATTCTTTTACTTTAAAATGTATAAAAATATCAAAATCTTCTCAGAAAATTGTATTAATTAATTCATTATTATAAAGTATTAAATTTACGTTTAAATACTGAATCATTGCACGTGCGCTAAATGCAGATGCACTATTCTGCGTAGACAGAATAAACACCTCGTATTTAAAGGTTTGTCGGAAAAAGTAGGGCCCAATTACTTTTCTGTTCCACACCAGACAAGTTATTTTTTTGCGAATACTGATTTTTACTGAAAAGTTTAAATCGCGACATCCTACGGTCGCTTTTTAACCTAACCAAATTTTCATTGACATTTACATTTAATTTTAAAATTTGGATTCTCGACTGACCATCAATGCCAGTTTTGTAAGCAAACTACACACTTTGTTTGTAGCTTTATCCGTAAATAAAATTTTAATTTAACAGACATTTATAAAATACTTGTATCTTTGTTATTTAAAGTGGTATGTCATTTGTTTTAAGTTGGATTCTAGACAAAGCACAAACTTTTATAGAGAATAACATTTCCTGAGAAATCAATAACAAACAGGTTTTCCTTTTATTGCTTGCTTTCTTGGACACGTTGTATAGTAACCGCAGACTGCAGTAATAAACTCTGATTTGTTGGTTATTCAGTCAAAACTGGTTTTTACGTCGTTTTAAAACATCCGATGCACGGCTCGACAAAAATCATTTCGTGATGGACGGTTACTGTTAGCCAGTGAGATGTTGAAGTCGTGTGTGTTTTGTTTCGTGCTGCTAACTAGCTGCAGCACTGTGCGTCATGTGCCCTTTTCGCCGTGCCCCAACCTGTTCAACTATTTCGAAAGTGAGACATCCGAAGTCTTCGCCGCCCTGACGTTCGACAACGACCTAACCGGTCGGTATGATTTGGAAGTCAACATGTCGATCCCCCTTGTTACGGATAAGGTGAAAATAATTTTTCTTGTAAAATATTTGTAAAGAGGAAGAGAAAGATATTATTTAGTTTAATTTTGTTTATTTGTCCGCGTCCAGTTGCCAAATGTGATGGGATAACGCCTTCAGAAAAGGAATTATGTATTATATTAGGTAATGGATTAGCTATTAAGTCACAGACTTCCCTTATAACTGGACATACGCTTATAACTGGACATACAAACAATGCCTGCGTTCAGCCTGGCAGAAAGCTACGTAGCCCTTCGTGTGCACCACGTAGCGTGACGTCATATATGTGTTCAAGCCGGAAGCTAAACTTCCGCTAAAAGAGAGCGCTAAAACTAGCGGCAGCCATATTTTAAAAAAGCTACCTCGCTAGCGCTAGATATAGCGTTGTTTTTTAGGTTATGTCTGAGTATATGATTGCTAATTGATGTTGCTGCAGTAACTTTTGAAATCAATTCTCCTTCTTTGTAATAAAACAGTTAGTTATTTGCATTAGGGTTCTAATTTGTACAAGTTAAAAGTGACATTAATTTTAATTCTTCATTAATTCTTATTAGTCATCAATTATAAAATCGAATTAATTAAGAATTAACCTCAAACAAAACGAGAAACTCATTCAGCCAGTTCACAATTAGCTACAAATTAGCGCTCCGCTACGTAGCAATTGCGGAATATAAACGGTATCTCTGGCGGAACGTAGCCAATGAAACGACCACGCGTGCAATGCAAATGTTAAACTAATACCGAGAAGCGAGAGTGGTAGTGGGAGGCAAAATTGAGAATCGAATACAAATGAATATTTTCAAATTCACCAGAAAAGAGACTTGCGTCATCAATTATCATATGCGCCTGGCAAATTCAAATTAGTACTCCTATGCTTATCCACGATATTTCTGGTTTCTGACGTTCATTTATTTACAAATATCAAACTGATATTTTACATAACCTGTTACATATGCACCTACCAAACATTTTTAATAGTTGAACTAAACATAAAAAGGTATTCTGCATATTGCTGTATTGTTTGTGGAGGGCCCCTCGTTGGGAGTCAAATCATTGCAGTGTTATTGTCTGTGGTGCCTTTATTTTTCTGTGTATTTGTTCATTAAATATTGTTTTTCTTATTTGTTATTCTCAGGGTCTCTTTATTTGTTTCTATATTTATTTTTTCTTGTCGAAGGTTCTTCGTGGTTCTGGGTTCTTACTTTTGACGAATTCGACGTTGTCAACGGGTTTTTCTTCTGGTACCGCTTCCTTGTATCGTGGAGTGTGCAATATGAATACCTTTATAAACTCCGGGACTCGCGACCCGTAGTGTACAAAGATATTTTATGTAGGATGTATGGTATGTGTGTGTGTGTGTCGATGTAAAATAAATCCAAAAACGCAACTTCAAAGTTATACAAAAATTTTATTAATAATTAATTTCCCATAAATAATTATAAATAATCTAGGAATCAAGTATTTCGCAAAACTTGTCCTATGGATTAATTAATTAATCAGACATCGGTTTTTCGCAAAACCGACCTTTTTAGTGCTTATATCTAATATCCTTGGTTCCAATAAGATCCTTCCTTTTTTTGTTGCAGTCATCCGCGATTTCTTTATGCGCATATAGGATATAACTGTTCGTCACAGCCCCGCGCGATGCCCTCTCTCGACGGTTATCCCGACCTACTCTATCAGTTACTCTATTTACAGTTTCCTTACCGACACGCTAATTTATTATTATTGTTAATACAAAAGGGAATTCAAACGCACTATTTTTCACCAGTATTTATCCTCCGAAAAATATGTCCTCATTAATTAACGCCTCGACGCACCAATTAGAGCAACGGAATTCCTGCGAAAAGAGCGTGGCCAGCGCCCAAATCTCAGATCCCCTCGCCCATACCATCCACACCGATGGTTCATCTGTAAGACGCCAAAAGTCGCCTGATCTCAGAGATCTAACTCCTCGCCGTCGGTACCATCGCCAAAATCGCCTGTCATACCGCCACATGACGTACTGCAGTAACGCCTGAGGGAATCAGCAGCCACCACTGCCGTAAACTTTTGTATCCTCTCACGCCTTTTACGGAAGCAATCTTGTACCTATGTTGCCCAACGCCTTTATCACCTTGTACGGACCATTATACTTGTTCGTCAACTTCCGGTTTACGCCTACGCCTGTGCCTTTGGTAGAGGTAGTGCAGCTATACCGCCATAGGACTAGCTCACCCGCCTGATATTCGGTTGCAACCTTTCGCCGTTTGTCATAACGCGTTTTCATCGCCTCGCCCGCCTTGGTCAGATTTGCGCTCGCCTTACGTCTTCGCCCAAGTAGTCGCCGCCTACTTTCGCCTGGAGAGACCTCGCTCGCCTTTGCTTGTATATCACCTGACAAGTCTGCTATTACACCTTTACCGTGTGTGAACATAAGCTGGGAGGGAGACATACTAGTATTCCTATTCGTCAATTGATTCATTCCCCAAACAATCTGTGGAAGTTTTTCGTCCCACCTAGACTCCTTCTGAAAGGGCCCAAGTGATCTACATGAACCGTGTCGAAAGGAGCCGCCTCTTTCTCCATAGGGTATAAATACCCCTCGCCTCGCCCATAATCGCCCTTTGCGAAAGCACACGCCAAACAACTCGCCACGTACTTTTGTATGAAACGCCTCATTTTAGGAAACCAGTACTCTTGCCCCTCCAACGCCAAGCAACGTCTATACGCCGGATGACCAATATCATCGTGGTACTTACGCAACAGACAGAATTTCGCCATCGTCGGTACGTACAGTACAACCTATACCCGCCGAGGTCCGCCTGTATAGTCTTCCACCTGAAAACTTGAAGTCCGTCATCAACGCTTTATCCGCCACGCCTTGTATAAGTTTCTCCACAATCGCCTGTTTTTGCATAAGGACTGCACCAAGTCCTATTTTGCTCGCATCTGTATGTAGCTCAGTTTCCGTCTCGCCGGAGTATAAGGCCAACAGAAGACGACTCACCAAATGGTCCTTAAGACAGGTAAACGCCCCCTGCTGGTCCGCCTCCCATCGCCACACTACGCCCTTCTTTGTCAACGCCGTCAATGGTTGCGCCAACTTAGCGAAATCCTTCGCGTAACGCCTAAAGTAACTCGCCAAACCCAGGAATTGCCTTACGCCGTGAACATTCTCTGGCACCGGAAAATCGACTACAGCCGCGATCTTTCGCCGCCCAGGTCTTACGCCGCCCGATTCTATCTCATGTCCCAAATACTCCAATTGAGTCATAAGAAAGCTGCACTTCGCCAAGTTTAACTTAAGCCCCGTCTGTTCCACCAATTGGTTTTGGAAGGGATCAAAACATCATCCATATACGCCAGGACACCGCCTTGCTGTAATCCGCCCAGCATTTTGTTGATAATTCGTTGGAACGCCGCCGGTGCATTCGCCAGCCCGAAAGGCACATGTAAATATTCGTACTGCCCATCAGGAGTTATAAACGCCGTCTTATTCACCGACTCCGGATGCATGGGTACCTGATGATACCCTTGCGCCAAATCCAAGGTCGTGAAATAAGTTCGCCCCGCCAATTTATCCAGCTGATCGTCTATCAATGGCAACGGATATCTATCCTTCACCGTGATCCTCTTTAACGCCTTGTAATCGACACAAAGTCTCGCCTCGCCATTTTTCTTCGCCACCAGTATTATTGGACTCGCGTAGTTAGAGTTCGACTCTCTAATAACGCCGGCATCCAACAATTGTCGAATCTTATCGCCCACCAGCGCCCTCTCCGAATAAGATAACCTATAAGGTCGATAGTACACCGGTTTATCCGTTGTCAACTGGATGTGCATTTGGCCCAAATGTGTTAGTCCCAAGTCGGTCGCGCCCCTTGAAAAAACACCCGCCATTCGTTGTAAAACGTCATCTAGGTTCCGCCTTTCGCCCTCTGAGATCACGCCCACATCAATATCAGTCCACTCTAGGTCGCCCCCAGATGTATAATTACAAATTGCGCTCACCTGTTTCGCCTCGTCTTCGCCATAACGTCCACATCTCATCAGGACTCGACCAGCCTTCAGGATCATCGTCGTAAGGCCAGTGTTGCTCGCCAGCATTTCATAGCCCTGATCGCCGAGATGTAACGCCGCATGGATTGTCAGCCTAGCGCCATCCTCCTCGAAGGTCTTTTCCTCTATTTTCGCCGGTGGATCACCTTCTACTTCCACTTCTATCGCCTTGCTATCCTTTGGCCCAATTTCTATAGTCTTCGCCACCCTGACTACGCAACCCATCTTTGGCTCTACCACGTCAACATTGCCGAACGCCGCATCAATAGAATCGCCCTTGAGAAGGACCGCCTTTCCCTCTCACGAGTAGAGCAATTTCCTGCGTTGCCCACGTAGGCTGCCCTAAAAACACCTCGGCGCCCGCCAGGTCACAAGAAGAGACTAGTGCCAACACCTCAAACTCCACATCATCTAACGCCAACTCGATGGTCACCTCGCCAAGTCCCCGAGTTACCGCCCCGCCAAATCCCTTCAGTAGGGTATTGTTTACCTTGAGCGGCAACGCCAGCCGCTCAACACAGGCCGCCGTAATCAAATTCTGTTCGCTGCCCGTGTCTAGATAAACCTTGACTTTATCGCCACGCCTTGTCAATGCAACCCTCTTAAACGCTGTGTCAAGAGCCTCCACCACAAAGCTTACCTTAACACCACGCCCTCCAGGACACTCCGCCGCCTTGTGTCCACCACGCCGACAAAGTTTGCACCTCTCCATCCTTGGCTTCGGGCAGTCTCTACTCAGGTGCGTCCCCATCTCCTGGCAATTATAACATTTAACCAAATTCGCCGCCTGGTTCGCCTCACGCCCTTGTCGGTCCGTTGCCGTCGCCGTCGTCATCGTCTTCTGCTTCTTCCCCACACCAGGTTGAGGCAATCCCGATTCCCTCTTAGTCGCCGAGGGCTGGTAACTGTCCAAACCTACTAAAAACAAAGCATACAACTCCGACGGCGCCTTACACTTCGCCGCGTAGGCATTCGCCTGTAATTCCGCCGGAAGACCTCGCACGATGCATGACACTGCCCTTTCACCTGCAAAGTCACACTGTGCACATAATGCCAGTTTTGTATGATAATAATGCGTCATGGTTTCGTCCGTGAGTTTTCGCCGACCCACCAACTCCTCCAACAATGCCGCAAAATCATTTTGCCGGGGAAACGCCTCCCTCAGCATCGCCTTCTACTCCTCCCAAGAGTGACTGTAGCTCGCCAAGCCATTGAACCAACTCTTCGCCGCGTCGCGCAGTTTCGTCTGCATCAGGTACGCCCTATCCTTCTGTGTCCATCCGTGGATTTCGCCCCACTGGTCGATGCAACTGATCCACCGATCGACGTTACATTCCCTATTATCAGGATCAAACACCTCCAAGATGTCCGTTCCGATACGCAACTCGCCACGGGTACGCCCCTCGCGACAGTTACCGCCACAACGCACGCCATGCTCGCCCTCAGAGGAATTTGACACCCTTTCCTCCAATACTGAACGCCTGGATGTAGGCAACCCGCCTGGCTGCTCCACATTAGCCGCTCTCGCCTCTCTTTGCACCGTGCCCAACACAAGAGCCGTCTCCTCTTGCATGACCTTGCGCATCATTGTCGCTAATCCGCCCTTCATAAGCCGCTCCATGAACTCAGACTCACGACTCGGAAGCTCCTCCTCCGGTTCGTAATCCAAATCCAAGGACGACTCACTATCATGCCTTTTCGCCATTTCACCAATGACGTTACGCACTCTAATGATAACACGCCTTATAATACACTTAATAGTGACGTCACGTCGCCTGCCAATGACGTCATACACCGACCGACAACGTTACGCCAAACGTGTCTGAACAGGCCCGTCAAGCACGCCTTGCACCGGTCACCAAACTGCACAACACCGTCCTATCAGTTATAACAACGCCAAACACCGATCACGTGCACGATAAAACACGGTAAAATGGCCGCCTCGCCAACGCCAACTACGCCGTTCTGTAGCACCCACAAAATACACGTGTTATAAATTAATATTAGTACCTATTTTTATATTAGAAAATAATCGATAATGAATCCTCAAAGAAAGTCTGTTGGTATTAAGGGAAAGGTGTTACACAGTCAAAGCCGAGAAATAATTGCAAATGTGATTCAGTTTATGAAGCAGGAATCGGAAAATGATGAAGTTTCAATTCCGTTGAAGAAAGTGAAAGATAGAGTACTAGCAGCAACAGGAATTTCACAAAGTTCTTATAAACGTATCAGTAAAGAAATGAAAAACATTGAATCAGGACAAAGTACTTCTTTTTCAACACCACACAAAAAAAGACCACGACAACCTTCCAAAAGAACACTACCACAAGGAAAATTTGAAACAAATCGTTCCATAATTCATGATTTTTACATAATAGAAAAAAGAACTCCAACATTAAAAGGAATTTACAACAAAGTTATGGCATCGGAATTAACATTTACTGGAGGATTATCAACATTAAGAACAATAATTAAGCAACTGGGATTTAGGTAGTCATATACAGACTTAGTATCTTTGTACATGTGCAATTAATTAAAACGCTGAAACTTATTTCTAGGTGGGTTAAGGCTGCTGATAAAAGACTCATAATCAAGGAAACACACGACATTCGCATTAAAAGAATACAGTACCTAACACAGTTAATAAAATACAAAAAAGAAAGCAGACCAATTATTTATTGCGATGAAATCTATATATATAGTACCTACACACAAGGAAAGGAATGGTCCGACAGCAGTAGCGAAGGCTTAAAGCGGCCAATCTCAAAAGGAAAAAGACTGATTATAGTACATGCTGGTGGTGCTACTGGATTTATACCAAATGCATTGTTAATCTTTGAGTCAGGTATGAACAGTAAATATTTTTATATTTTATTGAAAGTTCATAAAATAGTATTTTAAACTATCTATGCAGCACTTCACAGCGAAATGTGAAAGTGTTTTTGAAGTTATTAATGATAAATAACAAAAATATAAATTCTTTAAATTTGCATCATTTAGATGAACAGGCTATAAATACCTTATGAAGCTTACAATCGAGCTTAAAATAGCAGCATTCAATTAAAAGAAGTTGCGAAGTTTTCTAAAATCATTCTACACATTGCATCTAAATTTGTAACCTGTAATGTTTCATTCTATTTTAATATTGGAATTAATATGTTACTAAAATTGAAAATTAAAATAATTATTACATGCTAAAACACATGGATTATATGTATGTGTATTTTGACGGTCCTCTTCAGATAAATAATGATTATAAAATAATAATAAGTACATATTACTTTTTAATTAGTTATCTTTATTATATGTAAATGTAAACAAATTTATTGAATACAGTTTATAGACATGAAACCATGTTAACCCATTTTTAACATTTTGCAGGTAAAAAAACAGGTGATTATCATGATGAAATGAACGCCGAGAACTTTTCAAAATGGATTATAACCCAGTTATTACCTAATTTACCGCCGAACTCAGTTCTTGTATTAGATAATGCATCATACCACAACATAACTTGTGAAAGGCATCCGACAGCCAGTTCTTTAAAGGGAGAAATGATTAAATGGTTGAATGAAAGAAATATTTCTTATAATCAAACTATGACAAAACCTGAACTCTATGAAATTATTAAATGCAATAAACCCGCATACAACAGATACGTACTAGATACCCTTTTAGCCGAAAAAAGGCATGTTGCATTAAGATTACCACCTTACCACCCAGAGTTTAATCCAATTGAGATGATATGGGCGTCTGTTAAAAATTGGGTAGCAGCAAGAAATACCACTTTTAAGTTAGACGATGTAAAGACCTTGACAATTCAAAAATTTGAGTCAGTTACAGTTGCAGAATGATGTGCTGTTTGTGAACATACTGATAAAGTAAGCATTTAGTTGATGATGCTTTCGATAATCTGTGCTTTACAGTTAATACTGGAGAATCAGATAGTTCTTTAAGTGGAATAGAACAATTACCATGTTCTGAGGGAGAAGATGAATCCGATTAATTTATTAATTTAGTTTTAGTATATATTTAGTATATAACAGCTAGTGTAATGTAAATAATAATAATATTTTCTTTTTCTTTATTTATTTTATATTAGAAATAGCAAGAGCTCTATTAATTTTATATTCTGTAGTAGGACAACTGTATACTTATTGGCTCTTGATATTTTTATTATTGCTCCTAATTTCAAACACAAGTTTTAATATTCGCTCAAGGAATAAGTATTACTTGTACGTGTTAGCCTTTACTTTACCGACAAAATACTTTATTTTAACTTTTGCAAAAAAAATTGTTATAATTTTGAACGAACAACTGAGTGCTTTCAAACGTTCCTCAACTAATATTTCAAATTTGTCATGTTTTTTGCAAGTGGTACTTGGTGCAAACAAAAATATTATAATACATAACTAATCAAAATGCCTTTAATGTAACTTTTATAGAATATTTACAGGACACTTGCAAGTTAATTAAAGGTTCGTATGAGGCTCATAAATTGTAATATGTCTTGCGTTTGTTTGCAAATGAAATTTATAAATCAAGAGAAAATGACACGACTCCAATGTTTTACCACAATAACGTATTTTTTTATTTAAAACATAAAAGACGCACAAATTTTATGTGCAAAAAAAGTTTCAGGTTATCTTCCTCGTTTCTAATTTTAACAAGTATTTTTTTTGTAAAACGTAATAAATGTTTTAATATATCATTTGATAAAGATAACTGAGGTAATCTCGTAAAATTCTTTTGATTAAAAACCCCTTCTCGACTGAAAATATACTACGCCTTTGGTAAAAGCATGCCACGCAGATTTTGATGAGTCATGGGTTCTTCTCTAATTAAAAGTACTTTACATGCTCTAATTTTTTCGCATGTTCGCGTATGTTCCTTACTTGATCCATACCCTAAACCAGGGGTGAGCAACATTTTTAATCAACGGGCCAATTTAAGTTTTAAAATTTTTTGGCGGGCAATAATTTACAAAACTTTATTTATAATAAACATTAGAATAAAAATATATAAAATTTAAAAAATTTTAGAAATGCTTGGCGGGCCGCATAAACATGTTTAACGGGCCGCGTGTTGCTCATCCCTGCCCTAAACAGACAAGTAAACAAACATAACTTAAAAAAAATTGTTTTATGATTTGATTTTACAATATCCAAGTTGATCCTACTTTCCTAATACACGTGAAATAATATTGTGTATAATACGAACATATATACTTGGTACAAATTATACGTATATTAAATCCCAAGCAACACTCAATAGTTGAATATACGTATAAATTTTGTCCACACCAGGATTATAATTATGGTTGACGGTCAACCTCATATAAACGATGAAATGTCCGCGAGATAATTATTGAAATATAGTGTTCCATATACTAAATAATAAGGTTTATAATACACGTGAAAGAGTATTGTATAGAATACGTATATAGTTGGTACAAATTATACGTATATTAAATGGCACTGAACGAACATAGAATATACGTTTAATCTTTTACTTTGTACACTGTAATTAGGAAAAGTAATTAATAAAACTTCTGAAAAAAATCTTTATTCACTTTAATATGAATAGCTTGTTCACATTTCTACAAATCCACCTACCTACCAGGCGAAATCTGTCACATAATTTAAATAAATACAATATATATTATAATAACCACAATCTGGCATAGCGATTTTTATACTTAGATTGTTTAAGCTAGCCTTGACAGGCTTGGCTAATTGCCTTATCCGTCGATTCTCCCACAGATGACTTCATTTCACAAGTTTGAAATAAAAACTTGGTGACCTCTGTAAAGTTAAAACAAATTACTACTGTTGCTGAAAGTAAAATAACATTTAATAAAAACACATAATACATCTTCACTAAATAACTGCCCAATAAAATGATTTAGATAATAATTAATCGATTTATTACATTTTGGATATCCGTATAAAATCGTTAATTTTTGGAATTAAAAAAACCCGTTCGATTAATTTTCGTCGTAAATAGATTTTCATAATACTATGAAAATAAGATAAATTATGTCAATTCAATGTGTGGAAATGTGACATTTAGTTTAACGGCCACAAAGTGCCATTTCGCCTTGAATCTGGCGGACTGCGTCGCGTACACGAAATGATCACTTCGCGTACGGTTGCCCAAAAAATCCATATGCCTAAATTTTGTTATTTTTTGTACTTATTCGTTAATGAAAATAACAAAAAACAGTTTATTTTAATAAAACTAAGCCTGTACATATATTCACTGATAACTGCTACGGTAATGCTTGTTTTCTACGTCGCGTCGTTCGAGTAATGTTCCAGTAAAATAAAGAACATTCTGCTAATTAGCACTTCATTATTAATTATGACCGTAAACGTTTAATAAATATACTAAAACCAAAAAATTACCAAAATATGGTTTAATACCCGTATATAAAACTATACTGAACTTTGGCGTGTTGCCTGGGATGGCACTGAACGAACATAGACTATACGTTTAATCTTTTACTTTGTACACTGCAATTAAGAAAAAGTAATTAATGAAATTTCTGAAATCTTTTTTTTTTATAGCGAACGTTAAAATGTGCTCTGTTCAACTAAAAATAGTGGATAATACGGAATTTTAACAGCAAGGGTAGATAAAGTAACACTTTAACAGCAAGGGTAGATAAAGTACTTTAATTTTGTTATTTGAATTAATAAATATTACAACTTAACCATAGCAACAACCCACACTAGTTACTGGGATCATTCATGATCATACAACGCGATTTTGACACATGACTGCTCTTTTCATTTTTTCCCAAATTGTTTAAATTTTAACGTTCGCTATAAAAAAATAGAATGTTACACACGACGGTAAAATTCAATTATCGACTCGTGAAAATTAATTAAACGTTTTCACTCATCGATAAAAATCAATTTCACCGTCTTGTATAACAAATAACTATTATTCACTTTAATATGAATAGCATGTTCACATTTCTACAAATCCACCTACCTGGAGAAATCTGTCATATAATTTATATAAATACAATATATATATTATAATAACAACAATCTGGCATAGTGAAACATATGTTTAGATTGTTTAAGCCAGTCTTCACAGGCTTGACTAATTGCTTTATCCGTTGTCTCTCCCACAGATGACTTCATTTCACATGTTTGAAATAAAAACTTGGTGGCCTCTGTAAAGTTAAAACAAATTAATACTGTTGCTGAAAGTAACATTTAATAAAAATACAATAAATCTTTACTAAATAACTGCCCAATAAAATGATTTAATAATTAATCGATTTATTACATTTTGGGTAACCGTATAAAATCGTTAATTTTTGGAATTAAGAAAACCCGTTCGATTAATTTTCGTCGTAAATAGAATGACGGTTTTCATATTACCAAAAATGAGATAAATTTTGCCAATTCAATGTGTGGAAATGTGACATTTAGTTTAGCGGCCACAAAGTGCGATTTCACCTTAGATCTGGCGGATTGCGTTGAGTACACGAAATGATCACTTCGCGTACGGTTGCCCAAAAAATCCATATGAGTAAATTTTGTTATTTTTTGTACTTATTCGTTAATGAAAATAATAAAAAAAGTTTACTTTAATAAAACTAAGCCTGTACATATATTCACTGATCACTGCTACGGTAATGCTTGCTTTTTACGTCGTTCGAGTAATATTCCAGTAAAATAAAGAACATTCTGCTTAATTAGCACATCATTATTCATCATGGCAGTATAATTGTTTTAACTTAATTCAATTACCTATAGGCTTCTCTAGTTCTAAGAGTCTAATATGGCGTGAACGGTGAAAACCTGAGACGGGCCCAAAACGATGGATATCACACAGACGATGCTGTTTGTCAGCCTATAGCAGAGCAGGCGCAAGACGTAAAACGCTATTAGCTTACGTACACGGAAAAACCCGAGCTATAACGAAAGATTGCGACATACATAAAATCACGTACACGTTTATAAATAAGTAAGCATATACGTTAAAACTACCGTTTATCGTATACCACAATTAAACACATTTGCTGTAATGAAGGCCAATTAGTAACACTTTGTGGTCTACTGATGTAATGTAGCACTAAGAAATAATAATCTGGAATAAGTACATGAAAAATGATAAAATTTGTACTCTGTGCGTATCAAAGTGGTTTACCGTATAGGTATGTTACACCGTTTAAAACATATATGTGACCGTAAACGTTTAATAAATAAACTAAGACCAAGAAATTACCAAAATATGGTTTAATACTCGTATATAAAACTATACTGCACACTGGCGCGCGGCGTGTTGCTTGGGCTATTCCTGATTGTATTGCAGAATTTCAGTAAAAGTTTCCAGAAACCGTATTTCTTGAAAATAATATAGTGTTTTATTGATCTAAAGTTTATGGTTCTCGAGATAGTGACAATTTATCGCTAAAAAATGGTAAAATTTGTTTGAGTACCATCGCCTGTATAGAAATCTGGCACAGTCAGCTTTATACTAAATGATTTGGGCTGCAACATGACAACTTCAAACAAACTCCCATCATTATGACTTTATCACTTTCTAATTTCAAGTCAAAATGCCACAGCTGAACGATACTCAAAAAGCTAACATTCAAACAAAACTGCATGATATGGTTCGTTAATAAAATTATTGTTTCAGCTTTCAGTAGAATATCAGCTCGCTCTATTGGCACTACAATTAAGACGCAAATCCTCGCTACTTGGTTAGTAACAAGTCAACTTACAATACTAAAATTTTCAAAAATTTGGGTAACTGCGTTTCTTCACTGTTTTAGTTTTCTATGGAGCCGATGGTACTCTGTAAATTAGTAATTTTTAAATATGTGACGTTGAATTTTGGTAAATATATTGCGAACAGTCACTACGGTCATCCGACTTGACATAATCCTAACCATACAACGAGCGAACAATGTTCTGGAGCCTGTATTCTCGAACTGGAGAGGAGTGATCGTTCCCGAAAATGACGTCAAAATGAAGCAATTCCCAAGAGTTGTATACTTTTATACGACAGTCTACGTCACTCCCTCAGATTAACCCTCTCCCTCGTTTCGAGAAGAACCCCCGAGTATCAGAAAATTCTTATGCGCAGAAACCAAATCGAAATAAATGTTTTTATTTATATATGTATATGTGTATCTAAATGCTCAGATACATACATAAATGTAACTAAATACAGTTACAGATACCAAGTACTGCAATGTAACTAGTTACATAATCAGATACACTGAAAGCATTTAGATACTTTTAACTAGATATGTTACAACAGAGTCTGTAATTGAAAGTCACTTTCAGCCTATGACCTCACTGACACATGGATCCGTGTTCGCTAGATCCGCTGCACCTCCGATTGTTACGCCACTGAAGGCGGTTCAGAAATATTCAGAAATAATAAAGTGACCGACACTAAAATTATGCGCCCTTTTTTCCTGTCGCCAATTAATGATAAGGAAAACAAGTGAAAGAGATAATGCAAAATGTTCACCATTGATTTACACAGAATTTTTGATTATTTTTGTTTATGAAATTCTCATTCAATTTTCATAAACAGAATATTGAAAATGAAAAGATTGCTCTGAAAGAGTGGCATCACTGTTGAGGCTGTAAACAAGTTTTATTATTTGCAGAATATATTAATAACACGTACTACAGATGAACATAGAATACAGAATGGCGAATCGATAGAATACTACGTACACTTCCCTTACAACCACACCTTTCCCAAGCTGACGTCCATCACCTTCAACGGAGAACTATACTGTATTGGCCCCCCTGAAAAAGGTAAGGTACATATTCAATAAAAAAAATGGGGTTCAAGCCTTATAATTTTTCAGTAACGGTCGATCACGGCGTCACTCCCCTGTCAGCAAGATACTTCTTCACCACTAAAATTATTGACTCTAAAAAAGACTAGTGCCAGCAGACCCTTCATGCAAATCGACATCAACAATAACTAGGGTTGCCAGATGTACTATTTTTAATATTAGTCTACTATATTTTATCTTAATTTCCTATATACTATAATATGGTTAAAATCTACTATATATTTGCGTGTTTTAATCGTTTAATTTTCTCTATAAACAATGTGTTTTTTAAGATAGTGTTTTGATTCTTCCCGCTCGGAAAATTGTAAAAGTTCGGTACGGTGCGGTGGTGTTGGCATTCGTGCGCGATTGCGTTGTTAGTAGTTCGTAGCAGTGAACGCTTATTCAGGTGTATTCCATAATGCAGTGAATATTTGTCGCTTTATTAAACACTGTGCTTAATAATAACTTCTTAACCACTGCTCTTAAATCACTGCATTGAAGACGTATTTCATAAGCACACGGTCGTTATTTTACAATTTTAAACACTCGCTAACTTCATTCGTAAAATGAACCACTTAACATAACCATAAATAAAATTTGTTTAGCGCATAATCTAGGAATCAGGTATGTATAAAAAGTGCATGTATTATTTGTGTATGAATAAAAATTAAGGAAGACTTATTGTTAGGTACGGTATCCGATAAAATTTCCTATAAAAATATATTACATGAATTCATCCATTTATTTTAGTTGTTCATGGTTTTGTAGTAATTTTTATTTATGTGATTCTTCTGTAACTGATGAAATATATGTGTTTCAGAATGGACAAGAAGAAAAGGAGTACACGGGTATCATACAATCCAATTTTTAGAAGAAAACCATGAATTGGTGTCTGGGAAAACACATCCCATTTCATTAAGTACTACGAAAAATAAATGGGCTACATTGGCAGAAACTTTAAACAATTTAAATGGCCCTAAAAAAGGGGGAAAAGACTGGAGCCGCTTCTTTATTGAATATAAATCTAAAGTAAAAAAGAAAGCGAGAGACATTAAATATTCGTTTAAAGGAACTGGTGGTGGTGGCCCCAAAATTTTTAAGTGACCTAGAAGAACGCTTTATGAAACTGATAGGATGGGAAACTATTTTGGGACATCCAAATGTTCCTAAGGAATTAGACCCCCTTAAAGAGACAGATATTCAACAAAATGCAATACAAAATATAGCAAATGTACAAACAAATGCTGATATTGATGAAAATGCATTACAGAAATACACACCATTTGCACATTAATACTGTAGTACCCTTTTCTGTTATAGTAAATAATGGCATTTTTTTTTTGGGGCAAGTATGCTTATAAGGGTACAGTCAATTGCCCCAATTATTCCGGGAAATTGAAATTTTTCCATAAATCTATAAAAATTATTGATTAAAAAAAACCTTTAATATATACAATAAATTTACCCTCTTATAGTTTTATTAATATTTTCGACTGATATTGGAAATTTAACATAATTGGGTAATAAAATATTACCCATTACAGAAAAAAATTTGGATATAGCTTTAGAAATGGCACTCTGTGACATGGCAATGTGATTATCTTTTCCCACTGCTTTTTGGTATCCTCCATGACCCAGGAAATACAGAGCACCTAAAATTTTTACAAAACAGAAATAATTTAAACTATGTATAACTACTGTTTAAATTTCTTTTACCTTTAAATGTATGGGTATTTTATTTATTGGTAATCCTTGATTTAAATGAGGGCGAATATATTACAGGAATTCATCCATTTATTTTAATTTTTATTTATGTGATTCTTATTATTAATTAATAAATAATTTAAGTCAATTGCCCCAATTATTCCGGGAAATTGAAATTTTTCCATAAATCTGTAAGAATTATTGATTTAAACAACCTTTATTAATATATACAATAGATTTACCCTCTTTTAGTTTCATTAATATTTTCCACTGATGTTGGAAATTTAGCATAATTGGGTAATAAAATATTACCCGTTATAGAAAAAATTTCAGATATGGCTTTAGAAATGGCACTCTGTGACATGGCAATGTGATTATATTTTCCCATACTGTTTTTTTGGTATCCTCCATGAGCAAGGAATACAGAGCAGCTAAAATCTTTACAAAACAGAAATAATGTAAACTATGTATACCTACTGTTTAAATTTGTTTTACCTTCAAATGTATGGGTACTTTATTTATTCGTAATCCTTGATTTAAATGAGGGCGAATTTCAGGTATTAGTATGTTTAGGACTATATCTTTTCGTACCCTATACAATTTTATAAAAGTGTCATCAGGCATTAAAAATGGATTACTATTATCTCTTAACTTTCTCGTTTCGCCTTTCATCTGGCGTCTATAATTTATGTTTTATTAATTAAAATTTGTATTTGCAAAAAGTGTGTGTAGATTATCCTTATATTATGGTATTTATTTACCGTATATTATTTTATTTCAAGAAAGAATGTAATAATTTATAACCAAAGAGCATTTTAAGTACTTAGACTTTCTGCCGTTTTTTTTTCTCTTATCGCACGTAAAAAGTTTAAGTGAAAATTAATACCTGCTGGAAGCATTTTTGCTAGATTGGTTTATAAACACTAAAATAAATCAGTGGTTATTTCAATCACTTTCAATAATCATTTTAAAAGTCATTTGTGCTTGTGGAATAGCAAAATGTTTAAAAAGTGGTTAAAGGCGGCAGCGCATGCGCATAATTCAGTGTTTATTAATCAATGATATATGGAATACACCCAATTGTGTAACGTTTGTAAGAACGTGTAAATCACAGATGTAACGTGCAACCGCGTTCTATGTAAAAGCACAATAAGTAACGTTTGAAATGGAGAACAGCGACAATGGCATAGGAACACCTAAAAAAATCCGATATTATAATACATACAAAAAAGAATGGGAATATAAATATAAATGGTTAAAATATAGCGATAATTGGGTGTATTCCATATATCAGTGATTAATAAACACTGAATTATGCGCATGCGCTGCCGCTTTTAACCACTTAAACATTTTGCTATTCCACAAGCGCAAATGACTTTTAAAATGATTATTCGGGTGTATTCCATATATCATTGATTAATAAACACTGAATTATGCGCATGCGCTGCCGCCTTTAACCACTTTTTAAACATTTTGCTATTCCACAAGCACAAATGACTTTTAAAATGATTATTGAAAGTGATTGAAATAACCACTGATTTATAAACCAATCTAGCAAAAATGCTTCCAGCAGGTATTAATTTTCACTTAAACTTTTTACGTGCGATAAGAGAAAAAAAACGGCAGAAAGCTCTTTGGTTATAAATTATTACATTCTTTCTTGAAATAAAATAATATACGGTAAATAAATACCGTAATATAAGGATAATCTACACACACTTTTTGCAAATACAAATTTTAATTAATAAAACATAAATTATAGACGCCAGATGAAAGGCGAAACGAGAAAGTTAAGAGATAATAGTAATCCATTTTTAATGCCTGTGACACTTTTATAGAATTGTATAGGGTACGAAAAGATATAGCCCTAAACATACTAATACCTGAAATTCGCCCTCATTTAAATCAAGGATTACGAATAAATAAAGTACCCATACATTTGAAGGTAAAACAAATTTAAACAGTAGGTACACATAGTTTAAATTATTTCTGTTTTGTAAAGATTTTAGCTGCTCTGTATTTCCTGGGTCATGGAGGATACCAAAAAGCAGTGGGAAAAGATAATCACATTGCCATGTCACATAGTGCCATTTCTAAAGCTATATCCAAAATTTTTTCTGTAATGGGTAATATTTTATTACCCAATTATGTTAAATTTCCAATATCAGTCGAAAATATTAATAAAACTATAAGAGGGTAAATTTATTGTATATATTAATAAAGGTTTTTTTTAATCAATAATTTTTATAGATTTATGGAAAAATTTCAATTTCCCGGAATAATTGGGGCAATTGACTGTACCCATATAAGCATACTTGCCCCAAAAAAAATGCCATTATTTACTATAACAGAAAAGGGTACTACAGTATTAATGTGCAAATGGTGTGTATTTCTGTAATGCATTTTCATCAATATCAGCATTTGTTTGTACATTTGCTATATTTTGTATTGCATTTTGTTGAATATCTGTCTCTTTAAGGGGGTCTAATTCCTTAGGAACATTTGGATGTCCCAAAATAGTTTCCCATCCTATCAGTTTCATAAAGCGTTCTTCTAGGTCACTTAAAAATTTAGGGCCACCACCACCAGTTCCTTTAAACGAATATTTAATGTCTCTCGCTTTCTTTTTTACTTTAGATTTATATTCAATAAAGAAGCGGCTCCAGTCTTTTCCCCATTTTTTAGGGCCATTTAAATTGTTTAAAGTTTCTGCCAATGTAGCCCATTTATTTTTCGTAGTACTTAATGAAATGGGATGTGTTTTCCCATACACCAATTCATGGTTTTCTTCTAAAAATTGGATTGTATGATACCCGTGTACTCCTTTTCTTCTTGTCCATTCTGAAACACATATATTTCATCAGTTACAGAAGAATCACATAAATAAAAATTACTACAAAACCATGAACAACTAAAATAAATGGATGAATTCATGTAATATATTTTTATAGGAAATTTTATCGGATACCGTACCTAACAATAAGTCTTCCTTAATTTTTATTCATACACAAATAATACATGCACTTTTTATACATACCTGATTCCTAGATTATGCGCAAAACAAATTTTATTTATGGTTATGTTAATTGGTTCATTTTACGAATGAAGTTAGCGAGTGTTTAAAATTGTAAAATAACGACCGTGTGCTTATGAAATACGTCTTCAATGCAGTGATTTAAGAGCAATGGTTAAGAAGTTACTATTAAGCACAGTGTTTAATAAAGTGACAAATATTCACTGCATTATGGAATACACCTGAATAACTTCACTGCAAAATGCAAGATTTGCAGCAAAGAATTTTCTATTAAAAATCAAGGAGTACATCAGGTAAATGTGTCAATGTACAATAGAAATAAGAAATTATTGTATTGTTTTCTTAAAACGTAGATTACTCAACATGAAAGTACAAAACAACATCAGGCACGTGCATCAACTGCAAAAAATAACAATTTAATTGCCACTTACCGCAACAATAACAATTTGAAGGAATTTGAGTTACAGTTATTGAACTTTCCATGTGTTATCATAATGTTTTACATAATCTTTCATTTAACAGTTTAGATTGTGGTATAAAATTAATGAAACACGTGACAATTTCAGATATAACAAATAAACTCCAGTTAGGTCGCACAAAAGTTGAAAAGCTACTTATAAATGTATTAGGTCCAAAATCATGCCAACTAGTATTACAGCAACTGCATAAGGTAAAAAAATTCTGTATTCAAACTGATGCCTCCAACATCAAAAACAGGAAATTTTTTGCAATTACAGTACAATATTTTAATTTAGATCAAAGCTTAGGTAAAGTAGGAATAGTCAATAAGTTATTAGATTTTGTAGAAAATTCAGATGAATCAGCTAATGCAATGTTCCAAATGATACAAGATATACTACTGAAAAATAATTTTTCTTTTGATAAATTATCAGCTTTTAGTGGAGATAATTGCAACACGAATTTTGGTCATTGTAATTCCCTTTTCACGTATTTGAAATAAAAGAATTTATATATTGCTAAAGCAAATTGTCACGCACATATTTTCCACAATGCTGTAAAACATTTCATAGATAAATTAGAATATGATATAGAAAACTTAGTTTTGAAGTTATATAGTACTTTTCAATGTCTGCCAAACGCAGGGAAACTTTAAAAGAAAATTTTGATATGTTTGATCAAAATTTCCAAAATCTTCTCCATCATGTATCAACTAGGTCGTTGCCATGCAATTTTAAAGGTCTGGTATCCATTGTTATCCTATTTTTTAAGCCTACAAGAAAACGAATGCTCCAACAAATTAAAAAATTATTGTATATTACTGATGATGTACATGAACCTGTAAATGTAAATGAAATTCCTGAAATTTATTTATTATTTTGACAAACTTTTTAAAAATATTTTATGACGCAATATTAGTATTAGAAAATAATGAAACTTGTGCTATTGATATTTATAATGTTTTTAATGGACTAATGGTTAAATTAAACCAAAGGAAAGAGCAAAACATTTTTGGTTATTTGGTTTCCCAAAAATGAAAAAACTTGATTCTGTTAAAAGTAAGCAAATCGAAAATAATTTCGTACATAGTATTAATTTCGCTATAAAATATTTAAAAAAGTGGTTTGATTTTGTAGAAGAAAGTTGGTTATACTTGTTAACAAAATTAAATTTAACTCAACCTTTAGAATTTAATGACAAATCAAATTACCGAAAAAATTCCGCAAGAATTGGACATGGACTCCTTATTTGATTCACAATTATTAATGATATTTTAAGAATTTAAAAATAAAAAGAGTAATGCAAAATGGCTCTTTATACTAGGTAAAACAAATGAAGTCCCAAACATCACCTGTCTTCATTCACATATTTTAAGCATTCCGATCACAACAGCTTATGTTGAGAGGATTTTCAGTTTAATGAATAACAAATGGACACCTTGTAGAAACAGAGCTTCCATAGAATTAATCAAGGCAGAATTATTTTTAACATTAAATTATGATTATAGCTGCACAGAGTTTTATTCTTATGTTAAAAATGATAAATCTTTAATAATCCAAGCCCAAAGAAATGAAAAATATTTAGAATAAAGTATTTACGATATTTCGTTGGATATAATCTTTATATTTAATATGTTCTGTTTATTTTGTAATAAAAATATTTGTTTATCTACTATATATTTTTTCGATTTCCTATATATTTTTCGGAATCTCCTATATTTGGCTGAAATAAATCTGGCAACCCTAACAATAACATACTAAACGACCCCGAGTGCGGAAAAAATATAGACTTCAAAGAGCTGGTTATCGGGGGGAAATACATACGAAGCGGGGAATTCCCTTGGCTGGTGGCGATCTTCACATCAACCGGTGTCAAAAGGCACAATTTCATCTGCGGAGGAAATTTAATTTCGACGAAACACGTCATAACTGGTAAAATTTTACTATTCAACCCCGACGATATAAATGCACCACCTCACTAATCACTGAATTAGTACTGCCCATATTCATACCCTTGAAGTTGAGGCTAACCAATAAGAAAACAGATAACATCATATACAGCGTGTTACGGAACTACTGTCATTTATTCAAACCACAAATAGTACTCATGAAAACAAAAGTTATATAATCCATGGTGCACTAATAACAATAACGGCGTAAATGAAGAATATTTGTTGATATTCTGATGAATTTATGGCGACGAGTGAGTCAACACGCCTAGCCGGCGGCCGCGTTGGACCCGATTCCCGTTGATTCTCCGACGACACACACTGGAAGTTGCTGGAAAAGCCACTCCGGTATATAAATTCGCAAACACATTATTTAGTCTTAGTTAGTTCGACGTAGAGTTTAGTTACTGTTTAATCGCTCGGCTTGTAAAAATAAATTAGTCTTAGTCCGTTATAAATAAAGTAGTGTTAAGTGTCGTTAATAAATTAGTTATTAGTCTTATCAAGTATTTTATTTTAAAAATAAATCATAAACGAACCCTAAAAACATTACAATATAAAAATTGTTCGGGTGTCACTGGTATCGAATGGAACGCACAGCTGTGCGAATCGGTTATTACAAATCCCGTCATAAACTCATAAATTTTGATAAGTTGTTAGGGTAGGTCTGATTGGAGCACTTAAACACGCAGCCTTCGGTTCCCAATTTGAGTACGTAAGTGTCGGGCGCATTGTTTCACATTCCGTGTGCAATGGGTAAATTTTACCTGAAGAATTTTTAATTTGTTTTTGCGAAATAAATTTTTATTTTTTGTCATTTATGTAAATAAATTTGTGTAAAAACTTGGGTAAATAAATTATTATAAAACTCGTTTGTTTATGATACAGCGAGAATAATTATTTTATCATGGCTCACATATTTACAAACAAAGAACTAATGGACATGGTGCTTTCCTACGGTGAAGCCAGACAAAATGCTGCTGCCGCAGCTCGTTTATATGCCGAAAAATTTCTAATGAGAATTCATGTCTGTGCTACGAAATTACAGAATTATGGAATAATTTTCCCCGAATAACAGAAAACTGGCTACATCGAGCAGAATTATGTTTCATAAACGGTGGGCAACATTTCGAAGATCTTTTGTAATAGTCGAAGGTACATAAAACAGCTGATACCTAAATGCGTTTTTATCATTTAAGAAGTAATAACAATAAAATCCATTCATTTCGTATTTTTTCAACAGTTACACATTGACGACCTTGACCTTTATTGTATCTATCCAGGCGATTACTTGGGTTAATGCGCTCGAATTTTATTGTTTTATGAACGGTCCATAGACAAACTGAATTGCATGAAATGAATCAGAGGTTTTAAAACAGTGGAACTTTTTGATGTTACGCAGGTCAGTTTTTCAATTTTTAGCTAAATTTTTGAGATTTACAGAATGAATCCATTTTATGCTGAGGAATGTCTTAATAAATGACAGTAGTGTTATAACACCCTTTATTTAAACTCTCCAGTCTCGCTGAATTAATTTATTGAAATTCACACATCGAACTCAAGACAAACCAAAATGAAACTCGAATCATTTCTTTACAAAAAGAGTTAATTTTCAGTTTCATTCCAAACGTCATTAAAACATCTCCATGACAATTTAGACTCAATTTATCAGTCACAGTTTAACTTTAATCTCCTGTTTATTCCCAATTGTTCCAATGGAAATAAATTGAAGATTAAAGTTAAACTGAGGCTGAGAATCCGGGCCTTAGTGAATTACATTAGCGAAGTTTAGGCCCCATTTTTCAATCACAAGTTAACTATAACTTCGGTTTATTTTCATAGCGACAATTATATATGAAAACAATTGTTGCTATTGCAACCTATTTTGAGTTCGGTTACCAATGCCAGTGGCTAGTCGAAATTTTAATTACGTAGGCAATAAGTCGTGGGTTGTTTAATGAGCGCCACCAATTTTTTAAAATAAAAATGTATACATATATCCAACCCAAAATTGGAAATGATTGGAAATAATATTAATTGTTGAAGTTGCAAAAAAAAATATATTAAAGTAGTTCTGTATTAAATAAAACAAATATTGTAGTGAAGATAACATGAAGAGCAATACCAATTAAAATAAAAAAATCAAAACAAATATCCTCAGTAAAGCTTTACCTCGGCTAACAAGCCAGAATTCCCAAATTATTTTAAATGTTAATAAAAATAAAATTTGACAGTATTAAAAAAATTACTTAAACCACTAACAATTCACAGAGAAAATATCAAAAACTGAAATTATTGATATAATAAAACACGTATAATTAAATGTAAGTATATAAGCAATTGATTGAATATTATAAAAAAAACTTCAACGAAGATCCGGACTGATACTGCATATTATTAATTATTATCCTCATTGATATTGATGCTTAGGAGCACCCAAAAAAAAATAATAACAAAAAAAGGAATGGACACCTCACCGTTGAACTTGCTGAGTGTATCTGGTGTGTTTCTTCTCCCTTTTTTTTTCTTTTAACCAACGACTAAGGATTCACGGTTTCCTTTCTTCTTCGATAGAAGGACCTTAGGGGAAATATTTACGGCTCGTGATTGAAATTTGAAACCGTCAAACGAGAAGAAAAATGAATTCGCCTTCAAGTGTACAAAAAGAAGTGCCAATAAGAACTAGCCTCCGTTAAAAGACTCTAAATAAAAGAAAATCAAATGAATACTTAAACAAAATAAAAAAGAAAATTCTTACCCTGAAAATTTCCAGGAGTCTCCAAAAACACGAACGAAAATTAAATTCTGACTGACCAGAACACTCGACGGCCAGCCCCGAAAAGAGCGGACATGCTCTCCGCGTTCGAAACTACTTTTTTCGAGAAATGTTTGTGGGAAGATAACACAAAGAATGTGCCACAAAGATTGCCTAGCTAAGAGGCGTTTGATTTTCTACAGAGAATTAGAAAACGGTAAATTTTAAATGTTACACTATAGAGATAAACCGAAAGTTAAAGTTAACTCGTGAATGAAGAAGTGGGCCTTAATTTAATTTAGGAAGTTGGAAAAATAAAAAAATAAAAAGACGATTTGCTAAACGTATTAACACTTACAAGGGAAGAATATGTACTTATACGTGCGTTGGATTAGTAATATGATAATAATAATAATAATAATAATAATAATACTTTATTTCATGCCCAACAGTAAATACCAATTAGAACATAAACAACAAGAAAGTCAGGTGTTTGTCGAAAAAGTAACTCATAACATAAGCAATAACAATTATATAAATGTATTAAAAGTACAATATATTAAATACATAAATTTCAATAATAAATTTAAGTAATAAACCTAAAGTAAAATTATAATTTAATCTAAATTAGCAATTAAACTTAGAAGTTCTAAATTTAATCTAGCCTAAGCTTAATAAAGATATCCTCAAAATGTTTATTTGCATTTTTGCACATTTGACTGAGTGGACTACGTTCCATTACATTCGTTCTGCTCCTCGGGATATACTTCTTGACGAAATACGCTGCACATTGAAAAGAATATGCTCCAACAAGCAGGAGCATTGTATTTCATTATGGATTAATTTGCACATGAAATTGGCGCTATTTAATTCTCTTCGGAATTGTAAAGATTGCATATCATGGCAATTTAGCAAATAGTGATAGTCTACATTTCTTTCTGGATATCGACCGGATTTTTTAAAGCTAGCGTACTTTAAGAAACGTTTCTGATAACAAGTATAGATGGGTTGCGAAACGAGAGATGCATATTCTAATTTACTTCGAACTAATGCGATATAAAGACAGTAGGTAGTGTTAACATCAGAAAAATGTTTAGTATTACGTATGACGAAGCCTAAAGTTTTTGAGGCAGAATGACAAATGGAAGCTATGTGATTTGTAAAATTAAGATGACGATCAAAAGTAACTCCCAGGTCTTTGACAGACGACACCGATAATAGACGTTGGTTGTAGATGTTGTAATCGAATTCAATTAACTGTTTCTTTTTACTGTATCGCATCACACAACATTTATCAACGTTTAACTGTAATCTGTTTACCAGACACCACTGTTTGACCGTATTTATATTTGTTTGCAGATGGAGCGCATCATTAACGTCGTTCACTTGGAAATAGAGCTTAAGTCGTCAGCATACGCTAATGCTGAACACGTAAATCTGTCAAGTAGGTCATTTATAAATAACAAGAATAACAATGGCCCCAGGTGTGATCCTTGAGGAATACCAGAATTAGAGATAAATGCAGTTGATCTAAAACCGTTGTATTGAACATAGTTGTTTCTCATAAATAAATAAGATTTCATAAGTTGTAACAAACTATGATTTAATCCGAAAGACATGAGCTTCTCTATTAAAATACAGTGATCAATCTTATCAAAAGCCTTCGAAAAATCTGTATATATGACATCTAATTATGTAGAGGAATCCAATGCGAGACTAATATCTTGCGTGGTACATGCCAGATTTGTAACAGTTGATCTCCCTTTTATAAACCCATGCTGCATGGGTGACAATTTTGAAGATACGCCATTATATATTATATCATAAATAATTTGTTCAAACAATTTTGAAAAGTTGTATAAGATGAAAATAGGCCTGCAGTTGCGAATATCAGAGACATCTCCCTTCTTGGAGACAGGAATAATGGAAGCTGTTTTCCAGATAGTTGGGAAAGCACTACATTTTATCGACAAATTAAACAATATATTTAAGGGTTCAATCAGAATGTATCGACAATCCTTTATTAAGAACGAAGGAATTTGATCACAACCAGCAGTTTCTTTATTTTACAATCTTGATATGCTTTTTAAAATGTCCTCGTTAGTAATGCTTGAGATAGATAACATATCACTGTGAACGTTAACCAGGTTATCGAAACCTGCATTTTCGATTGGTAAATAGATATTCGAAAATATAGCAGCAAAAGCATTCACTATATCATTGGGGTCAGTATATTGGCAATTGTCATCGTGCACAATTGGAGGAATACGAGAGGCACCTCTCTTACGCTGCACATATTGCCAAAAGGATTTAGGATCGGACTTAAGTTGAGTTTCAGTTTGCGAGATATATGTGGCATAAGCAGCATTAATCTGGTTCTTAATAATACATCTGAGCCTACTAAATTCATTGTAGAAACATATCCTTACAGTAGATTTCCATTTGCGATGGTAGAATTGCTTAAGTTTAATATTTTGCCTTATCTCGGACGTGAACCAAGGCGGAAACCTGGCGTGCGAGCAGTGTCTGTATGTAGGAACAGCTCTGTCTAGTAAGTTATACAGAATTTCATAAAAAGTAGTGACACAGTCATCAATGTTTTCGTAACGTTTTAAAATAGACCAGTTAGTTGAATATAATTCATTATATAATAATGGGTAATTTGCCTTTCTAAAATTATAGCGTATGTTGTTATTAGAAGAGAATTGCACATTGTCACTCCGTGCTTACCCTAAGGTGAACTATTAACCCACAAAGTTTCAAATTTTTTTTAATTTTCGGATTGGGATACTTCCCTTGTTAGTGCGAATGAAAGTAACGCCTGTTATGATTAGTATGTATCAAATTAAAGAGCACCCTATTAAAAAGGTAACCCCCACTTTTCCTCTTAACTTAACCCATTTCCACCTTTTTGTTCCAGAATGACCACTCGCAGAAATTCTTCAAATTAGGCAATTAGGGGAACCTCAATCTGAGACGCGCGACAGAAAGCGTACATTTTATACCTTATGGAACTACGGTTGCCGTAAGCAAGGGTGGAGCGCTAACTTTGCACGCGCGTGGTAGCATATTTCCTTAATTCAAATAGAGTGTAATTCTTAAAAAAAATGTGTTGTTTCATGTAGGGGAGATGGTGGGGATGAGAGCCCACGTAAGGAAAAATCAATATATTTTGAAAAATTTGTAGTATATTCTCTCAATAATTTTCTACTTCGTGTATGAAAAGACCCTTTAAATGAAGTAACTGAATCATTCCTGTCATTAACAGTTATTATAATTATATATTCATTTAAAAAAAAATGGAATTGGCTCTTATTGCCCACATGTTGAGGTAACGAGAACCATGAAAGAAGGCAAACCGATTGCTACCTAAATAAACTTGTTTTAATTGCTGAAGTTAATAAAAATAAATAAGGTAAAACGGGGTAAGTGCGAAACTGGGGCATATGTATTTTTGGTTATACTTATTATGTATTTGTCAAATTATGGTTTACCACATATAGAAATATTCTAGAAGTTACATTACACCTTTATAACACATATGATGTAGAAAAATATAAATTGGATATGTTCTAGTAGACAGTTGAAAACAGTGTTACAGATGTGATCAACATTGAAGTTCTGTGTGGTATACGGATATTTCCATAATTAAAATAGTATTGTGTTCTTAAGTTTGACTATTGGTAGATATGTAAAGATATAACATAAAAGGTTTTTCTACTAAATTTGAAAAAAAAAACAATAGTTGTAAAATACTGTTTATTTATCTTTTGTTATGTATTTTGTTATAGATTCAAAATATATTCATTTAGAGCTAACTTTTCGAAAAGTAGTGTGCACTTACCCCATTTCACCTTAATGCGCTTGCCTTTCATATCACAATATAAAATATAATCAATAGTTTGAATCGCGACATCCTGCGATCACTTTTTGACACAACTTTGTACAGGAAATGACAATTGCAGCTAGTTTGCTACTTAGTAAGTCCTCCCATACAAGAAAGCCAATTGTGCTGTCAGAGCATATTGAAAGATTTAAAAAAATTTATTGCAGATCTGTTTTGCAGTGGAAGTCTCGAGCTACGCTTCTGCTGACGAGGCCCTAAATAGGGCCGAAACAGCTGTACAGAGGATGCTCGAGAGATTCACTGCAATCAAAACCGATCCGCAAAAAAATTTATAAAATGTAATACCAAAAAAAAATGCGAAAATAATAATTAAAGTAAAATACTTTAACATACTTGGTGAAGTATTGAGTGCGAAAAGCACATATCCAAACTAGCTTACTATGATGTCCTTTTACGATTCCTCGGCATCTTCAACAAGAAAACATACTTTTGTAATAACTTGGCTCTCATTACCCCAGATATTAATATTTTAAGTATGAAAATTTGAAAACAAAAGCATAGCTAAACAAAAGCCAAATTATTAGAAACAAAATATATTAACAACTCAGTAATATGAAATCTAAACATTGTTCAAAAATAGTATATGACTACTTATTTTTTCTATGAAAAATTACAAAAAATAACAACAAGTCTTGATTTACAACATATGTTCATTGCCATCACTACGTTTTGTTTCTTGATAAATGGATATTTTATGCAACCTGCTCCACTAAATTTCATTTGTTTTCGCTTGTTAAACCTATACCAGGCTGGCTCTTATTGCCCGCAGCCTCTCATTACCCCATGCTCCCCTACTATTTAGTCTTCCGGTCAATAATGAAATCTGTTAAAACTGGACCGTGAATATCCCGAATTACCGTAACTATCGTTGCTTGCTGACGGTACAGCTTTGAATTTTTTTAGTGGTGATGAATTTGAGTGGCCCCATTTCATGTCACCCTGGGCTGAGTTCGTTTTTCCAATTCCGCTCAGTCTATCGCAATTTTATCTCACTTTTATATGTATCAAAATAGCTTCGCTCTCACTTTAGTTTTGATCCACCTCTACACCGAATGGAAAAACGAACTCAGTTCTGATTGCTTTCTGGGATTTCATTGCGCACCCAAGATTTACCTACGGTAAAAATTCGTTCTGGATTTCTGAACTTCAACACATAAAAATTTAATGATAATTCTCGGTGTAACAGAACTAAGTATGTACATCACCTACAAACATGTTTCATACAATTGTCAATATTTATAGAAACAAAACGTCTTTATCAACTATATAAATATTTTTATTATGAAGTAAATTTGGATATTTCATTGTCATTGTTATCAACCAGAAATATAAAAAATATACATATATTTCCATCGTATAATTTTACTCCCAATTAAATATTACATTTACATATTATTGAGAAGGGGGTTTGATTTGAACTGGCACGCACACGTCAGATTACCTAATGATGATCTTGAGACTAACCAATAAGAAAATGAAACTTCGAATCTATCTTTTTGATTTTAGGAGTATCCAGATTATTATTTTCACATTTTCTACTATATGATCCAGGAATATGCATTTCTAATATTTCAGCCTATTGCAGAATTTTGAAGCGTTCTTTGTTGACGTTTTCAACACTTTCTCCATACCCACGTCCACTCCTACAAATAAGAAACAAAATAATTTAATTTCTAAGCTAACAATACACTAATAAGAAAATGAATAACCCTAGTGTTCACTCCCTTCAGTATCCACAATAGATTTTAGTCTCCAAAATCTAAGATCTTCGAGAACAAATGACGATCGACTTTGCAAATTATCAGGAAAATGTACAGTTTCAGTGGAAAGAAATGAAAGTCTGGAAAGGGTAAGCGGCCACCCGACTTCGCCCGACCGAGAGATAAACGCCGTAGCTTCGCCCGTTGAAATTTCTTAGAAATATCTACCTACCCTCAACTGCAGGCATTGCTAATATTACGATACGTAATTATTAAATGTAATTGGCCGACATCAATGAACTTCTTATTAGCAAGAAGTATTATGCATTCTAAATATTATTAATGAAAATATTTATCTTATTCATAATTAATCTTTAGGAAATTATTTGATGCTCTTTCAAAAAATGAAATAAAGGTATAATAAAATAGTTCATAGTTCATAGTTCGTTTTATTATTTGCAATTAAGATTACAAATTCGTCAAATTACCCAGATTACATTAAATCTATAACATTTAAATAAACATATTACATTAAATACCTATTTGGTAAATAACATTTTTGGTAAAAATAAATACATATTTAACAAACAAGACAGTACGAAATATAATAGTTATTGCGGAACAAAATTATTAATCTAACTGATGCAGAAAGAAAAGACTTTTAATAAACAAATATTGTAATTACAAATTAAAACAGAAAACAATAATCCAATTATATTGAAGGCGTCGCAGTGTCCATCGTCTATTGTTGGAATAAAACTCAAACAGAAAATAAAAATGCTAAATGTTCTTTTAATACGAAATCGGAATAATTAAATCCGATTTATAATTAAACACAAAATTATTCTGAAAGATTTAGTCCAATTTCATTTGAATCCCATTAAAGAACACGTGTTTCTTTATATTCTTAGTATTCTGCTAATCTGAACTTCAGAGCTATATAAACTTCGATTGTTTAAACATTGATCATTTGCCTTTGTGCCTTACCAAGGAAAGTTGAACGAGCAGCATGTGAGTTTTAGTCAGTTTTATTTTTGATTTTCTGTTTGAGTTGTATTGCAATAGTTTTTATTATTATTATTGTTTTTATTTAAACTTTGCTTAAGTTTTTGTTTTAATATTGTTAATTAATTACTTTTCTTTCAGCAAATTATACTTTTCTGTTGTGATCTTTTTTGTGATTTTTTTTTATTTTACCATTTATTTGTTTTTTGTTTTTAACAATTTTTTTTTTCTTCTTTCAGCAAATAATCATTTATTTTTCAGAATTTAAATACTTCTTTCAGTATGTTTAATTTTCTGTTTGGATTTTATTGTAATAGTTTTTAATATTTTCATCTTTTATTTAAGCTTTGATTTAATTTTTGTTTTAATATTGTTTTGAGCAAATTAATTTTTTGTTGGGGTTTAATTTTCATATTTTTTTATATATTTTGTTTAATTTTTGTCAACTAAATATAGTAATTTTTATGTTAGCATTTTAAATTTTTATATTAGCATTTGTTTCTTTTTTGTTTTAATATTTTTTTTTTCAGTAATTAATTACTTTTCTTTCAGCAAATTATAATTTTTGTTAAGGTCTTATTTTCATATTTTTTATGTAATTTTTATTTTAGAATTTATTTAATTTTCTTCCGCCATTTATATTTTTTGTTCTGAATTTTTTAAAGGTCTTGTCGTCTGTGATTAGTTCTCCTTGTAGGAATCGCAACTTTTTTGTTAGCAAAATGGGAAGAAGAATGGGGCAACGAGAATCATCCGTAGCTACAAGAGTATATATTTGCGGTTTAGCAGAAGCAGGAATGTCCATAAGAAACATCTCTCAGCAAGTTGATATGTCAGAAAGTCAAATTCGAAGATGGATCAATAGAAGACAAGAAGACGCTTCTCTAAGAACAGCACCGAAATCAGGTCGTCCCAGAGTAACAACTAATAACGAAGACCAGGCAATAGTTGCCACTGTCGAAGCTAATCCGTTTACAACTTCAGGAAGGATCAGGGAACAACTAAATTTGCATTGCTCTTTTACGACAGTAAGGGAAAGGTTAAGGAGTGCAGGTATTCACAGCAGAAAACCAGCCAAGAAAATTTTGCTTTCACCCGAGAACGCTGCTGCAAGATTGCGTTTCTGTGAGGAAAATATGAATCGCAATTGGGAAAATGTGATATTTACAGACGAGAAAACATTTTCTACATCGCAGGATTCCCCAGTCGTGTTATGGAGAAGGAAAAATACATGGTATAATGTGGAAAACGTAAGACCAAATGCAACAAGTGGACGCATATCAGCTGGATATTGGGGTTGGATTTCGAGTGCAGGTCCCGGTGCATTAGTTCCCGTTTCACCCCCAAGCTTTACATCTGCAAGGTATATAGAAATTTTGGAAGAAGTGATGCTGCCATCAGTAAGATTAGTATATCCCGAGGACGAGGTGGAAATAATAACCATTGTGCAAGACAACAGCCCCATTTCCAAAGCTGCCAATGTAACAGCCTGGTTTACAGACCGCAACGATATTGAGGTATTACCGTGGCCTGCAAGATCTCCAGACCTCAATCCAATAGAAAATATGTGGGGAGCGATGGTAAGGAATTGGGAGGATATCGCTGGACACGGTGTTCGTGAAAGAACCGTTGAACAACTAACGCAACATGTTTTCCGAGTTTGGGAAACATTTAGAGGCACAAATTTTTGTGAAAATTTGGTAAATTCAATGCCAAACAGGTTAAGAGAATGTGTTGAAAGTAACGGGTATTACACAAAGTATTAACATGTTATCTTCGCTTTTTTCGTTCTTTCAGCAACTAATCATTTATTTTTCAGAAATTAATTACTTTTTCTTTTGGCATTTTTATTTTCTGTTTGAATTTTATTCTAAGAGTTTTTAATAATTTTTCTTTTTCAGCAACTAATCATTTATTTTTCAGAAATTAATTACTTTTTCTTTTGGCATTTTTATTTTCTGTTTGAATTTTATTCTAAGAGTTTTTAATAATTTTTTCCTTTTCAGCAACTAATCATTTATTTCAGCTTTTTGTTTCGTATATTTTTGGTTTTCGGTTGACCACGTCGTTGTGTAATGGTTGATCCATCACGCGGTCAACCGAAGGCCAACAATATACGATGGACACGGGACGCCTTCAATATAATTGGATTATTGTTTTCTGTTTTAATTTGTAATTACAATATTTGTTTATTAAAAGTCTTTTCTTCCTGCGTCAGTTAGATTAATAATTTTGTTCCGCAATAACTATTATATTTCGTACTGTCTTGTTTGTTAAATATGTATTTATTTTTACCAAAAATGTTATTTACCAAATAGGTATTTAATGTAATATGTTTATTTAAATGTTATAGATTTAATGTAATCTGGGTAATCTGACGAATTTGTAATCTTAATTGCAAATAATAAAACGAACTATGAACTATGAACTATTTTATTATACCTTTATTTCATTTTTTGAAAGAGCATCAAATAATTTCCTAAAGATTAATTATGAATAAGATAAATATTTTCATTAATAATATTTAGAATGCATAATACTTCTTGCTAATAAGAAGTTCATTGATGTCGGCCAATTACATTTAATAATTACGTATCGTAATATTAGCAATGCCTGCAGTTGAGGGTAGGTAGATATTTCTAAGAAATTTCAACGGGCGGAGCTACGGCGTTTATCTCTCGGTCGGGCGAAGTCGGGTGGCCGCTTACCCTTTCCAGACTTTCATTACTTTACGCTGGAATAGTACATTCCTAATACTTAAAGGTGCCACGCCCTTTTTAATTTTACTAAATTAGAGGAAGAGGGTTTGATTTTCATGTGTGATTAAAATAAGTTACGTTCTGTGAATTCGAAATTAACTTAGAAGAGATTAAATAATTCCCGAGTAAATACGTTTCTTTGATTTTAAGAATAAATAACCACAGAGTTTTCTTTCTGTCTCTTTTTGTTGGCGACATAATTGACATGATCATCTCCACTCCCATAGATTAGAAAACTACTATTAGAGAACACATTCTTATCAAACCCTTTATTCAAAGGGTTTAAGGATGCCATTGACAGACTTCGAACATTTCGGAGCGTTACCATGGTTACGCAATAGGAGGACCAATGAAGAGTGCCCATTCACTACGTAGCCAGTAGCTATGGCAACGCTTTGAAATATCCGATGTCTGGTCATTAACCAGATTTCTCCCTCTTTCCATTGTCGAAATATGTCACGCCTGGTCACGCCCACTTCCACTCTTACATATTAGAGAACTACTTTTTGTCGCAAGTTAGTCAGTCGCAACTGACGTTCTCAATGCTCTTCATTAGAAATTAGCATATAAAAACTAACATTTTTAATACACCAATCAGAATATGTAAATGGTGTTTTTCAAATACCTTATAAATTTGCAGCTGCCCATTGCGTACGTGACATCCAGGGGGAGAATGTACGTATGAAAGATCTCGTCTTAGTCCTAGGCAAGCACAACATAAATAACTGGATTAATGAGTCGACGATTCGTCGGGTTAAGGACTATTACGTCCACCCTGATTATAAAAAACCTTCAGATGCTGACATTGCAGTGTTGCTGTTGGATGAACCGGTTACCTTCAACCTAACAATCAAACCCATCTGTCTCTGGAACGAACACGAGAACCTCGTTGGCATCGTCAACAGAACGGGCAACGTCGCAGGATGGGGCAAAGATGAAACTGGCCAAAACTACGTGGATGAACCTAAACAGGTAGAACTGCCCATCGTACCCGAAGAGATATGTTTGCGAGCTTTCAGCAGATTCTTCACCTTGACTTCGTCAAGAACGTTTTGTGCAGGTGACTAAAACAGTATGATGATTCATTGTACACTGGCGAGCAAAAAATTGAGGTCAACGTATACTTATGATATCTTTGTGAAGTTTTCTGTTTTAAGCTTATATTGGCCAATTGTAAACCATTGTACTATAGTTTGTAGCTTAAATTAAAAACTCAATGATGAATCGTAGAGCATATTTTTTGTTTTTACGATTTATTGTGATAGAGCAACAAATTTTCATTTTAAACGAAAGTCGACATAGGACAGTATGAGACAAAAAAATGAAAATAATAATCACTAATAACGTGTATTCCCTCCTCTTGCGTTAATGACTGCTTGAAGTCGACGAGGCGTACCTTGAATTAAGTTAAGTATTACATTCTGGTCGATGTTACCCCATTCTTGCAATAGTAACTCCGTGCTCTTAGGCAGTTCTTGGAGCTGGTGTATGCCTGCGAATACGACGTCCCAATTCATCCCAGACATGTTCGATGGGATTCATGTCCGGACTAAGGACTGGCAATCGAACCGCGTAATTCCCACCTCATCCAGATATTCTCCGACAACTCTAGCTGCGTCAGGTCTAGTATTATCGTGCATAAAAATGCCACGCTCGCCCATAGTGATCATGAAAGGCATAGCATGATCTTCTAGAACCTCGGTAATGTACCTGTGAGCTGTCAGGGAACAATTCTGTATGAAAACCAACTCTGTGCGTGCTTGTGAACTGATTCCTGCCCAAAGTATAGCGTATCTTTCTCGGGGTCTTCTCCATACTCGCCGACGTGCGTCTGACCCAGTAAGACAAAAACACGACTCGTCTGAAAACATTACCTTGCTCCAATCCTCATTATTGCATGCAACATGATTCCGAGCAAAAGTTAATCTTGCAACTCGATGCCGACTTTGCAATGGCGGACCTGCAGCCACCCTTTTACAAGACAATCCAGCAGCACGAAGTCTTCTCCTAACGGTCCATTCACTAACGTTTACATCTCTAACTTCTTGGAGTTGATTTCGTAGCAAAACTGCAGAAGCTGTTCTATTCCGCAAACTAAGGGACACCAAAAACCGGTCATCTCTTTGGATGGTGACTCTTTTTCGCCCCGATCCTGGTTTTCTGTTTATCAGACGAGTCTCCTCATAGCGTTAGTACACCTTCTGTGCTTACAAAGGCTCCTACCAACAATTCTTGCAGTTTCACGTTGTGTTCGACCATCTTGTATCAACGCTACAATTCTTGCCACAACGTTAGGATCTAAAGGCATTATTACAAGCGCAGTAACTTCTACGAACAATACACCATGCGACTGAGAGGTTCTACAAAGAGAAATCAAAGTGAACTTCAAAAAAAAGACATCGAAATGTGAAATTTTAATTAGAGGGAATGCACGCTATTTCATAGGAGTCGTAATTACGGTGATAATGCATGACAGATAACCACATAACATGATTAAACGCCTGCTGTGATTAACAATTGGCCAGTATAAGCTTAAAATAGAAGATTCCACAAAGATATCATAACTATACCTCAATTGACCTCAATTTTTTGCTCGCCAGTTTATTATAGTTAAATTGCGCACAAGAAAACATACATATAGAGGATCTTCTCATAAAATCACAATCGTCTAAATTCTCGAACAAAAGAAACATGTAATTTATTTTCAGGAAAAATTAAGAAAAGCAAGGGACCTTACAGGGGGATAGCGGAAGCGGCTTCGTAATGAAAAGGGGTGAAACTTGGAAGTTGAGAGGCATCGTATCAGCGGCGTTGTCAGATCCAGAAACGCGTCAATGTGATATCAACAAATGATATTCACAAATGTACCAAAATATACGTTGTGGATACTGAAGATAATGAGCATGTCTTGATGCCAATTGAAAAAAATCATGTTTGTCATACGTATTCCCAAAATAAAATATTTTTTTATAAGATAAATTACTCCTTAACTGTACCGATGCACCAAAAAACAAACACCGAACATACCCCGGAGATATGAACTAATGTTGGGGAATACCCAAGTTGCAAATCAAACGCATGTAACACATTAGAAATCCAACATAAGAGCTTCATCATTACATAAGAATCGCAATTTTCTACCGCATCGCATATCTACATGTTTTGTGGTCTGGTGCGTTTTGAAATTGAGGATTTTCAGTTTTTTGAAGATGAATGATTGAAGATAGAAGAGATGCCCAGTTTTATAGACCACAAAATAAAGCAATTTTTTGTAATTTAAACGTCTTTGTATCTCTTATAGTTTACCGAATCCCTATGGTGGGTCATTAATTAGCTATGGTTCAAAAGATCTGTATTCTATCGTTTCCTTATCGATTTTGTTGTCCTTTTTAATTTTAACTGATAAAACATAATCATCACTAATTTTAGGCGTATAATGTACGCCATATTTCAAATAAACTCCTGGTCAATTGACGTGATCCACCTAAAAAATTTCAAATTTTGCCAGTTAATGTCAATAAATTTAATCCTATTATTATTTGCACGAGTGCCAAGGATGGCACGCACGAAAATTTTAGTGGCAAACGAATGACTTAGGCCTGGTCTTTCCATCTCTTAACTAATAACTGATAGTTATTCGGCAAATAATTACAATGGTAACAATTCACAAACTCAATCATTCCTAAAAAAAGTTATTCACTGAATAACTTTAATGGGCAGATGGAAAGACTGGACCTTAGAGAAACATAATTTTATACGTTTATAAATTATTAATTTTTATTTTAACAATATGTAAAAGTAAAATTGTATTTTCATTTGGCACATCAGCAACGAGGCAGATATATAAAAGGTTCACCATCACTGCTCTTTGAGACAGTCGAGTTCTGTATGAGAACGGTACCTTGAACGCAACATGGCACCACGTGTCCCATTTGGCAGAGATGGTGTTACAGTCTAGGGCGGCATAACTTTAAACACAGCCGCACAGACTTAGTTGTTTTGAATAATCAAAACAGAATTCCGAAAGATATAAAGACACGTGTATCCTGTCAATCGTTGTTCCATTCGCAAGAAATTTTGAAACGGATTTAATTTTAGTAGGCGATAATGCACGATCCAATCGTGCCCAAATAGCGAATAATGTTATTGAAATGTACCGTATTGAAGGAATGGTACACTGGTGCTTAAAAGTTTCGAAACACAAAAGCAATAAAGTTGTTCGACTATGATCCTTATTGAAATGGGTTGAATTTCTTTGGAACGCAAGTATTTAGTGTCATTTATTCCTTGACGTAATTTAATTTAACTTAAAAATGTAATAACAATTTTATTTTACCTAAATTAGAATATTTTATTTTCTTAAATAACAGATCTTTATAAATTTAAAAAAATACACGAATTTTAAATTACTATAAAGAATCGATGATGTAAATTAATTTGAAAAATTATAATTATACGCAATTTCTGGTTTGTTCTTTAATTTTTGATTTCACAACAATTTTATTACTTTATAGAAATTTTTATTCTAAAATTTTAATTACGAAAAAATTCGGAAGTTTTGTATACTTTTTCCAGTTTATGACGCTCCAATTTTAATACAGCGTCATGTAATATTGTAATATTGTAACTAATTACATTGATTTTCAAACTTTACAATTTCATTTCAGTATAATTATCAAAGATTCAGAAATTTAAAAATCATAATATTTACCTTATTTATTTTAACTACCTATAATATTTAGGAAACAAATTTTGTTAAATTTACTAACCAAATAATGAATGCGTTTCTACCACTCTAAGTAATTTATCAAATTGGTTGAATATGTTCGTGTCTATTTTAAATCCCTGTGTTTGCGATGGCCGGTTTTATTATACGGACAGTACCTGCTTGTAAAAGCTCTAAGGTTCATAATTGCAAAGTACAAAATTTACTACTGCCAGTGATCTGGCAAGTACTTCGAAAACTTTTAAGCACCGGTTATATCCTGCTCGTTGACCCGATTTTAATTGTTTAGAGTAAACGAGTGCGAACACACGTTTCCATCGTCTTACAACGCTGGCAGAACTCAGCCATTCTCTACAATTGAATGGAAGAATGGAAAATAATTGCTCAACAATTTATTAATATTCTTATTCAAAATATGCCAAGTAGATGTTTAGCAGTTTATCGTGCGAGTGATGGCCCAACGAGATATTAAAATCGTTAAATTTCATTAAAAAAGTTCTTTTAATGTAAGTTAAATTTGAGAGGTAATAAGGGTATATTTAAGTATTAATATTTTCCAGTTTAGTAACAAAACCCATAGCAAATCTGATACCACTGCAATGAAAACATTAAATTCTAACGAAATGTGTAAAAATGTAGTGTTCCATTGAAAATAATAATGTTGGTATAATTTTCTAAGAAAATAGATGGTTGGAAACAGTGTCGGTATTGTGGTCTGATGCGCCTTATTTGTTAATATCTTAATTTAAAATATTGTAATGTTTTTAGATTTATTTTGATTTGTTTTTAAATGAAACACTTGATGAAACTAATAACTAATTTATTTACACAAGACTTAACACAAATTTATTTATAACGGACTAAGACTAATTTATTTTTACAAGCCGAGCAATTACACAGTAAGTAACACTACGTTGAACTTACTAAGACTCATCGTCTTCGTGTATTTATACTAGAGGGGCGGCTTCTCCAGCAACCCCCAGCGTATTCTCGAATGCGACGGACTTCTCCCGTAGTCTCCAGAACCTTCGGGAGTCGGCCAGACTTCAAGGCGCTTGTCACGTCGGCCGTCGGCGGAGTGCTTGACTCACTCTTAGTTCGTCACATTGCCCCCTTCTTAAAAACGTTTCGTCTCGGAACGTTCCTTGTGATAGCCTTGAAAGAGGATGTCGAAAACGACATGCTGGCCCCTTTCTGCAACTACCGGTTTGGAAGAAGTAGCAGTCCACAGTTTTCTCTTTTCCAACAGCTGCCTGTGGGTGGTGACTGCAGACCAGAACTTCGATCCCCGTTCCGTTGAAGATGATTTCTATCATGCTTCGGATGACCCTCCAGTCCAGCCCGTCAAGTCCGCAACCCAACTTGGGGATGGCCAATTTAGTCTCTTTGCCTTCTATCAGCTGCCTCTTCAGGCTACAAAGAGCTCTCCACATACTGTGATAGTCAGGTTTACCGCTTGATGTCTTCTTAGTGACTAAGTAGTATACGCGTCGTCTCTGATCAGCTCTCGTGTCGATGATCTGCAGGCTCTTGCCCACCATGGGATGCTGTCTTCGGAGTACCTCGACTTGACCAAATTTATTCCGGAAGATCTGGGCTATCCCCTTGGACATTCTTAGGTCTTCCGCCACACAGTGGGCCAGACTGTACTCTGGTGGCACTTGAAAAAGATCTTGCTGTCTCTCCGTGGTTACTCCAAATCGTGCCTTACTCCCTGTGGCGTGATGAGACATAAAGGTTTCGAAGTTTACTTCGGAACCTTGCGTCCTTTGTACTGTCCCTTCATTTTCTTCTCCGTTGTAAGGAGCCATTCGGTTGAAGTGGATCACTTTGGGCTTGCCATTCGGAATCTTTTTGATGCGGTATATAACGTCGTTGATCCGTTTTATCACCTTGTAAGGACCTTCCCAAGATGTCTGCAATTTTGGGGACAGACCTCGACGTCTTTGAGGATTATAAAGCCAGACCAGTGCTCCGGGTTGGTATCCCCCATTCTGAGCGTTGATGTCATAATGCTCCTTCATTCGGTCGCTGGCGGTCTGTATATTGTGACGCACTTGATTGTGAATGTTGTTCATTTTCCTGCGCAAACCGCTCACGTAGTCTTCGTCGGTAGGGACTTCGCCAGGCTTCACGCCGAATTTCAAGTCGCAGGGCAGTCTTGGCTCTCGCCCAAATACCACTTTCGCTGGGGTCTCTCCTGTGGTCTCATGAACGGACGAGCGGTATGCCAGTAGAAACAGGGGAATATACGTGTCCCAGTCTCTCTGGTGATCGGAGACGACCTTGGACAAATGTCGGTTGATGGTCCTGTTGAACCTTTCCACCATTCCATCCGACTGTGGATGAAGCGCAGTGGTCCTAGTTTTCCGTACGCCGAGCAGAGTACACACATTCTTGAATAAGGTCGATTCAAAGTTCCTTCCTTGATCCGAATGCAGTTCCATGGGTGCACCATACCGACTGATCCATTCCTTGACAAGGATTTCAGCAATAGTGACCGCCTCTTGGTTAGGTAGGGCATATGCTTCAACCCACTTGCTGAAATAGTCCATTACCACGACGATGTATTTATTTCCACTATTTGTTTCTGGAAATGGACCTGCTACATCGATGGCAACTCTCTCAAAAGGACTTCCCACGTTATACTGTTTCATGGGAGCCTTGCCTCGCCTGTGGGGACCGTTACTGGCTGCGCATACTACACATTTCCTGCACCAATTCTTTACGTCTTCTTTGCAATTCACCCAGTAGAATCGCTCGCGCACCTTCTCCATAGTCTTCTTAATTCCCAAATGTCCTCCCGAAGTACCATCGTGAAGTTCCCTCAGAACTTCTGGCACCCTATTCTTGGGAATTAGTAACTGTGTTTTCTGTTCCGTCCCTTCATGGTTCTCTATACTTCGTTTGAGAAGACCATGATCCAGTACTATGGAGTCCCACTGCGCCCAGTATGATTTCACGGATGGTGCACAGGGTGCTATCTCTTCCCAAGTAGGCCTTGTCTCCCTACTTTTCCATTCCAGCACCAACTTCAAGTCCGGGTCGTTCTCCTGGTCTCGTCGCAATGCTTCGCCTTGCCATTTGTCGTCAACAATGGCCGTCCTTGCAGTCATGGCTACTTTCTCCTCCAGACGACTACAGTGCTTACAGTCTTCAGCACAGGGTCTTCTAGACAAAGCATCGGCATTTCTATGGCTTGTTCCTGCCCGATGCTGAATTTCAAAATCGTATTCCTGAAGTCGTTCGATCCATCGTGCAACTTGTCCTTCAGGATTCTTGAATCGGAGGAGCCATTTTAAGGCGGCATGGTCCGTCCTCAGGAGGAAGTGTCTACCATATAAGTATTTGTAGAAATGTTCTATCGTCTTTACCACGGCTAACAATTCCCTTCTGGTCACGCAATAGTTACGCTCCGGTTTTGACAGGACTTTGCTGAAATAGCCGATCACCTTTTCTTGCCCATCTTGTATCTGGGAAAGTACGCCACCAATACCAAGGTTGCTAGCGTCTGTGTCCACGACGAACTTGCCTTCCGGGAGAGGGTAACTCAGAATAGGAGCCCTTATCAAGTACTGCTTTAGGCGTTCAAAGCTAATTTGGCAATGCTGGTCCCATTCAAACGGGCGACCTTCTTCGGTGAGCTTTGTCAACGGCTTAGCGATGTCTGCAAATCCGGGAACATAGCGCCGATAGTAAGTACACAGGCCTAGGAAACTCCTTATGTGGTGTTTATTTTTGGGTGTTGGCCAGTCTCTCACCACTTGAATCTTCACTGGGTCCACGGCGATTCCATTTCCATTAACAATGTGGCCCAGATAATTCACTTCTTTCTGGAACAGATGGCACTTCTTAGGACTAAGCTTTAGCCCAGCTCCGCGAAGTCGCTGGAACACTCCTTCCAGATTCTTCAGGTGGTCGTCGAATGTTTTTCCCACCACAATTATATCGTCCAGGTACACCATGCACGTTGTCCAGGACAGACCCTTCAGAACCGTCTCCATTAGCCTCTCGAATGTCGCTGGGGCATTACATAACCCGAATGGCATCACCGTGAATTGCCATAGTCCCATACCAATGGAAAACGCAGTTTTTTCTCGGTCTTCAGGCGCTAGCTCCACTTGCCAATATCCACTCTTTAAGTCTAAAGTCGAAAAGATCTTCGAACCGGCCAGAGTGTCCAAAGTATCGTCAATCCGTGGCAGAGGATAGCTGTCCTTCTTGGTGACATGGTTGAGTAACCGGTAGTCTACGCAGAACCTCGTGGACCCGTCCTTCTTCTTCACAAGCACTACTGGTGACGCCCAGGGGCTGCTTGAAGGTTCTATTACATTGTCTTTTTCCATATCGCGAATAATGCGTTCCGCTTCCTCACGTTTCGCCAAGGGCAACCTCCTTGGAGCTTGACGGATGGGTCTTTCTTCTCCGGTCTCTATCTTGACGACGTCGGTTCTTCCCCTAGGTCCGTTTTCTACTTCGAACACGTCCTGAAAGCGACCGATCAGGTCCCTTGCTTTTGTCTTCTGCTCTGGAGTCAACTCCTGGGCTGACGGCATGACCATTTCCAACAACTTCTTTGAGACCTTCGTCTCTTGCACCTTTACTTCAAGTTGGCGGGAAATGGAGGACACCATGGCGCAGCTTCCCAAGATCGTCCCCTTCTTGATGTTGACGGGGAAACAGTTGACATTCATCAGGCGGACTGGTACTTCCTTTCTCGCCGTTAGCAGTGCTTTCCCAATGAGAACTCCTCTTCCAATCTTCAGATCGTCAGTATTGGGTTCAACCATAATAACTTGTCCATTTTGAAAAACGCCGTTCAGATTGGCGTCGACGATGACCTCGGTCCTGCTGGGTAGCACAACGTCTTCGGCGAGGATAACTCGAGCGGCCATGTCTCCTCGTTGGTGTAGAATCAACTCCTCGTTATTGACAGCCATGACACCACGCTTCAGATCCAATTGAAACCCATGGGCACACATGACGTCCATTCCCAGAATCGCCTCGTCCTCTATTTCTGCTATCAGCGCACGGTGTTTGATGGGAGTCGATCCAATGGTAATAATCACCTCTACTTCGCCATGGACAGTTCCTGATGTTCCAGTTGCTGTCCTCAGTCTCCACTTAGTCGGTTCGGTGCGTTTTGATGACTTGATGACGTCGGGCCTCAAGATAGTCTTCGTCGCACCCGTATCCAGCAACATGGTGTGAGGGATGTCATCAATGGTGGCATCCACGAAGACACTGCTGGTTAATTGTCGCAGGGATATCACTTGCCTGGCTTCCGTCTTTAGGGGCTTTTGAATACGGGTCGACGTTTGCCCCACTGCACCGACCCGACTTAGTTTCCCTGTGGCTTCCTTCGTGGAGGATCCTGCCTGGGTTTGGGACACCGCCTGCGAATATGTCCCTCCTCCTGGCAGTTCCAGCATACCACCGGATTCTTCTGCTTTAAGACCTGCTCCAAGATGCGGCGAACGTCCTCGACGGTGGTAAACTCCTTGGGCCGCTCCTCTGCAGTAGATCGCACTTGGACGTTGATGGGTTCCTCTTCTTGGAAATCCATAGCAGCTCGTACCTTGACATGCCCTCTTGAGACTCGCTTCGCCGCCTCGTATTCCAAAGCGTAAGCCAATGCGTTCTTGGATGTCTTTGGGTGAGCCATTCTCAATGCCTGCTGGTTGTCCGGGTCACGAATTCCATCTATAAATGTCTGCACCGTCAAACATTGCAGGAATTCTACAGGAGCTGCAGGATACGCCAACTGGGCTAGGCGCGCTACGTCGGCTTCGAATTCCTGAAGACTCTCTCCGGACTTCTGACAACGATTCCTCAGCTGCGCATGGTACACCTCTGTCAGGTGTGCCTGACCATAACGCATTTCCAGCCTGTTCACCAGCTTGTTGAAATCTTCTTGTTCCTCTGGCGGCATCGTTTGTAGCACATCGATAGCCTCTCCCCTCAAGGCCACAATTAACGAGGTGGCTTTCTCACTGGCTGTCCATCCGTTCGCCTTTGCTGCTGCTTCAAATTGTTTAAAGTAATTAGGCCAAGAAGACTTCCCATCGAACGTCGGTGGTTTTATTTTTAATTTTGAAGTTCCCGCTGGTCCTTCCACAGTTTGCGCCTCATTACTCTTTAGCACTTCTGCTGGTAACTGATCCCCGAATATTCGCATCCCTGCCATGATCTGTTCTAGATTCTTAATTTTGTTATCCTGCTGGAATATTATTTCTTCCATATTTTCTTGCAGGTTCCTTGTCTCTTCTGATATTTTTACCACTAATTTTTCCTCGAGTCCTTTCGACTGCTCTAGAAATTCATCCTTCAAATTTTCAGACTGTTCCAGAAATTCATCCTTCAAATTTTTAGACTGTTCTAGAAGCTTCTCGTCTAAATTTCTGGATTGTTCCCGAAGTTCGTCTCTAAAGTTTCCAGATTGTTCTCGAAGTTTCTCGTCTATATTCCTGGATTGTTCCAGCAATTTCTTCTTCAATTCGTTGAAATTTCCAGATTGTTCTCGAAGCTTCTCTTCTAGATTTCTGGATTGTTCCCGAAGTTCGTCTCTGAAATTTCCAGATTGTTCTCGAAGTTCATCTCTGAAGTTTCCAGATTGTTCTCGAAGCTTCTGGTCTAAATTTCCGGATTGTTCTAGAAGTTTCTCGTCCAAATTTCGGGATTGTTCCCGAAGTTCGTCCTTGAAATTTCCAGATTGTTCTCGAAGTTTCTGGTCTAAATTTCCAGATTGTTCTCGAAATTTCTCGTCTAAAATTCTAGATATATCGGCGGAACCACACGTAATTTCGAACAAGAATGCTTCTGGATCATCCCCAGCTGTCTGGAGAGCTTCTCGAAGACGCTGTTGAAGTGCAGCTTTCAAACCGGAAGTTTCCAGCTCTCGTTCTTCTGTCTTCTTCTGTCTTCAATTCGGCCACTTTTAAGTCTTTCAACAGCACTTTCTTTGTAGCCATTGTTTTTCCGAACACTACACTTTATTTATTGTTTTATTTAAATTTAATTTGATTTAATTGTTTATTTATTTTCACGAACCGCACACCGGACACCACTGTAATGTTTTTAGATTTATTTTGATTTGTTTTTAAATGAAACACTTGATGAAACTAATAACTAATTTATTTACACAAGACTTAACACTAATTTATTTATAACGGACTAAGACTAATTTATTTTTACAAGCCGAGCAATTACACAGTAAGTAACACTACGTTGAACTTACTAAGACTCATCGTCTTCGTGTATTTATACTCCAGCAACCCCCAGCGTATTCTCGAATGCGACGGACTTCTCCCGTAGTCTGCAGAACCTTCGGGAGTCGGCCAGACTTCAAGGCGCTTGTCACGTCGGCCGTCGGCGGAGTGCATGACTCACTCTTAGTTCGTCACAATATCAACCATGTGATATCTATCATTTTTGAGATATTTTGATTATTCCATACTTTTGACTAAGTCTGTATAATCAATCAACGTTGAAAAATTTTACGTTATTTTGTTGGTTTATTTACAATTTTATACAAGCCAAATTAATATGAATTTATAAATCAAATTTGAGTTCTATTACAAATTATCTTTATGATTTTTTATTGCATATTCGAAAAGTCAAGAAGTTTTTATTTAAATATATCGAAAAAATTTAATTTTTTATTTAGATCAATGGTTTTTGTTTTCTTTTTTTTTAATCGGGATTTTTATCAACATTGATTTATTGTGTACAAATTCAAAATATTTGTTAGCTTGATTTCTGTTCCTGATTTTAATTCAGAATAAATAGTAACAACGCACAGTGGGTCCGAATTCACAATTTTTGGCCAAAAATATGAAACTTTTGAAACTTATTCAGAATTGGCTCGTGATTATCGGAAAAATAATTTAAAAAATGTCACTGATAAAATAGTGTACTTTTCAAGAAGTTGAAATTGAAATAACAGGTGTAAGCGCCACCCTTCGGTGTTATCGCCATTGACCGTTCGCTAGTGGTGACTCTGTTTCTTCGATGCCTCGTGCATCTTTCCGAAGAAACCCTTTCCAAACTATTTGATCTCGGGCGCCTCAAAGAACTCACCTCTTTGATATTTCTTTCTTAGTAACCACCCCTAGCAGGGTCATGTGGCGCTTATGCGTAAAGGTGCCAGGTAACTAGTCGTGGCGCCAGGATTCATTAAGGAAAATCCAAATTTAAGAAACCAAAATTAATATTTATTCGTTCAAGATATTAATTAATAATAATTAAATACATCTTTTAGGAAACCTATGAAATTAAAAATAAAATTATTACACCCGACAATTAAATAAATTCTAAAAATGATAATTATTGCTAAACAAGGAAATTAAACATTAACAATCGCTCCCAACGGACGCGACGCTAAATAAATGCATTTAAATTATCTCGCTCTCAACACATCGGTTAAGAAGACGTTCAACGGCGCCGACGCTCACCGGCATCAGCGCGATACAATAAACAAAACTCCCACTCGACTCATCGACCGAGTGAACACTCAGCGGTGTAGACACTCAACGGCGTCGGAGAAACTACGATTCGCTGATTTTTTAGCTTACCAGATTTTTTAGCTTAGCACATCGGCTATGCGAACACTCAACGGTGTCGGAGTCTTATCCTTCGCAACGGAGGGTTGGCTAGTTCATCGACCAAGCCGGGATGAGCTCTCATCGGAAACTCATGTTACCTCCGTCAATTAGCCCGAAAGCGCTGAAGTTTTTACTCCAAAAAACCGTGAATTTGGTCGTAAACAAGTGACCTTCTGCGATTTGTTGGAAATTTCCATGCGATTTGCGTATTTTTCCGTACAGATATCACAATAACACCCTATTTACATGCCCATAAAATAATAAAAATAATACAAATTTCTTCCCTAATTAACACAAATTTACAGTTCTTTAACAGGGCAAAATTCTAAAATTCGGATTAATATATAATTCAGCCATTGAATCAAGAAAAAAATAGTAGACAAATCCCTTTGATGAAATAGGGTGTTTTTTAGGTGGAAAAAGTCGAAATAAGAGTAAAATTTTAATATTTTGAAAACATATAAGCTTTCTAGTCCCCTTCTAAATGGAAGAAAAAATAAAAAATTATCATTTATGACAACCCAAAAGAAAACTGAATAAAAATCCAGACGGGTCGAGAGTCATATCAAATTTAACACATAAATTCAAGGAAAAATAAGAAAATCCCACACTTGAAATAAGATTCAAGATCGAATGAAAGTGTGGTTAATAAACACGTTTTAGAAACTAAAGTTTTTATTATTGAGTTCAATAATCACTTTCATAGTCATTTTGTGCTTCACTTGAATCACTTTCGAGCTTAGATGAGGTTGAGATATTCATTTGTTCGTCGTCAGGTGTCGATGTGCTTATTATGAAAGCATCTGACGAAACCAAAAGAGCAATAAATCTTCATTAGTCGCAATCCTTGAATATTTTCTAGTGTGTTCCCTTAATGCTTGAGGTCTTTATTCCTTGAGTCTTGCGCCTCCTCTGACAATTTCATGAGTGATAACTTCTGCACCATGAACTAACACTTTGCACATGCTAGCTGGCATAGAGTACCATTGATACTCTTGCATGTATAAAGCAAATGTTCCTTTGCAATATTTTTTGAACGCCGATGCATCAATTTTGAAACCCGATGAAAGTTATTGCAAAATAACATCGAAACATCTGACCAAATCAACATTTATTCCTGTTATCTTGACCGAATCTTCATAACTCCTAAACAACCTACGCGCTGTATTACCATGTTCGATGTAGTACCTGCTCCACCTACTTGCACTTGATGCACGATGAGACCCGTCACTTTTTTGAATTTCAGTTTTTCAGACGTTCAATTTGTCCATGTCGTTTCTTCTCGCTTGCCATTTCTTAAAATCCAAGCAATATGATATGATAAGAGCCATTCAAAAAATATATATAATATGCGTGCAACATGGATAGTCCAAATCGATAACAAGTTACATCTGCTTTTGTTCGCATAATTTCGTCCAATTTGTTCATTTGTTTTGGAGTAACTCCACAAATGTAGCACTTTTGAACAGAGCTTGTGGATGTTAGAGAATTACATCAATTTTGACCATCAACAATAATTCATGACGGATTTTTATTTGTTTATCTTCGTTTAAGTCTACATCAGTTTTTTATAAGTTTGAAATCTTATCTTCTATATAGGTGATTTCTTTTCGAGACAGAGCAGATGTTTCTTTGGCGAACAATATTTTTAATGGTCTACAATACCTCACTGATGATGGACATGGATTTTCCCAAACAATGGTATTTTTCGATGAGAGTGGATGTAATAATAATGGAACAAAAAACGTGATGAACATATCCGTATAATAATAATAATAATAATAATAATAATAATAATAATTGATTTATTAACACAATCAGAATACAAGATTTCGATAAAAACAGAAAAAAAATGTGTTAATGGGTTACATTCAGTTTTCCATCGAGGCAGAGCACTGTTTTTAAATGTAACCAAAGCTTAAAAATAAAAAGAAATGCTATCATTGAACGAAGAGAAAAGAAAAAGAAGAGAAAGATTAAAACAAGAAAGAAGAACAGAAAAGAAGAAGGGAAAATAGAGAGCGAAGTAGTAGTAGAGTGAAAGAGTGCTATATAAAAACAAATATACCCGCATTGAACACAGGTATATGAGGAATTAGTTTATGTTTATGTAGACAAGACCATGACACTATGACATCTGTGAATTAAATAACATTATTAAAATTAGATTTAAATGTACCCATTGACAATTGCCTGACATTTGATGGCAACGCATTATACATCCTGGAAACATTGCAGGAGAATGATCTCTCGTAAAGAGAAGTTCTATGAATGAGGATGTCTAATATTGATGTTATGTAACATGCGAACGAAAAATAATTTTGTTATAGAGGAGTTTTATATAATAGTAATTTATGATGAAAATAGAGTAAATGTAACTTTCGACGATTTTTCAATTGCAGCCAGTTTAGAAATGGAAGTTTATGAGAGATTCGTTGCAATTGATTTATACCGTAAATTAGTCGAATACAGGAATTTTGAATTCTATTGGCAGTCAATCTATCCAAACAAGGGTTGTAAATCGTATCGCAAAAACTAAAATGTGACAAAACTAAAGAATCACACAATAGTTTCCTTGACGTAACAGATAAAAAATCCCTGTTGGAGTAGATTACTTTTAAATTAGAGTAAGCTTTTTTTAGACAATTAGAAATATGCTCACGAAATCTAAGAGAATAATAAATTTGTTAACCAAGATTGCGGGCTGAATCTACAATCTTTAAAGGTAGATCCCTTACAGTTAATTTTAGATTATTTTTAATTGTAGTTCTGTCTTGATTCTTACAAAATATCATAGCCACAGATTTAGTTGAGTTTAATGATAAGTGATGTTTTTCTGATTGTGTAACGAGACTATTTAAATCTGCATTCACACGAGAATTACCTGCAAGCATATCTTCCTTCGCAAATGAATATATGTCATCAGCATAAAGGTGATACAAGCAAAATTCCAAAGCTTTATGGAGATTAGAAGTATATAAAGTAAATAATAGGGGACCAAGAATGGAGCCTTGAGGAACACCAGACTTTACATCAAGAGTAAGTGATTCAACACCATTTACACATACTTTTTGTTTTCTGTCGGTTAAGTAATTAGCAATAAGTTTCACTTCCGAGGCACAAAAGTCACTGTGATGCAAAATAGATAAAACCAGATTATGATTAACAGTATCAAAAGCCTTGAAAAAGTCAAGGAGAACCATACATGTAATTTGTTATTATCCAAAGTTCTAAAGATATCATCAATAATTGTCATAAGAGCAGTTTCACAACTGTGCATACTTCTAAAACCTGATTGATTATCTGGCAAAATGTGAAATATATCAATAAAATTTCTAATCTGAATTTCAAGTACTTTCTCAAATATTTTGGATAATGTACATAAAATACTGATCGGCCTTAGATCTTTCAATTCGGTTGGATTATTCTTCTTTTATACCGGAGTGATGCGTGCAAGTTTCCACATTGTAGGAAAAACAGAGTTACGAATACTGTAGTTTATAATATGAGTTATGAAAGGCAGTATATGTGGAACACATAGTTTTATATAAGAGATACAGATTCCATCACACCCAGACGATTTTTCATTTATTTTTTTTTATGATATTGCTAATTTCATCCTCAGATACTATAGAGAAAGAGAAGGAATAACAAACATTTGACCTAACGTTATTATTATAATAAGCAATCATATTCAGATCATTAATACCGAAGGCAGAAATACTATTAGTAAAGAAATTGTTCCTTAAACATTCCGGTAAATCCTTATTATTATCTCTGGGCCCAATGTTAAATTCTTTAAATGTTTTCCACATTGTTTTTGAATTGGCATTACTTACTTGAAATCCAAAATAAGCTTTTTTCTCCTTACGAATTGCGTTAGTTGTTAAATTGCGTAGACTCTTATAATAAAGCCAGTGCTCCCGGTTTCTGGTGTTTTTGAATTTGTTTAAGGCTTTATCTCTTAGTGACTGCATTAATTTTATAACATCCGTGATCCATGGTTTCTTGGGATGATTAATCCTACAAACTTTATGAGGTGCATGAAAGTCTAAGAGGTCGTTTAAAATTGAACTGAAAATCGTCTCTTTGTTATCAATATTGTCATGATCATACATAGTACAAAAAGGCATATTGACAAGATCACTATGAAAATCAGTATAAGAGAACTTGCTGAAATCTCTATAAGATTTAAAAAACGGTTTAAATTCTGAAACAAGTAAAGACACGTCAAGACTAACAAGTAAATTATCAGAAAAATTTCCAAGATCATAATAATCAATAAGTTACCAATTCAGCATTAGTAATTAAAATTAAATCAATAAGAGTGCAACTATTTCCCGTTATTCTCGTAGGCTGATTAACTACTTGGTGAAGTTCATGAGAATCAAGCAAAGATAAGAATGTGTTTATAAAGTAGCTTTCAGAATCAAATATATTAATATTAAAATCACCTCCGCAGATTATATCCTCAGTTTGAGGAATTATATTGGACAGACCAGTTTCAAAGGTCTCTAAAAATAAATTACCAGGCTTTCTGTATACGACGCCAACTCCAAAAATCTTTGACTGTATGCAAATTTTAATCCAAATTTGCTCTAACACTTCGGTTACTCGAATTTCCACTACTGTATATTTAATATATTTTTTTACATAAAGGGCCCCACCACCGCCTCTGCCATTTCTATTTTTCCAAATTAAATTATAATTATTAATAGTCAGTACTTCAGACATAATATTTTCATTTAGCCATGTTTCACAAATGCCGATAATATCACAATCGAAGCCACAAATGTGATCCGTTAAAACAGCAAAACCATTAATCAAAGAATGAGCATTTATAAAACCAAACTTCAGATTTTTCATACTTAGAACCCGGTACTCAAACGTAAATATGGGTCTGTAAGAATAAGTTTATAGATAGCAACGTAAGAAAAGAAAAGAGAAAGAAAACCTAAATGTAAAGAAGAAGGGAAAAGACGTGCAAAAAGAAAAAAACATAAAAAAAGACAAAGTTTAACAAAACCGAACTGGAGTGTATACACGGCTCCACAAAATTATTAAATTGAAGGTAAATACGTGAACATAGACATTTAATTGCTATAATAAATCACCGCAAATGCATAACTAAACAAAACTTAAAAACAAAACATCAAGTAGCCAAAAGAAAACCAAAAAAAGAAAATATTTCTATTACATGTAAAACATGAAAGAAAAACGTACAAATTAATTAATGTCAGCGAGACAATTAACCATTTTAATACCATCCTTCGTCTTAATCATCACTCTCCCATCTCTGGTTCAAACAGCTTTTGAATTTACCAATAGCTGTTTTCAATAATTCGGTCCTTGATTTAGTTAAATCTTCCCTTATGATCACTCGGGTACCTTTTAGCAACTTTTTGTTTGAGTAAACCATATATCTGAACTAGTAAATTTTACCAATAAAAGTCTGGGTCCAGAGGGCCTGCTTACCACACGATGAACTTTGTCAATGGAACTTGAATCCATGGCAATTTTTAATTAAACGTTAAATAATTTTATGACAATTTTTTCGGCACTTTCATTATTATTTTCACTAATTCCAAAAATACGAATGTTATTTCTCCTCGAGTATTGTTCGAGCTCATCGATATTGTTTGCGTGAAGTGTACAGTTGTTTTTGAGGGCATTAATTTCTTTTTGCAATGCCACAATTTTTGCATCATATAGCACTAATTGTTCATTTACTCAGACACAGATTTAGTTATGCTGCTTAAAAAGTCTTCATTATTTAAAATACATTTTAAAGCAGAATTTATCTGCTTTCCAATCATTTCCGTATCTTCACGAGTTAAGATTTTTCAATTTATTCCTTTTTTTATAACACAAGAAAAATTCCACAAACAGAGTGAATTAACTTGCACTTTCAATGTTTTAATTAGTTATTAGAAGCTCACACTTACAATAAATGCCAGAGCAATGAACAGACACGTCTAGTCACAACGATAGCTCATTACTTGCTCATTACTCTTCAATTGTTTCTTCTTGATATTTCTGCTTTTACTGACTCTGACCTGTGCTTCCATCACAGCCCCATTTAGATACCAAAACCAACTCCGAAATAAATTCTACAGGTAAAGATTCAACCACTTCTTGCTAAAACTTAATTATACGAGGCACAGTATAGTCTAAAAGTGCCTGCAATTCCACTTCCATTGAAGTTTCCAATACAGTTGTTTTGTCCTTGTTGGTAGGTTGAATAAAAAGAACTTCAAAAAATTATTATTTATTAATGAAAATTTGTTGTACTCCGTAATGGAGGACAATACATTGACAAGTACCTCCTTTTTTTCTTAAAAACTAAAAAACATAGGGTTGTATCGTCGGGCAATAGCACGCCTGCGCAATATTATTACAGTTTCCAAAAATATCTTAGAAACTAAATTAAAGCAAGATGTGACACAGCCGCCCGCCTTGGACCTTCAAAGGGTCCAAGTTGATCATTTGGACTACTTTAATACAATCTTGGTATGAAATTACCACACACAACATTATTAAAAATTCTAATACTTAAAATGACTTAGAAACATATTAAGTATAATAAGCAAATCTTAAATTGACAGTTCTAATCATCCATGGGTAACGGACAAACAATGTTACAAACGCCTCTCTTAACTACACTTCCATCGGCTAGTTTCACTGAGACTACTCTCACTTCCAGGATGTAACTTAACGATATGACCTCGTAACCATTGCAACCGACCTTGACTTTTGCCATTTTGACCTCTGCTGCAACTGGGTTAAATACTCGGAAGAAAAACGCTGCCAAAAATGAAGTCTCTGATATCTTCGTAAGCGATTTATTGGTATATTCTCCACGTTACGCTGCGGTAGGGCAGTAAATAGCTCTCCAATAAAGAAGTGGAATGGGGTTAAGGTCTCCATATCGTTAGGGTCATCGGATAAAGGCAAGAGAGGCCGCGAGTTGAGAACGGCTTCGATCATTGTTAATAAAGTATATAATTCTTCATAATTTAAAATTGTTTCGCCGATTACACGCTTTAAATGGTACTTTGTTGACTTTACTGCAGCTTCCCACAAACCGCCAAAGTTAGGATTTCGTGCTGGTATAAAGTGCCAATTAATGCCCTCGTGTACAGGTGTTGTGAACGAGTTTCTTTCGTGATTCTTCTGCGAAGATATAGTGTTGTGCGGATATATTCGAGAGAAATTGTGTTTTCGAGCCTAAATATATATGAAAATAAATACATTTTGTGCGTGTCTTTGCTTTGCAAGAAACAGAGCTGGTGCGGAACTTTAATCTTGTTTTGAATATTATTTTTTCGATCGTAAGTCATAAAAAGTTGTACAAAACAATCGATTTTAAGACTAACTCGTATAATACTGATGTACATAAAGACACAACTTAAAACGAATATAATATATAATACAGCCGAGCTTTAATCAAACATAGTAATCAAACATAGTTAAGAAACGTATAGACAATGAATTCAACTATTGTTACGCGAAATCAGAAACAAAAGCTTACTGATGGAAAAAAGAGTTACTAAAATAAATTCCAATAATAGCTATGTGAATATTGTTCACAGTGACGGGGATGATTCTAAATCAAGTTTATCCTCTATTAACGTTACGCTAAGAGATAAATTAGTAAACGCACAAAGCGAGATTGAAGAAGTAAAAGGGATAAATAATAAACTAAAGATCAAAATCCGTGAATTAGAGATAGAATTAAATACAAAATCAAAAATTATTAATGAAATAGTGACTAAATATAATTTACAAATTGTTTTACAAATTGTAAATTCTTGTACCCAAAACTGACAGTAATTCTAACAAATCAGTGAGCTCACAAACTGATGAATATAAAAATTGCAATGATCTAAAATTGGCAACTGATATCGATGTAAAAGTAATTTTAAGTTTAGACATCAGTAACATGTTAGATATTTCAATCTTAAAATCTGAAATCGTTAAACTAAGAGACAAGTGCTTAATATTTAAGCACAAATTAAACATATTATCAGAAACAAATACTGACCATATTAACAAAGAGAACAGAGGTAATGGTATATGTCCAAATATTCCAAATATAAGCAATAAGCAAAGTCTAACACAAAATTCAAGCCATGTTTATAAAACAATGCCTATAAGGGAAGCCAACAATGCGAGAAAACATAAGTTCCTTGTATTAAGTGATAGCCATGGAAGACATTACAGCGGTTTCCTCAGAGAAAAATTACCAGAAAAATGTGAACTTTTAAGTTACGTAAAACCTAATGCGAAATTGCATTCCATTGTAGACAACTTAGAGTCTGTTATTAAAGATTTTGGATGTGGTGATTATTTGTTTGATGATATCGATTATTATGATAGTTCGAATGTTGCAAAAATTGTCGATACTTTTAAAAATATTATGGATAGAACTAGAGGTGTCAATACAATTATCAGTACGATTCCATTCAGGTTTGATAAACCACAGGTGAGCGGTATAATTGAACATGTAAACAAAAGTCTCTATACATTATCTAAACAGTACAGACACGTAGAAGTATTCTGTGTCAATAATCTTCTATATCGTTCTTATTACACAACAAAAGGTTTGCATCTCAAGAATTTTGCTAAAAAGATTGTGTGTACTGAATTAGCTAATTTCATTATTGAGTATTCTCAAGAAACTCAAGATGAATCTTATCAAGGAAATTTTTTTCGTTTTCGAAGCTTTCTAACGAAAATGTAAAACTTAAAACTACAGAAATTAAAATTATGCATCAAAATATTAGAGGCCTCCGCAATAAATGTTTGGATCTGGAAATAGTATTAGAAAATGAACAACCGGCAGTTCTTTGCTTGAGCGAAACGTGGTTAAACGAATTGGAAACAAATACTATTAAGCTGGATAACTATGAATTAGTGGCAAGTTTCTGCAGAACATCATCTTACCATGGTGGTGTTTGTATATTTACTCGTAGACGCGACGTGTGTAGTAGGATTAGGTCGAGTATGTGTAGAATCTATATTTGAATGTGTAGCTGTGCAATGGAAAATATTGGATCAAACATATGTAGTCTCTTGTATATATAGGTCTCCAGATGCAGATGTCAACACTTTTTTAGAATGCATGTGCAATTTGTTAAGTATATTGATCAAAAAATCAGATGTACTAATTCTTTGTGGTGACTTCAACACAATTTTTTAAGCAATAGTTTTACTAAGATAAATCTTGTTAACATGTTTCACTCTTATAATATGCACACATGTTTTGATGTCCCAACTAGACTCACTAGTCATAGCGCCACTACTATTGATAATATAGTCACTAATCTGAGCAAGGACGACTGTTACGCTGAAATACTAAACACCTTCTTATCTGACCATACGGCACAAAGCATTCGCGTTGTATTCAAATCGGATCTGCGAAATTCTGTACAATATCGTTATAAGCGCACATATACAAAACATGCTAAATTTGAATTTAAGTCTGTTGCGAAATGAAGCCTGGAATTCATTATTAGGCTTTCAGGAAGGTGTAGATAAATGTATGGATTCATTTTATGAGACTTTATTATATTATTTTGACGTTGTGAAACGCCACAAAATTGATTGCATGACAAGAACATTGACAGAGTCCTGGTGCATGCCAGGTATTAAAATCAGTAGCGCCAAACTGAAAAACTTATATTAAATAATAAAACGTAAACGACAGAGTTTCTAAATTACTATAAAACTTACAAGAAAATATATAAGCAAGTTATAAAGGCTGTAAAAGCATTATCGGTTAAAAACTATGTACAACATTCATCTAACAAACCTGCTGCAGTGTGGCGCGTTATAAATAATCAATTCACAAAGCCAAAAAATGTTGATTTTAAGAAAATTTTATACAAGAACAAAGAAATTACTGAACCAACAGATATAGCAAACTGTTTTAACAAACACTTTTTCGAATTACACAATTTTCCTAATATCAGTGAAAATCGTTTTAATCTTAAACGACTTTGATAATACAATGTTTCTTTCTCCAGTTACCGAATTTGAGGTTTTCTCAATAATAAACAGCCTTAAGCCTAGTAACTCTTGCGGACTTGACGAAGTACCAGTAAATATTTTAAAAGACTGTGCTTTACATTTAGTGAAACCAATTTGATAAATCTATCCTTTAGTCAAGGTGTTTTTCCATCTGCTTTTAAAAGAGCAAAAATCTCTCCTCTGTTCAAAAAAGGCGATAAATTTGATATCGTCAACTATCGTCCTGTATCAATGTTGCCATGCTTGTCCAAAGTATTTGAAAAAGCATTTTTAATAAGGTTAGTCAAATTTTTAGACGACAAACAGATACTCTCAAAACACCAGCATGGGTTCCGTAAGGAAAAGTCTACCGAATCTGCAGCACTAGAATTAATAGAAAGCATTCTACCCAACATATATGCCTGTAATAAGACAATAGCTATTTTCTGTGATCTAAGTAAGGCTATTGATCTCGTCGAACACAAGCGATTATTGGACAAAATCTATTATTGTGGCATCCGTGGAGTTAGTAATAAATGGTTGTCATCATATTTACAAGGCAGATCACAGATAGTAGAAATTAGATGTTTAGGTAAATGTAGTAGATCTTTATCACTTGAGACTCACAAAGGTGTCCCGCAGGGTCCATACTGGGACCAGTATTATTTATATAAACGATCTACCTTTGAACTAAATGCTGTTAATAAATGCGTAATGTATGCAAATGACATTGTCTTGGTTAATTACGGAAAAGATGTTGAGATACTTTCAATTATAACTAATAATGCGATTGAGGATATAAAAAAGTGGCTTCAAGAAAATCAATTATTGCTAAATGAAACTAAAACACAGTTCGTACAGTTTTGCACTAAAAATGCAAATGAATGTAGTAATGCAAAAGTTGATTCTCTTCAACGCTTATCCATAGTTAGATATTTGGGGTTCGATTTACACGAGAACTTGGATTGGACTGAACAAATAACCAATTTATCTAAAAAAGTTAGTAAAAATATATTTGCCTTAAGAAAACATTCTTATCTATGTGACACAGAAACTTGCAGGACCTTTTATTTTAGCAAAATATATTCTCTGTTAAAGTATGGATTACTACTGTGGGGGAGAAGTTCGCATTCTAATACACTTTTCATATTGCAGAAATCATGTATTCGTATTATTCATAAGCCACCTTTTAGATCATCATGTAGAACTTGCTTCATAGAAAATAATTATTTAACTCTATCAAGCATGTACATTTATTTCGCAGGCGTCTATATTCATAAAAATTTACATAGTTTTGAAGCCAGCACTGCAAGCGAAAACTATAGCATACGTCAACCAACTTTGCTTTTGCCAAGATGCAGATTAGAAATATGCAAAAAGGGTCCTCATTGCTCAGCTATTAGAGTTTACAATAAACTTCCCAGTAGAATTAAAGAGGCATCCTCCCTCGTTTCGTTTAAGAATAATTTAAAAAGTTGGCTCATCCGGGAATGCTATTATTCTTTGAAAGATTTCTTTTAGTAAATTAATGTTTGTATTTGTTTGTGATAACTGTGTATGGTACAATGTTTCTTTACAATTGTTTATCTAATTTTTTTCTGACGATGTCTATGTCTTTCGAAGATTTAATGACAGTAAATGCATTATCATTTAATGTTAGACTCTCGAAGTTTTGGTTTAATTACCGACTTCAATTCTACGCCACGGCAAAAATGAAAAATTTCTTTAAGTTCCTTATTAGCTCCACGAAAAATAGTGCCATTGTCTGAAAATGTATCAGACACATATTCGCGATGATTTCGCAGACAGAATATTCTAGCAAAGGAAACTTCCAGAAAACCTCCAAGTTTAAATACATGTGCACGGAGCAGACTTCAGTGAGTTCGACGTAGAGTTTAGTTACTGTTTAATCGCTCGGCTTGTAAAAATAAATTATTCTTAGTATGTTATAAATAAATCAGTGTTAAGTTTTGTAAATAAATTAGTTATTAGTCTCACCGACTATTTTATTTAAAAATAAATCAAAACGAACTCTAAATTCACTACGGGTGCTTTAAAAATGGAATTTTTCAAGTAGGGCCAAACCAAGAACTCAAAGGAGTTAGATTGCAAGATCGCGGAGGCCATATGTTTGCCATATTTCTGCTAATTATCCGATCTCCAGAAAACTCTTGAAGGAAATTTAAAGTATCTCCAACAGCATGGGTCGTTGCACCATGCTGCTGGAAATATCCAAATTGCAACTCGTCATCATACAGTTGATTAATAAATGGATGCAAAATCTCTGCCCGATATCTAAGTACTGTTAGTGTACCATTAAAAAATATTCGACATATCAATCTTCTCCGACTTAAATCTATCCAAACACTAATTTTTTGTGGATGGAGTGGGGCTTCAATGAAAATAGGAGAATTTTCTGTACTCCAGATCCTCATTTATTATAACCATATTTCGTAATAAATGATCTTAAAACGGACACTAAATTTGGCACTAACGCTCTACGTTTCGCTGTCGTTTGATAGCTTCTGTTGGGAATTAATGCATCCTGTTAAATGGAACCAGACCTCATAGGAAAAGAAAGTTTTGTCCAACAAATCGTAATTGTCAATATTACCTTAATTGTCAATATTGTTTAAAAACCAATGACAGTATCTTCGTCTTGGTTCAAAATCTACTGGAAGCAAATTCATGGCGGCAGTCAAACGATAAGGGAACATTTGCAAGTCTTTTCTTAGAATATTTCTGCAAGTCCCAACAGAAAGATCAACTTGTTATGACAGGTAACGGATGAAAGTGCGAGGAGAATCGGTCATAATTTGTCTAACATTTTCAACTACCTCATCAGTTCTTACTTTATGCCTACCTGATGCTTGTTTTCTAGCCACACTGCCAGTTTCTCTGAATAGTCCTACGGAGTACTGAAGTTGATTAACAAATTTGTGGTACAGAAATACACTTTCTGGAAAATTTTCCTGAAATTCTGCAATTGAGTCAGGAATATAATAGGTCCATTCGCCATTGATTTTATGGGCGTTTAGAAAGTAGGATTCAACCATAAAAGATCCAATGTGAAAACCATTGTAAAATCAAATCAATAAAACATTTTTTTAAAGTTATGTTTGTTTACTTGTTTGTGTAAGGTACTGACCAAGTAACGAACATACGTGAAAGTGCGAAAAAATGAGAGCAACACACTAGATGGGAAAACGTTTTGAGCACATTACATTTTTTGTTCTTAAACCATATATGCCCCAAGTTCTCTATGAATTTATCAGGGAGGGTGAGGGTGACCGCTTCACCCTCACCCTCCCTGTAACCATTTTGAATTATTGATTGTAATGGTTACATAGCCGAGTTGGTTAGGTCCGCTGGCAACGGGATTTACGCTTGGTCGCGCAACTATAGGTAAGGTGCATATGGATCCTTCTGGTGCATATGGATCCTATGTAAGAGTTGGAGCACTTATGTGTCGGATGGTACTTAGGATTCATATCGGCTTATTGGAACTGAGTTTTAAATTTAAAAATTCATGTCTTAATAACTTCACAATTAAAAGTCCCTACACTCTGAAAAATAAATATTAATGTCACCCGTTTCACTTATTTGCCGGTTTTCCACGCCAACTTAGGCAATTATTCGTTTTAAAATAAATAAATCTGCAAATCTCAAAAAATATCGCATATAGATGTAAAATATACTTAATAAAAATAAAGGTATTTATTAATATATGCAATTTGAAATTTAAAAAAAAAGCTACTATGTCCGGTATCACTGTTTTGACTCTCTCTACATAAATGAAAATAGTTTTCGTTGTAGAACTTTAAGTTAAAAAAGAAGGAAGGTTACTTAAAATCGTCACATTTTGCAGCATTTATGGTGTACTTTTTGTACAATATTTCATTTACACCCTATATTATTTTCTTTGAAATAGCGATAAGGTAAACAACTTTTTCCAGTTTCTCCTTTTTGTATGATGTAAATGTATGAATAATAATAAAAGGTGCCATTAAAAATATTGCTACCCGACAACTTAACTTTTTGTTCTGCCACTGCGAGTGTTTATACATAATAAACACTTTGTGTTAAGTTATTAAGAATAAGTTGTTTGCTACTTAACTTAGTGGGTCATGTATATTTCAAAATAATGTATTAATAAAAATATTTAACAGACAGAAATTCTCTATGAAATAAAAGAAATTTTTAATTCTCAATTTACATTCTACAATTGCGCTGATGCAGAAGGGACGTTTAGTGTCTCACCCTGTACATGGTATTATAACACTTAATATTTATTGATACTGTATTCCTTAGCATAAAATGGATTCATTCTGCAAATCTCAAAAATCTAGCTAAAAATTGAAAAACTGACCTGCGTAACATCAAAAAGTTCCACTGTTTTAAAACCTCTGCTTCATTTTATGGTGTCCATGCAATTCAGTTTGTCTTGGACCGTTCATAACACAATAAAATTCGAGCGCATTAACCCAAGTTAACGGCTGGATAGGTGCAATAAAGGCCAAGGTTAGCAATGTGTAACCGTTGAAAAAAATACGAAATGAATTTTATTGTTATTATTTCTTAAATGATAAGAACGCATTCAGGTATCAGCTGTTTTACGTACCTTCGAGTATTACAAAAGATGTTCGAAGTGTTGCCCACCGCTTCTGAAACCTAATTCTGCTCGATGTAGCCAGTTGTCAGTTCTTCGGGGAAAATTATTCCGTAATACCGTAATTCCGTAGCACAGTCATGAATCGCTGACGTAAATAATCCTCAATAGAAATTTTTCGGTATACAAACGAGCTACGGCAGCAGTATTTTGTCTGGCTTCACCGTAACAAAGCACCATGCCCATTAATTCTTCGTTTGTAAACACGTGAGCCATGATAAAATAATTTTTCTCGTTGTATCATAAACAAAAGAGTTTTATAATAATTTATTTACTCAATTTTTACATAAATGACAAAAAATAAAAATTTATTTCGCAAAAACAAATTAAAAATTCTTCGAGTAAAATTTACACACTACACGGTACCGAGAATGCGAAACAATGCGTCCGACACTTACGAACTGAAGGCTGCGTGTTTAAGTGCTCCAATCAGACCTACCCTAACATAGTATCAAAATTTATGAGTTTATGACGGAATTTGTAATAACCGTTAACAGCTGTGCATTCCATTCGATACCAGTAACACTCGAACAATTTTTGTATGAACAAATATTCATCATTTACGCTTTTATTGCTAATAGTGCACCCTTGATTATATAACTTTTTTTTCTTGTTTTCATGAGTACTATTTGTGGTTTCAATAAATAACAGTAGTCATATAACACGCTGTATAACGTGTTGCATTATTTTTAATTGAAAGAAAGAAAGCCGCGCAAGTATTATTTTTTAAACATGAGTTCTTGACCAAATATTCATGCAGAGCTAGAACTTGGAAGAGTAAAAGACAACACATGGGAATTTCACTAAACAAGGTCATCCAGAAATTCGCCTGCATCTACAAGAACCTCCACAAGCACTAAGTTTTTTTTTTTTTACTTATTACGAAATTGTTTTCTCGCAATTATTAATTTATTCCGGGCGATTCAGGTTGGTTTTCGCAACCCTGTAACTTTTTATTTCGATTTTTAGGAAATTGAAATTTGGTGTAAATAATATAAACCTACCAGTTCATTTGACACTAACTTATTTAATTATGGCTTTTTTCAAAATTTTTGAAAACGTTTGATTTAATGCCGAACGTATTTTATTTCTGGAGCGATTCATTTTAATTTTTCCACAGACAATTTCATTTTTTCTTATGGGTCTTCGAATTTCACTCATTCTGTATATAGAATATTTTACTTTATTTCGATCTAGAATTACCTCGACAATCCAAAGTTGCAAAAGTATACAGGATGTCCTGTTTAAATTTTTTAACTTAAAACAACTTCCGCTTAAACCGGAAGTGGTACATATTGTTTCATATTGTCAAATAAACTATTGGTAAGTCTGAATTATTCGGAGCAAATTTAATTTTCCTAAAATAAAAATAAAAAGTTACAGAGATGCGAATACCAATCTGAATCACCCGGTACGTGTCCAAGAGTATATGTAACAAATGGAATTTTTTTTAATACCGAATTCTCAGAAAATTTTATTCTTTTGATTTAAAATGTATAAAAAATCAAAATCTACTCAGAAAATTGTATTAATTAATTCATTATTATAAAGTATGGAATTTACGTTTAAATACTGAATCACTGCACTTGCGCTAAATGCAGATGCACTATCCTGCGTAAACCAGACAGAATAAACACCTTGTATTTAAAGGTTTGTCGGAAAAAAATAGGGCCCACTTACTTTTCTGTTCCACACCAGATAAGTTATTTTTTACTGCAAAGTTTAAATCGCGACATCCTGCGGTCGCTTTTTAACCTAACCAAATTTTTATTGACATATTCATTCAATTTTGAAATTTGTATTCTCGATTGACTATCAATGCCAGTTTTGTAAGCAAACTACACAGTCTATTTATAGCTTCATCCGTAAATAAAATTTTAATTTAACAGACATTTATAAAATACTTGTATGTTTGTTATTTAAAGTGGTATGTCATTTGTTTTAAGTTGGGTTCTAGATAGAGCACAAACTTTTATAGAGAATAACATTTCTTGAAAAATCAATAATAAACAAGTTTTCCATTTATTGCTTGATTTCTTGGACACGTTGTATAGCAACCGCAGACTGCAGTGATAAACTTCCGACTTATTGGTTATTGAATCAGAACTGGTTTTTACGTCGTTTTAAAACATCTGATGTACGGCTGTTGCTGCTCGACAAAAATCATTTCGTGATGGACGGTTACTGTTAGCCAGTGAGATGTTGAAATCGTGTGTGTTTTGTTTCGTGCTGCTAACTTGCTGCAGCGCTGTGCGTTATGTGCCCTTTTCGCCATGCCCCAACCTGTTCAACTATTTCGAAAGTGAGACATTCGAGGTCTTCGCCGCCTTGACGTTCGACAACGACCTAACCGGTCGGTATGATTTGGAAGTCAACATGTCGATCCCCCTTGTTACGGATAAGGTGAAAATAATTTTTCTTGTGAAATATTTGTAAAGAGGAAGTAGAAAGATATTATTTAGTTCAGTTTAGTTTATTTGAACGCGTCCAGTTGCCAAATGTGATGGGAAAACGCCTTCAGAAAAGGAATTATTTATTATATTTGTTAATGGATCAGCTATTAAGTCATAGACTTCCCTTAGTAGAAACATTGGGATATCATCGTATCTCGCACAAGATTTGTTTCTTAGCCGTGATAAATTAAGAGGACCTCATTTACTGATACAGGCAGTACCATGCTGTTCATGTTAGTTTGGACCTTGGATATTTTTTAATATGTTCATAGGAGCCTCGATAAAAAAAATTATTGAATTCTTCAGCTACTTTTTGAGGATTGGTAATTGAGATATTATTTATGTTCAAAACAATGTTTTTCGAGAGTCGTTGGACCTTTGACAAATCATTTATTACGTTCCAGATTGCTTTACTAGGATTTAATAGGATTTGCAACCTTTACGATCACATTTTGATAATATTGTTTTTTAGTTTTGTCAATTAAAGCAGCGTGTTCACGTTTCGCAATACGATACTGATTTTTTTTAACATTTAAGGCAGTATCAAATAATAAGGAATCAAATGCAGATAAGTTCTTTATTCGGTAGAGAATGGACTTTTTTTCTGTGTTGTTTGATTCGCTCTTATTTGTAGGCTGTTTTTGACGATCTAATTTCAGATAATTACATATTATTTTCTTTCTGTTGTCATTTTTATTCATTTAATTTTATAAATTATGAATATGATTAGTTGGTTGTTAGGTTTTATGAAGTGCTTTTAACTTGGTGGTGTCCGTTCTGAAGATGACAGCCTAGCTGCTGAAATACGTATCTACGGATATAAAAATTATTGTGGATGGAGATTAATTTTTAATTATTTCTTAAACGACAGTTTCCTTTACGTCTGTAGATGTTAAAAGACCATTTTCCATATTTAAGCACATGTTTTCAGAGAGAAAACAAGTTTCTTCTCAACAATTTTGAACAGCATTTAGTTATTAAGTGTTTTTATAACAGTGACTGATTATTTCTTTTCCCTATTTTTTGTTGTTGAATTATTATTAAGTAAAGCAAATTATTGTGAGAATTATTAAAATCTGTTTGATTATTCGACTATTAATGGAAATATTTAAAAAAGAGAATGCATGTATATGCGCATATTTGTGTAATGACAGGCTGCATGTATTCCGTTCTCTAATTATGAGGTTATGAGTTTATGAAATGCAGTATACTCATACTGTTAATCGAATGATTTCATGCGATTTTCATTTCTATTTGTATGAGTTCATGCATTAATGTATTTGTATGTAGAAATTTAATACGTTTTAAATTTCGCACCTAAACAGTGACCGAAGGAATTTTGTCATGCGAGTCATGCGACACCAAAGGCACCATCTGTAACCCTTCGCATCTGGATAATGTGTTGAAGTGAAGCTTGCAAGCCCGTGTTTGAGACAAGTTTGAATTTAACGCTTACGGGAAACATAGTTAATATGTAAAAAATCTGATTTAACAATATTGCAGGGTCCATTTTGTTGCCCTGAGGGACATTTTGTATCTTGCAGTTTTACATAACTTTCAATTTGTTTGCTGTAAAATGAACACAATAAATAAATTACATTCGAAAAACCAAAATTTTCTACACATATATATAAAATGAAATGAGTCTGCAAGAGAATCGCTGAATAAGTATACTTATTCTGGCCTAAGAAATTAAAAACTGCTTCCCTCTTTGTCATTTATTTAGCCTATAAAAGTATAAATGTCTCATGTATTAGTGCATTAAAATTAATTTTTCATTTCAATACTTCAGTACCCCACGCGCCACGTAACGTGACGTCATATATGTGTTCAAGCCGGAAGTAAACTTCCGCTAAAAGGGAGCGCTAAACCTAGTAGCCGCCATATTTTAAATCGCTTTTTAAAGAAGCTACGTCGCTAGCACTAGATGTAGCGTTGTTGTTTTAGGTTATGCCTGAGTATATGATTGCCATTTGATGATGCTGCAGTAACTTTTGAAATTAATTCTCCTTCTTTGTAATAAAACAGTTAGTTATTTGTATTAGGGTTCTAATTTGTACAGGTTAAAAGTTAATTTTAATTCTTCATTAATTCTTATTAGTCATCAGTTATGAAATCGAATTAATTAAGAATTAACCTCAAACAAAACGAGAAACCCGTTCAGCCAGTTCACAATTAACTACATACGCTACAAATTAGCGCTCCGCTACGTAGCAATAGCGGAATATAAACGGTATCTCTGGCGGAACGTAGCCAATGAAACGACCACGCGTGCAATGCAAATGTTAAACTAATACCGAGAAGCGAGAGCGGTAGTGCAAGGCAAAATTCAGAATCGAATACAAATGAATATTATCAATTTCACCAGAAAAGAGATTTGCGTCATCAATTATCATATGCGCCTGGCGAATTCAAATTAGTACTCCTATGCTTATCCACGGTATTTCTGGTTTCTGACGTTGATTTATTTACAAATATCAAACTGATATTTTACATAACCTGTTACATATGCACTTACCAAACATTTTTAATAGTTAAACTAAAGATAAAATGGTATTCTGCATATTGTTGTGTTGTTTGTGGAGAGCTCCTGGTTGGGAGCCAAATTATTGCAGTGTTATTGTCAGTGGTGCGTTTATTTTTCTGTGTATTTGTTCTGTATATATTGTTTTTCTTATTTGTTATTCTCAGGGTCTCCTTATTTGTTTCTATATTTATTTTTTTTGTCAGAGGTTCTTCGTGGGTTCTTACTTTTGACGAATTCGACGTTGTCAGCGGGTTTTTCTTCTGGTACCACTTCCTTATATCGTGGAGTGTGCAATATGAATACCTTTATAAACGCCGAGACTCGCAAACCGTAGTGTACAAAGATATTTTATGTAGGATGTATGGTGTGTATGTGTGTGTGTGTCGATGTAAAATAAATGCAAAAACGCAACCTCAAAGTTGTATAAAAATTTATTAATAATTAATTTCCCATAACAAATGAATTATAAATAATCTAGGAATCAAGCCTTTCGCAAAACTTGTCCTATGGATTAATTAATTAGAGATCGGTTTTTCGCAAAACCGACCTCTTTAGTGCTTATATCTAATATCCTTAGTTCCAATGAAATCGTTTTTTTTTGTTGCAGTCATCCGCGACTACTTTGTGCGCACATAGCATATAACTGTTCGTCACAGTACAGTGACTTTATAGGAACTAGGAACACTGTGGCCATACAGAGGTCTTCCTAGCTGTTGGTTAAACTAGTCACGAGATACAATTCCGCCATGATGTTGCTAGTTTCTGCATTGTTTATGTATTTTTGCCTGTAATTTTTGCATAGTGGAGTAACTTTAAATCGTATTTTTCTTCGTGTTTTCGTTCACTACTTAATTTTTTTAGTTGTGATAATTTTACAAAGGATTTATCTGCAGCACATACACCTTCATGTCACAATTTAAAATTAAAAATTTGTTCAAGATTTGTAATCTGCCGATTAAAAATCACTGGAAAAAGAAAGTTAAAATATTGTATTGATAAATTTTCAAGCAAATCAACCTATTGTTGTAGCGCAGCTTGTGTCTTACAAGATAAAAGAATGTTTTCTTGATGAGTCTTCAGTACCAACTGACTTTATTTTTGTTTTTACAAAATGGTTTACAAAGTGGCAAACAGTTGCGCCATCTAGTAGAAACTCATACAACTATAATTATTATTTAAACAATAATGATTTGATACCTTCAACACCCCCACTATCAAAACATTATTTTTGGACAATATCTAACCTCTCTAGTAAATGATAATGTTTCCTTGTACATAAACCTTTAGTTAACATATCAGCAGGCATTAAATTTGTTTCCAAATATACAACTTTAACAATCCTTTTATTTATGTATTCTCTAATAAAATGGTAACGTATATCAATATGTTTCGTTCGATTATGATGTACCGGATTATTAGACAAATTTAAAGCGCTTTGGTTATCATTAAACATAGCGACACAAAACTATTTGTCAGTAACTTCAATCAACAAATTTCTTAAATATATTGCTTCCTTCGAAGCCTCAGTAACTGCCATGTATTCAGCTTCGGTACTTGAAAGGGCAACTGTTTTTTGTTTAACACTTGACCAGGAAATGGCAGAATTACTAAGTTTAAAAACATAGCCAGTATATGACTTTCTTTCACTTAAATCATTTGCCCAATCGGCATCAACAAAACCTTGTAATTCTGTATGCGTTTTACAAAATTTTAAACAATAATTTTTGGTACCCTTTAAGTAACGTAGGACACGTTTTGCACATTTCCAGTGAACTTCAGTATAACAAATGTTGAACTGGCTTAACAGAGTGACACTAAATGAAATGTCTGGTCTTGTAAGCACCGCTAGACACATGAGACTAGCTATAAACATTTGATAAGGTGCTCCAATTTGTTTTCCACCCTTTTCATAAAGATGATCTAGCTTTGTTTCGATAGGTGTTTTAGCGGGCTTACAATAGGACGGATTAAATTTATGTAATAACTGATCAACATAATGTTCTTGACTAACAATTGTATCACCTTTTTCAAAACAAATTTCTATACCTAAAATATTTTTGACCCTTCTTAAATCTTTGATCTTAAATTTTAAACTGAGCTCTTGTTTTATAAAACCAAATTCATGATTATTGTTAGAGAAAACGAAACAATCATCAACATATAATGTTACTAAAGTACTATGTTTCTCATCTGTTTTAATAAACAAACAAGGCTCGAATTTAGACTGTTTATAATCAAGATTTGTTAATACAGTGATAACTCTCTCATTCTAGGCTCTCGAGGATTTCTTGAGACCATATACGAGGTATGATCAAAAACTACGGTGAATGAATTTTTAGAGCCGAAACTGCTGATGTTATATCCATTTCATATCAAATGTGCGATAGCCTGATCCGTTGTGACAGACCGTATTGAGTTTGAACTCGATCTACCTTGTCAGTCAGTATCCAGAGTCGATAGAGTGAGACCGTGTTTATCGTCTTGTCGCTTATCATGGATTTCGAACAACGCGTTAACATTAAATTTTGCTTTAAGTTGAAAAAACCTGCCAAAGAGGCTCATGAAATGTTAAAGTCGGTGTATGGAGATAAAGTGGTGACTCTGAAGACTGTTTACAAATGGTATGAGCGATTTAAAAACGGACATGAATCGGTTGAAGACGAGCAACGATCGGGACGTCCTTCGACCTCAAAAACACACGAAAACGGGCAAAATGTGGCACAAATTGTTCGTGCAAACAGAAGAATCACTATTCGAGAGCTTGCTGAAAAACTTAACATCTCTTACGGGTCTGTGCAAAGTTTTTTAACTGATAATTTGCACATGAGACGAGTGAGTGCCAAATTTGTTCCCCGACTTTTGACTGACGAACAGAAGGCAAATCGTGTTTCAGTTTGCACGGAATTGAAGGATCGTCTTCAAGCAGATCCGGACTTTATAGCCAAAATTGTAACTGGTGATGAAACTTGGGTCTATGGCTATGAGCCTGAGACAAAAATGCAGAGCTCCCAATGGAAAACCCCTGACTCCCCTCGCCCTAAAAAGGCACGTCAATCAAAATCGCAAATCAAGACAATGCTCATTGTTTTTTCGATAGTGAGGGCTAGGATCCTCTTCACTTTCTGTACTTAATCCACACATATACAGAAAATAGTCGTCAAATTGTTTTCGTTTAGGCTCTCTCTGAGTTTTCCTAACCAAAACTTCTGTTTCCACAACATCACTTTTAGGCATATAATCATCGTCTTTGATCGTGCTGTCCATTTGGGATGAGTCAGTCATATCTTCTTGTTGCTCTGAAGTTATATCATTTATTTCTGTAATTTCCCCCACTAAAGTGGTATCCTCTTCAGCTGGTGTTTCGTTTGGATAAAACTGTGTTTCTTTTTCTCTAGACTGTTCAGTTAATGGTATTTTCACTACTTTTTCTTCCTCGAACACACTGACATCTCTGCGAATAACTACTTCTTGTATGGCTGGATCATAAAGCCGATAAGCTTTGGCTGTGTCACTATAACCCACCAAAAACATTTCTTGAGACTTTTTGTCCCATTTTAACCGTATTTGTTTAGGAATATAAGCCATTACCTTAGTACTAAATACTCGAAGATGACTAATATCAGGCTTTCTTTTGGTCCAGATTTCCAAGGGTGTTTTTCCAGCAAGACCCGTCGCCACTGTCCTATTGCGAACATAGACAGCTATATTTACAGCCTCTGCCCAAAACTTCTTTTCTAGATTTGCATCAGCCAGTAAACATCTTGCCTTCTCAACTATAACTCTTACCATGTGTTCTGCAGATCCATTCTGTTCGGGTGTATATGGAGTAGATGTTTGATGCAAAATACCCTCTTTTCGTAGAAAACTTTTAAAATAACTACTGCAAAATTCTTTTCCATTGTCACTTCTTAATATTTTAATTTTCTTCTCAGTTTGATTTTCAACTAAACTTTTGAACTGCTGAAATTTCCCAAGGGTTTCATCTTTTATTTTTAAGAAGTCAACAAAACACATTTTACTAAAATCATCTTTCAAAATCAGGAAATATTTTGCTTTACCAATAGACTGGACCTCCATTGGTCCACAGATATCTGCATGAATAAGTTCTAAAATGGCACTAGCTCGTAAACCCTGATTTGGAAATGGTAATCGGGTTTGTTTTCCTTCACTACATGCAACACTATATTCATGTTATCTTTACAGAGCATGCCTTCAACTGCACCATTTTTCATAATTAGAAGATCCTTTTGATTTAAATGACTTAACCGTCTATGCCACAATTCTCCAGAAACAGCAGGTTCGGTTGTTTTGTTTTTAAGTTATAAACATTGTCTACTAATTCAGCAACGTCCACTAGTTTTTTATAACTATTGTAAATCTTACAACAATCTGTCATGAATATCACTCTATTACCATTTTTTATCAGCTGGCTTACAGAAATTAGATTTGTTGCTAACTGTGGAATACATAATACAGGGTGTTAGGTAATTGACTGGACCCCTGCAAACCACGTATGGAGAACACTCTGTACAGTAAAAAAGCCTTTGCATTCGAGGGTGTTCCGGCTTTCGTTTTCCCGGAAAAAAATCAAACAAAAATCGATAAAAATTGTTTCGAAACCACTGATTGTCTTATCTACTGTTACACCCATGTGCCGAACGCCATCCGAGCGGGCGATCCCCTTGCCAGATGGTTTATTATTTTATGACAAGCAAATAACGCACGTTCAGTATCTTAACATATTTCGGAGCGTGCAGGTCGGGGACAAAATGAATGCATACACAAATTACGAACTTGTTGATATTATTCTGACGTATGGCGAATGTAGGTGCAATGCACGTGCTGCAGAGCGTAGATATCACCGGCGCTCTTTTTCCATGTGCGGGCAGTTTTACAGCGTCGTGGTGATGCATGCATTCGAGCTGACGGCATGAATTTCGAACATCTTCTTTAATCGGCGCTGGCTCCGTAAGTACTATCAGCGGTTCTCAATAGTTCGCTCTTTTTGCATTTTTTCAAAATGTACCGAAAATCCGGCATGTTTGAGTACTTTCTGATCCCATACGACACCCTTCATTTACAGTTTTAATTTGTCCAAGCAATAACCTAACACCCTGTATATCTTTTGTAATGATTTCGAACGTGTTGTTATCTACAACCGTAGTAATATCCACATTTCCCGCACATTCCACAGTTACTTCAGTTTTATCAGCCGTTATAATGGTGTCTTTTTCAAGGTTTCTTCTTACACCATATAACCAATATTTATTTGCGGTTAAATGTACACTAGCCCTTGAGTCAATGTACCATTGATCGATAATAAACTGATTCTCATTTAAAAATATTGCACTAAACGCAGTCTTCTGATTCGCATTTATTTTTGTAATGTCCCATTTCTTTACACTTATAACAACGTACATTTTTGACATTCAACTTCGACATTTCTGTTTGATGAGCATCAGCTTTTGCAGTGTTACCAACATTCTTACTCCAGTTCTTCTTCTTGTTAAACTTGCCGATAAAGGCACTGTCTCCTTTACCTTCATTGACCATACCAAACAACGATTTGTTTGAAATCGGTTGTTATAGCAATCCCCGAATGTTCAATTGTCATAATCAGTGGCGAATACTTTTCTGGCCAAAAGCAAAGAACCAATCCAAATATCGTCAACAGCAAAACCAGTTCCTCGTAACCTCTGCCGCGTATCCACAATTTGATTTATATACTCCGCCATGTTATCACAATCTTCTAGTCTCGTTGAAATTAACAACCTAAGTAAACTAATTTTTCTTGAAAATTCATTGTCATCAAACATGTCTTTCAGTTTTTTCCAAAGTTCTTGAGCTGTATATGTATCTTTTATGTGAATATACAGCTTAGTATCGATAGTTAAAATTAACTTAGCCCTGGCTTGACTATTTTTTGTGTCATCCGTCTCCGTTCCCTCAATACACGCTTTTAGGTTATCGAGAATCAGGAAATTCTCGGCTGCGAATGACCATTCACTATAATTTTCCCGCCCCATTAACTTTGGAACTGTCGCGATTAAACTATTCGCCATTGTGTGCACTCTCGAGCAACAAAACAAAACACTTGAAACAGTCGCGAATTTGATTTTGAAAACAAATCGCGTTTGTTTATTTGAATGCTCGATAACGAAGAGAGATTTTACAATTCGAAGAATGCCACCGGAAACGTCTCGGTTTCAAATTTATGGGCTTTTAGAACATCTCGTTCGTAAAGGGCACTTGAAGCATTATATTATAAATCAAAGCTGCTTTCAAGGGTTTTCTTTGTACGCGTTAGAGACTGTGAAAGAATTCGTCATGTTATTGTAAAATTTAGGAAAGGGTCCTCTGGCATCGCAGAAGACAAGAATTTGGCTTTTGTTTTGAAACTGTTCAACGAACTCGGGAAGTAATAAATATATCAATGGACACTAGTATAGCGTCGCGCTATTTTGATAAATTTAGAAAATTAGAACATGTGCAGGCCACCGGGAAACCAAGGGTCAGTCAGATAGTTCGAAATTTATTAGTTATGTAAAATGAACGAGAGAGAAGCGTGTGCTTCCTTCTGAACTAAAAGCGTTTATTGGTCAACCGTTTTTTTTTTAATTTCTTCTGGAAATGGGGAGGAGTCTAAATAGGCACTCGCGATAGAGAATAGAAAAAAAAACTAGACAGTAAGATTCAAATCGTTCGAACGGACGGCTGACTTTTAATTTAACTCGAGCAATTTTTCCTCTGAGAGCTTGCAGTTGGTTTTCATATCTTTCTCATAATTATATTTAAATAATATGCTTTCGGGACGTTAAAATTATAGTGGATTCAGAAAAGGGCAATCAAATAAATAAACGCGAATAGCGCCGCGATCTAAGACGCGAAAAGGATTATATAATAAAACGAGTGCGCGAGTGAATTAGTGAAGTGCTCATCGCGGAACTGGTATATAGGTATAATTGTATGAATTTTTATATTTCTTTTCACATACTTGGTGGTATAAATATGTTTAGTCAATTAATTTAATTGTGTCATCAATCTGTGACTCGAAAAATCTGTTCGATCTTTGCATTGCTAAGGCAAGTTTTTGGTTTAATTTTGATACTTACGTTTGCTTTTGAATCAAGTTAAAACTCAATAAATTCAGTAGTTTGCGCGATCTATGAGTTAATCAACCAGAGGAAATTAACTACACCTAAAATCTTTTGTTCGATTTTGAATACAGTGTATTTTTTTTGTTCTATCTTTTTTTGCGATATCCTCGGGCAATTCGGAGACACGCTATCAGTATTATTTCGATTTGTTCAGGGGTATCTGCAGCTCAACCCACTTGTCAAGCAAAGTTATAACTGCCACCGAACACTGCGGCCAGCACAGTCCAACTCAGAAATCAAGGCAAATTTAATGCTCGTTACGAATCCCGTAGAATTACGAGGGCAACAATTTGAACTACCTATAAATAGACATCTTCTTAACCGAACTTCTCTCACACCTGTGTGGTGTATGTGCTGAAGTATTGTCTTTGCTGAAAGATTTGCAGGTTAATTGAAAACAATTTGACGAACGACTGAAAGTGCCATAACCGCAAAAGCGGAGCGCCGATAAAACAGTCAATTGGGTCTTTGCGCAACAAATTAGTTAGATAATAAGTTTAGCCGACGAAAAACGACGCAGAGGGATCTGAAAAAAGGCGTACATTGTACCACCCTCTAGACCCTGGAGAACGTAGTTTCACACGATCCTACTCACAGGAGTCTAATTAATTAGGTTAATGAGCTAGCGATAGGGTTATTCCATCACCTCCGGAAGGAGTAGCAGTAGCGGCAGTTGCTGTTGATTAAAGTGCAAATTGATCGCCGGAGCGGCCTTTTGTATCACATACTTCTCCGAACCTCTGATTAATCAATTAATAATTCCCATTAATAAAGTACACTGTAGACACACTGTCACACTATGCGCTGGTTGATTGTTCATAGCGTCTTCGGGTACTATCTAAGGTGGCAAGCACGAGTACCAAGACCAAGCTATTTTGAATAGAAATAAATTAATTGTTGATCTAATTTAAGTCGCAAAGTGGACACAGCCATTAATTGCGTGTGCAACAAGCCACCGAGTGAATTGAAATAAATTAGATCGCTACGATATTCGACGTTAAATACGTTAAGTGAAGTTTATTGTACTTCTTTGGCAGCGTATATTTATTGTGAAATATATCCATTGTTTCAAACGAGGTTTTTCCGCTCAAGCGGACTTCGTGACTGTCAGCAGGAGTTTTTACATTCTTTTTTTTTTAATAAATAATTAATTAAATAAAACACCTCGCATTTTTATTGACACGCATTTAGTACCTTTAATCTCTCAAATTTATTCACCGTCGCACCAGAATTAGAATCCAGTTACGACAACGCAGGATCCAGTTTTAATTAGACGATCACGAACAATCGGCATTAAAAGTTTTTAATTTTGGAGATTCCAAAAGGGCTGAACGGTAGTTGTAGGTCAGTAAAAGTATATTGTCGGGCGCCAGCCATAAAAGTAGGTAGCGTAACCCGAGTCTAGACGTTTAGAAATTGCATGGGTGTAAGCACCCCGAAAATTTTTAAAATTAAAAAAAAATAATTCAATCAAGCATTTCCTTCAGACGTATCTAAAAGAATTTCAATTTAATCACAAAGTAATCAAGTTCCAGGCGAGTTAGCCTAAACATTCCCTTAAGTGCCAGCAGATAACATTGAAATAAACAAATCTATCGCCGGTAGAGTTTCATGCGTGGGAAAGAGCTGACCCTGGTAGAGATAAGGTACAACTAAAATCGGGCTAAATTATACCCGGACGTTAGGCAACTCAAAACACCACGGCGCCCAAAATTTGCTCATAAACCAAAGTTGAACAAACAATTCTATGAGAGGGCAGCACTTCTCAGGAGGAGATTTCTTATCTAACCAAAACGAAACGGTCCCGTGGAAGTAGGGGAATTTTCAAAATCAACAATCAATGTTCATCAAACCTTTCTTAGGAGTGGTTAAGTTTCTCTCTTGGAACATTCGTTTAAAATCTTTGTTTTTTATTATTATTTTATTTTCTTATTATCCATTAGTGGGGAATTAAAGTAAAATGCTGGAGGGTGTGTAAGTGGTAGTGTAGAAAAATAAATCCCGTTGGCCCAGAGTCTCTCCCCGGAGGGTGAAGTAATCAAAAAATCCCTTAAAGAAGAGTTCTCTGCTGCTGTACCTCCTAATTTCCCTATCAAGGTAGGAACATATCTCTATTGTAAAATTTAAATTGTTAAAAAGAAAAAAGAAAGAAAATCTGCTCCAATATATCCTAGTTTGAGCGTTGTTGAATTATTTTATTTGATTAAAGTAGTTTACAACCATATTGCGCCTTGCACAATTCCACCCCCAAGAACCTACCTCCGTAAGAGTGATGATCGGCCTGGGAAATTAATGAAGCATTTAAGGGTCCGGAATTCCCTTAATTCCGGTGGTGGCAGCATTAATCAAACATTTGTCTTGATTTGATCCCTTGCTATAACTAAATAATTGGCATTTTTATTTTTTCTCTTTTTTTTTAATTTTTATTATTAAAAGTCCGCTACCGCAGTAAGAAGTGTTGATCGCAGGGAGAACTTCATCTTTCACCCCCACGACACCCCCTTACATGGGATGTTAACAATAGCTTTGTCGGCTTTTTCGGAATCTTGCCAAGTGAACCCTCGGTAAAGAGGCGTTTATTGCTTCATTGAATTTAGTCAAATTTATGTTCCTTACAATCTTGGTTTCCGGTTTGGGAACCGCGTCAATTCTTCGTCTTCGTCTCGTTTATGTTCCTTACTTGATGCATACCCTAAACAGACAAATAAACAAACATAACTTTAAAAAATTTGTTTTGTTGATTTGATTTTACAATAGTTTTCACATTGGAAAAAAAATCTTTTATGATGGAATCCTACTTTCGAAACGTCCAAAAATTCAATGGCGAATGGACCTATTCTCTCAAGCAACACTCAATAATTGAAAAAACGTATAAATTTTGTTCACACCAGGAGTATAATTATGGTTGACAGTCAATCTCATATAAACCTCATAAAATGTCCGCGAGATAATTATTCAAATAAAGCGTTCCATATACTAAATAATAAGGTTTATAATACACGTGAAATAGTATTGTATATGTAACAGACCTGATCAGTACGGGAAAAAGGATGATTTATATTTTGTCACGAACGTTCTCAACCAGAACACGAGATTTCTGAAATAGAAATCTTTTACAAAATTAAAAGAGATTGGAAGTCCCAAATTCTAACTTCTCTGAATTCCCTTTCTAAACTTTACCATCTTTTTTACCAAAACTTTTCCAAACCGAATCGAGACGCAAGAAGCGACTGCTTTGTTAATAGCGTTTCCAGTTTTAACCAAAAGTTAGCCAGCAATCGTTCTTCCCGCTCTCTTCGGACTTGATTTAAATTTTGGCCCTTTTTACCCTCAGACTTACTTATTTTGGGTTTGTTGGATCTTTCTCCTCCAACTTCTTGTTCGAATTATCAAGGATTATCAAAAAAACTACCTTGAGATTTTAAATAAAAATCGAAAGTTTTAACAAATAAAATATATTAAAATAAAATTTTATGAGAACAAAGAATTTACAACAAATTTTAAAATTAACAAATCGCAACGAAATTTTCCAATAAATAGAAAAAAGAAATTTAAATTAAAATTTCAACGAGAGATTTAACGCGGATCAAACAAAAAGAAACCGGGAACTAGTCGTTATCTCCCTCGCTTAAGCTACTTAAAGGATCGTTACCTCCTGGAAAAGTGAGGAGGGAAATTCTGCGAGATCAGCAAGAATTTGAATTCAGACGGTCCCCACAGTAGCTTTCAAGCGAAACTTTTCTCGTTACGAGAGAGCGTAAACGTTTCGTTTTTACTGAGTTTTTTCCACGTCGCTCATTCAAGGGTAGAGACGCATAGTGGCGTGATTTCCTTTTTGTTGATTCAATGAGAACATTTTTATCGTAACCTGATAGGATTGATTTTAAAACGCATCTGAAGCTCATAAAAGCGATACGAAGATCCGGCTTTTTTCTAAGAACAAGTAGGGCTGATAATCAAATGATTAAAATAAAATAAAAATAAATTAATTTTATAAATTCTCTAAAGCATTTTTCCGGGTTCTTACATATACAATTCGTATATACTGTCACGAACGGGCCTCCATCATGTCACGAACTGGCCTCCACCAACGAGTTCCTCGGAGTCCCGCGTAGCTCAGGGGGAAGGGATTAACAGGGGTAGCTGCAAACTAACACATAACAAAAAGAATTACCTTTATTGTCAAAGGTTAGAAATACAGAACACTGTGTTCGTTGACGATGACCAGATAATTGATAACATATAACAAAAGATGCCTATGTTTTATACTGTGACGAACGAATTGCGACGGGTGATGCACTCAGCGACGCGCCGTGCGTGACTCAAGATTCGGGAATAGTTCGGCGCACTCCAGAATAATCGAGAAGGGAACTTATTCGGATATAAATTACGCCTGCGAGGACGAGAGAACAGTCTTAGTCAGTTCAACGTAGAGTTACTTACTGTGTAATTGCTCGGCTTGTAAAAATAAATTAGTCTTAGTCCGTTATAAATAAATTAGTGTTAAGTGTTGTGTAAATAAATTAGTTATTAGTTTCATCAAGTGTTTCATTTAAAAACAAATCAAAATAAATCTAAAAACATTACAATACTAAAGATGTACGTGACAACATGACCAAAAGTCCACCAATTTATAGCGGCACGTGTAGTTACTAAACCGGAAAGGTTGATGTCAGGATTTTCACACGATTACCAATTTAATTTAGATCGCATGCTAATCGTTTTTTCGTTAAACTAATTACACATTGCTCTAGTTATTTTACCACATCGGCACCTCTGCATAAGCCTGCAAGTCTAACAAAACTTGGTGGGCTCTGTAAAATTAAAACAAATTAATACTGTTGCTGAAAGTAACATTTAATAAAAACACATAATACATCTTCACTAAATAACTGCCCAATAAAATAATTAATCGATTTATTACATTTTGTATAAAATCGTTAATTTTTGGAATTATAAAACCCGTTCGATTAATTTTCGTCATAAATAGAATGACGGTTTTCATAATACCATAAAAATGAGATAAATTTTGTAAATTCAATGTGTGGAAATGTGACATTTAGTTTAACGGCCACAAAATGCGATTTCGTCTTAGATCTGGCGGATTGCGTTGCGTACACGAAATGATCACTTCGCGTACGGTTGCCCAAAAAATCCATATGACTAAATTTTGTTATTTTTTGTACTTATTCGTTAATGAAAATAATAAAAAAGAGTTTACTTTAATAAAACTAAGCCTGTACATATATTCACTGATAACTGCTACGGTAATGCTTGCTTTTTACGTCGTTCGAGTAATGTTCCAGTAAAATAAAGAACATTCTGGTTAATTAGCACATCATTATTCATCTTGGCAGAATAATTCACTTACCTACAAGCTTCTTAGTTCTAACAGTCTAATACGGCGTGAACGGTGAAAACCTGAGACGGGACCAAAGCGATGGATATCACAGACGATGCTGTTTGTCAGCCTGTAGCAGAGCAGGCGCAGGACGTAAAACGCTATTGGCTTATGTAAATGGAAAAACCCGAGCTATAGCGAAGGACTGCGACATACATAAAATCACGTATACGTTTATAAATAAATAAACGTACACAATTTTAATTAATTTTCATAATTTTCATCTGGCAAGAAAACTTGATTTTGTTAAAACTACCGTTTATCGTATACCACAATTAAACACATTTACTGTAATGAAGGCCAATTAGTAACACTTTGTGGTCTACTGATGTAATGTAGCACTAAGAAATAATAATCTGGAATAAGTACATGAAAAATGATAAAATTTGTACTCTGTGCGTATCAAAGTGGTTTCCGTATAGGTATATTACACCGTTTAAAACATATACGTTGACCGTAAACGTTTAATAAATATACTACAAACAAAGAATTACCAAAATATGGTTTAATACTAGTATATAAAACTATACTGCACATTGGCGTGTTGCTTGGGATATTTCTGATTGTATTGCAGAATTTCAGTAAAAAATTCCAGAAACCGTATTTCTTGAAAATAATATAGAGTTTTATTGATCTAAAGTTTATGGTTCTCGAGATAATGGCAATTTATCGCTAAAAAATGGTAAAATTTGTTTGAGTACCATCGTCTGCACAGTCGGGTTTTATACTAATTGATTTGGGCTGCAAGATGACAACTTCAAACAAACTCCCGTGACTTTATCACTTTCTAATTTCAAATCAAACGATACTCAAAAAGCTAACATTCAAACGAGACTGCACGATATGGTTACCATAATTCTTCGTTAATAAAATTATTATTTCAGCTTTCAATACAATATCAGCTCGCTCTACTGGCATTACAGTTAAGACGCAAACCCTCTCTACTTGGTTAGTAACAACTCGACTTACAATACTTAAAATTTTCAAAAATTTGGGTAACTGCGTTTTTTGACTGTTTTAGTTTTCTATGGAGCCGATGGTACTCTGTAAATTGGTAATTTTTAAATATGTGACGTTGAATTTTGGTAAATATATTGCGATCAGTCACTACAGTCGTCTGACTTGACATAATCCTAACCATACAACGAGCGAACAACGTTCCGGAGCCTGTATTCTCGAACTGGAGAGGAGTGATCGTTCCCGAAAATGACGTCAAAATGAAGCAATTCCCAAAAGATTTGTATAGTTTTGTACGACAGTCTACGTCATTTTGACGTCACTCCCTCAGACTAACCCTCTCTCTTGTTTCGAGAATAATCCCGAGTATCAGAAAATTCTTATGCGCAGAAACCAAATCGAAATAAATGTTTTTATTTTTATTTAAAAAATGTGTAACTAAATGCTCAAATACATACATAAATGTAACTAAATACAGTTACAGATACCAAGTACTGCAATGTAACTAGTTACATAATCAGATACACTCAAAGCATTTAGATACTTGTAACTAGATATGTTACAGCAGAGTCTGTAATTGAAAGTCACTTTCAGCCTAGGGTCCGTGTTCGCAAGATCCGCTGCACCTCCGATTGTTACGCCACTTAAGGCGGTTCAGAAACATTCAGAAATAAGAAAGTGACCCGTACTAAAATTATTCGCCCTTTTTTCCTGTCGCCAACTAATGATAAGGAAAACAAGTGAAAGAGATAATGAAAAATTTTCACCATTGATTTACAGAGAATCTGTTGATTATTTTTGTTTATGAAATTCTCATTCAATTTTCATAAGCAGAATATTGAAAATGAAAAGATTGCTCTGAACGAGTGGCATCACTGTTGAGCCTGTAAATAAGTTTTATTATTTGCAGAATATATTTATAACACGTACTACAGGTGAATATGGAATACAGAATGGCGAACCGATAGAATACTATGTACATTTCCCTTACAACCACACCTTTCCCAAGCTGACGTCCATCACCTTCAACGGAGAACTATACTGTGTTGGCCCCCCTGAAGAAGGTAAGGAACATATATTCAATAAAAAAAATGGGGTTCAAGCTTTATAATTTTTCAGTTACGGTCGATCACGGCGTCACTCCCCTGTCAGCAAGATACTTCTTTACCACTAAAATTATTGACTTTCTAAAAAAGACTAGTACCAGCAGACCCTTCATGCAAATCGACATCAACAATAACATACCAAACGACCCTGAGTGCGGAAAAAATATAGACTTCAAACCGCTGGTTATCGGGGGGAAATACACACGAAGCGGGGAATATCCTTGGCTGGTGGCGATCTTCATATCAACCGGTGTCAAAAGGCACAATTTCATCTGCGGAGGAAATTTAATTTCAACGAAGCACGTCATAACTGGTAAAATTTTACTATTCAACCCCGACGATATAAATGCACCGCCTCACTAATCACTGAATTAGTACTGCCCATATTCATACCCTTGAAGTTGAGGCTAACCGATAAAAAACAGATAACATCATTCATATACAGCGTGTGACGGGACTATTGTCATTTATTCAAACCACAAATAGTACTCGTGAAAAGAAAAGTTATATAATCCATGGTGCACTAATGACAATAACGGCGTAAATGAAGAATATTTGTTCATATAAAAATTGTTCGGGTGTCACTGGTATCGAATGGAATGCACAGCTGTGCGAATCGGTTATTACAAATCCCGTCATAAACTCATAAATTTTGATACAATGTTAGGGTAGGTCTGATTGGAGCACTTAAACACGCAGCCTTCAGTTCAAAATTTGGGTACGTAAGTGTCGGCCGCATTGTTTCACATTGTCGGTACCGTGTGCAATGTGTAAATTTTACCTGAAGAATTTTTAATTTGATTTTGCGAAATAAATTTTTATTTTTTGTCATAAATAAATTTGTGTAAAAACTTGGGTAAATAAATTATTAGAAAACTCGTTTGTTTATGATACAACGAGAAAAATTATTTTATCATGGCTCACATATTTACAAACAAGAATTAATGGACATGGTGCTTTCTTACGGTGAGGCCAGATAAAATGCTGCTGCCGCAGCTCGTTTATATACCGAAAAATTTCTAATGAGGATTTACGTCAGCGAATTCATATCTGTGCTACCGAATTACGGAATTATGGAATAACTTTCCCCGAATAACTGAAAACTGGCTACATCGAGCAGAATTATGTTTCATAAACGGTGGGCAACATTTCGAACATCTTTTGTTATAGTCACAGCTGACACCTAAATGTATTTTTATCATTTAAGAAATAATAACAATAAAATATTCATTTCGTATTTTTTCAACAGTTATACATTGCCGACCTTGACCTTTGTTGTATCTATCCAGCCGATTACTTGAGTTAATTCGCTCGAATTTTATTGTTTTATGAACGGTCCGTAGGCAAACTGAATTGCATGAACATTGTAAAATGAATCAGAGGTTTTAAAACAATGGAACTTTTTGATGTTACGCAGGTCAGTTTTTCAATTTTTAGCTAAATTTTTGAGATTTACAGAATGAATTCATTTTATGCTGAGGGATGTACAATCTTAATAAATGACAATAGTGTTATAACACCCTTTATTTAAACTCTCCAGTCTCGCTGAATTAATTTATTGAAATTCACACATCGAGCTCAAGACAAACCAACATGAAACTCGTATCATTTCTTTACAAATAGAGTTAATTTTCAGTTTCATTCCAAACGTCATTAAAACATCTCCATGACAATTTAGATTCAATTTCGCAATCAAAATTTAACTTTAATCTCCTCTTTATTCCCAAGGTAACAATTGTTCCAATGGAAATAAATTGAAGATTAAAGTTAAACTGAGACTGAGAATCCGGGCCTTAGTGAATTACATTAGCGAAGTTTAGGCCCAGTTTTTCAATCACAAGTTAACTATAACTTTGGTTTATTTTCATAGCGAGAATTATATATGAAAACAATTGTTGCTATGGAGATAAACCGAGAGTTAAAGTTAACTCGTGAATGAAGAAGTGGGCCTTAATTTAATTTAGGAAGTTGGAAAAGTAAAAAAATAAAAAGACGTTATTTTTCTAAGAAAAAAAGACACTAAGTAACGTCCACTTTCGCTCCCACTAATTGGAAACTGACGATTCGCTAAACGCATTTACGCACTTACAAGGGAAGTATCCCAAACAGAAAATTCAAAAAAAAAATTGAAACTTTGTGGGCTAGTATTTCTCCTTAGGGTAAGCACGGAGCCATTTTTTTATCGGCCCAAAAACGCTTTAAGCGGGGAAAAGCACTCTTCGAAATTTCTGCAAATTTATTCATTTGTACAGTATCAGGTAACTGATTACGAATCTTTGCCGTTATATATAAATTGATCGAAAAGGAAATCTGAGTTACATTCAACTCGCACTTTAGCTCCTCAAGGTTCTAAAACCGTCGAAGCAGTAGTGCAATGATTTCTGCTGCAGGTAAACTTATGTCTCCTTTATATAGTTTTTAAAGAAACTGGAGGAAGATTTGGACCCCGCGTTCAAGAGTCTTTATTTCATTCAACAAATGTAGTGGCAAAAACATCATCGTCTGGAAAGTTAACTAACGAATTATTCACAAGTTGGTTTTTGGATGTGTTTATACCAAACACAGGTCAGAGAAGTAGTTTACTACTAGATTCGTGGAGAGGTCATTGTCCCGCTACTTTACAGCAAAAAGTACCACCAAATGAATATAGATATTCAAATATTTACAATACCAAATAAAAAGCACAGGGATAATCCAACCTTTGGATGTATATGGTTTTCGAGTTTGAAAAGATTTCGTAAGAGCATTTTCCGATCAAATGCACAATTGGACATAGATTTACATGCAAGAAATAACGTCCTAATATTACAATCACTTATACACAATCAACTCTCGGTTCCAAGATATATAGATTTGTTTGCCTATAGTTGGTACAAAAGTGGATATATTATCAACAAACCGAATAAATTCGATCATCCCGTGAGTTTTGCATTTTCAAATTCGGATAGTTCAGTTCGGCCTCGATGTTCAGTTTGTGCACGGTGTAATAGGTTTCTATGCTTCGAACACTTTTTCCAAGAATATCATTTTCATCACATGTAACTGGATTTATTACTACCTTTTGTATTTATTGTTAATCAAATAAATATTTTGTTCTGTTTGCCTTTTCAATTACGTAATGTACCTATACGTGTGTTGGATTAGTAATATGATAAAGATATGCCTAAATTTTTGTAATTGAAGTTAATATTTAAATATGACTTTCATAAACCACTTCTAAATTAATACTTTGATATGTAATATTAATATTTAAACGCTCTGGTATTAAGATCACTAAGTACTCAAAATCATAGAAAGCATGAGGCGTGTTTTCATCCTCTAAAAATTTTTTCCGAATGTTAAAAAAATGTGGCTGCACTCCACCGAAGTGGACTACTCACCCAGAGCAATGAATTATTTTTTTGACTTCTCAGTTTGGGATGGTAGAGGGTAAGTTTTGATTTTCAAACTATAAGGAGTGGCAATTCTTATATATGTGATAGAGCATTGAAGGATAAATATTTTGCCATATTAACCTACAAAGTTTCAATTTTTTTGAAATTTTCAGGTTGGGATACTTCCCTTGTTAGTGCGAACGAAAGTAACCCCTGTTATGATCAGTATGTATCAAATTAATGAGCACCATATTAGAAAGGTAATCCCCACTTTTCCTCCTAACTTAACCCATTTCCACCTTTTTGTTCCAGAATGACCACTCGCAAAAATTCTTCAAATTAGGGGAATCTCAATGTGAGACGCGCGACAGAAAGCGTACATTTTATACCCTGGAACTACGGCTGCCGTAAGCAAAGGTGGAGTCGCTAACTCTGCACGCGCGTGGTAGCATATTTCCTTAATTCAAATAGAGTGCAATTCTTAAAAAATGTGTTGTGTCATGTAGGGGAGATGGTAGGAATGAGAGCCACTTAAGGAAAAATCATTATATTTTGAAAAATTTGAAGTATATTCTCTCAATAATTTTCTACTACTTCGTGTATGAAAAGACCCTTAAAATGAAGTAACTGAATCATTCCTGTCATTAACAGTTATTATAATTATATATTCATTTAAAATAAAAATAGAATTGGCTCTTATTGCCCACATGTTGAGGTAACGAGAACCATGAAAGAAAGCAAACCGATTGCTACCTAAATAAACTTGTTTTAATTGCTGAAGTTAATAAAAATAAATAAGGTAAAGTGGGGTAAGTGCGTAACTGGGGCATATGCATTTTTCGGTTATACTTACTAGTGTATTTGTCAAATTATGGTTTACCACATATAGAAATATCCTAGAAGTTCCATTACACCTTTATAACACATATGATGTAGTAAAATATAAATCGGATGTATTCTAATAGACAGTTGAAAACAGTGTTACAGATGCCATCAACATTGAAGTTCTGTGTGGTATACGGATATTTCCATAATTAAAATAGTATTATGTTCTTAAGTTTGACTATTGTTAAGTATGTAAAGATAACATAAAACCAATCTTCCATGAAGAAATATTTACTATTTTTCTTAATTTTGTTTAATTTTCTTAATTTTTAATTACTGTACTCTTGCTCCGCTCATATTATCATAAGGGGCAAAAGCAGACCAAACTGATAAGCAAAGTGCATATTGGTCTGCACTTGATTTGAAGTTTAATGTTTGTCTTTTATAATAATGACTTATTTAAAGTTTCGTTTTTGAGTCAAAAATATTTTATTTACTTACGACAGCTTGAATTAAGCATACCTTTTTTGAAAACATTATCAACATGTCATTGCTTCTTTCTTACCCCATTTTGACGGTAAGTACCCACCACTGACCAGCTAGTAATTTTTTTATATTTTATATATTATAAAATTAAAAACGAAGGTTTTTCTACTAAATTTGAAAAAAAAAACAATAGTTGTAAAATACTGTTTATTTATCTTTTGTTATGTATTTTGTTATAGATTCAAAATATATTCATTTAGAGCTAATTTCGAAAAGTAGTGTGCACTTGCCGCATTTCACCTTAATGCGCTTGCCTTTCATATCACAACATAAAATGTAATCAATAGTTTGAATCGCGACATCCTGCGATAACTTTTGCCACTTAATAAGTCCTTCCATACAAGGCGGCCAATCATGCTGTCAAAGCATATTGAAAGATTTTTAAAAAATTGTTGCAGATCGGTTTTGCAGTGGAAGTCTCGAGCTACGCTTCTGCTGACGAGGCCCTAAATAGGGCCAAAACAGCTGTATAGAGGATGCTCGAGAGATTTACTGCAATTAAAACCTATCCGCAAAAAAATTTATAAAATGTAATACTAAAAAAATACGAAAATAATAATTAAAGTAAAATACTTTAACATACTTGGTGAAGTATTGAGTGCGAAAAGCACATATCCAAACTAGCTTACTATGATGTTTTTTTATGAATCCTCGGCATCTTCAACAAGAAAACATACTTTTGTAATAACTTGGCTCTCATTACCCCAGATATTAATATTTTAAGTAAGAAAATTTGAAAAAAAAGCATAGCTAAACAAAAGGCAAATTATTAGAAACATAATATTAACAACTCAGTAACATTGTCCAAAAATAGTATCCGACTACTTATTTTTTCTATGAAAAATTACAAAAAATAACAACACAAGTCTTGATTTACAACATATGTTCACTGCCATCACTACGTTTTGTTTTTTGATAAATGGATATTTCATGCAACCTGCTCCGCTAAATTTCAATTGTTTTCGCTTGTTAAACCTATACCAGGCTGGCTCTTATTGCTCGCAGGCTCTCATTACCCCATGCTCCCCTACTATTTAGTCTTCCAGTCAATAAAGAAATCTGTTAAAATTGGACCGTGAATATCCCGAATTACCGTAACTATCGTTGCTTGCTGACGGTACAGCTTTGAATTTCTTTAGTGGCGATGAATTTGAGTGGCCCCATTTCATGTCACCCTGGGCTGAGTTCGTTTTTCCAATTCCGCTCAGTCTATCGCAATTTTATCTCACTTTTATATGTATCAAAATAGCTTCGCTCTCACTCTAGTTTTGATCCACCTCTACACCGAATGGAAAAACGAACTCAGCTCTAATTGCTTTCTGGGATTTCATTGCGCACCCAAGATTTATCTACGGTAAAAATTCATTCTGGATTTCTCAACCTCAACACATAAAAACTTAATGATAATTCTCGGTGTAACAGAACTAAGTATGTACATCACCGACAAACATGTTTCATACAATTGTCAATATTTATAGAAACAAAACGTCTTTATCAACTATATAAGTATTTTTATTATGAAGTAAATTTGGATATTTCTTTGTCATTGTTATCAACCAGAAATATGAAATATACATAAGTATATTTCCATCGTATAATTTTACTCCCAACTAAATATTACATTTACACACTATTGAGAAGGGGCGTTTGATTTGAACTGGTGATGATGATGATGATGATCTTGAGACCAACCAATAAGAAAACAAAACTTCGAATTTATCTTCTTGATTTTGAGAGTAACCAGATAATTATTTTCACATTTTACACTATATGATCCAGGAATATGCATTTTTAACATTTCAGCCTATTGTAGAATTTTGAAGCGTTCTTTGTTGACGTTATTAACACTTTCTCCATACCCACGTCCACTCCTACAAATAAGACACAAAGTAATTTAATTTCTAAGCTAACAATACACTAATAAGAAAATGAATAACCCTAGTATTCACTCCCTTCAGTATCCACAATAGATTTTAGTCTCCAAAATCTAAGAAATTAACCTAGAAGAGATTAAATAATTCCCAAGTACATACGTTTCTTTGATTTTAAAAATAAATAACCAGAGAGTTTTCTTTCACTTTTTTATTCTGGTATCTATACTCTGACTTTAAAATTAGGAGCTTTCTGTCTCTTTTTGTTGGCGACATATTTGACATGATCATCTCCACTCCCATAGATTAGAAAACTACTAATTGGAGAACACATTCTTATCAAACCCTTTATTCAAAGGGTTTAAGGATGCCATTAATAGACTTCGAACATTTCGGAGCGTTACCATGGTTACGCAATAGGAGGACAATGAAAAGTGCTCATTCACTACGTAGCCAATAGCTAGGCAACACTCTGAAATATCCGATGTCTGGTCATTAACCAGATTTCTCCCTCTTTCCGTCGTCGAAACATATGTCACACCTGGTCACGCCCACTTTCACTTTTACAGATTAGAGAACTATTTTTTGTCGCAAGTTAGTCAGTCGCAGCTGACGTTCTCAATGCTCTTCATTAGAAACTAGCATATAAAAACTAACATTTTTAATACACCAATCAGAATATGTAAATGGCGTTTTTTAAATACCTTATAAATTTGCAGCTGCCCATTGCATGCGTGACATCCAGGGGTCGAATGTACCTTTCAAAGATCTCGTCTTAGTCCTAGGCAAGCACAACATAAATAACTGGATTAATGATTCGACGATTCGTCGGGTTAAGGACTATTACGTCCACCCTGATTATGAAAAACCTTCAGATGCTGATATTGCAGTGTTGCTGTTGGATGAACCGGTTACCTTCAACCTAACAATCAAACCCATCTGTCTCTGGAACGAACACGAGGACCTCGTTGGCATCATCAACAGAACCGGCAACGTCGCAGGATGGGGCAAAGATGAAAGTGGCCAGAACTACGTGGATGAACCTAAACAGGTAGAACTGCCCATCGTATCCGAAGAGATATGTTTGCGAGCTGACAGCAGATTCTTCACCTTGACTTCGTCAAGAACGTTTTGTGCAGGTGACTAAATCAGTATGATGATTCATTGTACACTGTACACTGAGGCCAACGAATGCTATCTTTGTGGAATTTTCTGTTTTAAGCTTATATTGGCCAATAGTAAACCAATGTACTATAGCTTGTAGGTTAAATTAAAAATTCAGTGATGAATCGTAAAGCATATTTTTGTTTTTACGACTTATTGAGCAACAAATTTTCATTTTAAACGAAAGTCGACATAGGACCAGTATGAGACAAAAGAATGAAAATAATAATCACTAATAACGTGTATTCCCTCCTTTTGCGTTAATGACTACTTGAAGTCGACGAGGCATGCCTTGAATTAAGTTAAGTATTACATTCTGGTCGATGTTACCCCATTCTTGCAATAGTAACTCCCTGCTCCTGGGCAGTTCTTGGTGCTGGTGTATGCCTGCGAATACGACGTCCCAATTCATCCCAGACATGTTCGATGGGATTCATGTCCCGACTAAGGGCTGGCCAATCGAACCGCGTAATTCCCACCTCATTCGGATATTCTCCGATAACTCTAGCTGCGTCAGGTCTAGCACTATCGTGCATAACAATGCCACGGTCGCCTATAGAGATTAATGAAGGCAAAGCATGATCTTATAGAACCTCGGTAATGTACCTGTGAGCTGTCAGGGAACCATTCTGTATGAAAACCAACTCTGCGTGCTTGTGAACTGATTCCTGCCCAAACCATAACAGATCCATCGCCAAAAGGAAGTCGCTCGTCGACACAAGCTTAAGCGTACCTTTCTTGGGGTCTTCTCCATACTCGCCGACGTCCGTCTGACCCAGTAAGGCAAAAACGCGTCTCGTCTGAAAACATTACCTTGCTCCAATCCTCATTATTCCATGCAACATGATTTCGAGCAAAAGTTAATCTTGCAACTCGATGCCGACTTTGCAATGGCGGACCTGCAGCCATCCTTTTACAAGACAATCCAGCAGCACGAAGTCTTCTCCTAACGGTCCATTCACTAACGTTTACATCTCTAACTTCTTGGAGTTGATTTCGTAGCAAAACTGCAGAAGCTGTTCTATTCCGCAAACTAAGGGACACCAAAAACCGGTCATCTCTTTGGGTGGTGACTCTTTTTCGCCCCGATCCTGGTTTTCTGTTTATCAGACCAGTCTCCTCATAGCGTTAGTACACCTTCTGTACAGCACAAAGGCTCCTACCAACAATTCTTGCAGTTTCACGTTGTCCTCGACCATCGTGTATCAACGCTACAATTCTTGCCACAACGATAGGATCTAAAGGCATTATTATAAGCGCAGTAACTTCTACGAACAATAACCATGCGACTGAGAGGTTCTACAGAGAGAAATCAAAGAGAACTTCAAAAAGAGACACCGAAACGTGAATTTTTAATTAGAGGGAATCCATGCTATTTCATAAGAGTCGCAATTACGGTGATAATGCACAACAGATAACCAACATGACACATAATATTTCTCAAAAAACAAATGATTAAACGCCTGCTGCGATTAACAATTGGTCAGTATAAGCTTAAAACAGAAAAGATATCATAACTATACGTTGACCTCAATTTTTTGCTCGCCAGTGTATTATAGTTAAATTACGCACAAGAAAATATATACATACAGTGAATCTTCTGATAAAATCACAATCGTCTAATTCTCGAACAGAAGAAACATGTAATTTATTTTCAGGAAAAATTAAGAAAAGCAAGGGACCTTGCACGGGGGATAGCGGAAGCGGCTTCGTGATGAAAAGGGGCGGAACTTGGAAGTTGAGAGGTATCGTATCAGCGGCGTTGTCAGATCCAGAAACGGATGAGTGTGATATCAATAACTATATAGTATTCACAGATGTACCAAAATATACGGAATGGGTACTGAAGATAATGAAGATGTCTTGATGCCAGTTGAAAAAAAAATCATGTTTTTCGTACACATTCTCAAAATAAAATAATTTTTTTTATAAGATAAATACTCCTTAACTGTACCGATGTACCAAAAAATAAACACCGAATATACCCCGGAGGCATATTCGTATGTTACAGACGTGAGCTATGCTGGCGAACGTTCGAGACAGGTTCGGGTTATTGCCGAGCACTTGCTCGTAAGTTACAGACGTCTAGTCGCTTCACGTCTGTAACATACGACCTGATATCCACCAACATGAAATATTTGCATCTACGACTACGCATATGTAATTTTCACATCAACATATTGTATTTAAAATTACAAAATGTCTTTACAAATGCCAACAAGGGACCCAAGTAAACAAATTGCGAAAAATATTTTTTTAGTGAAAATTAAGCGTAAAGAAGAAGTGGAAATAAGTAATTATAACTTGGTTTGGTTGATACTTGTTGTTAGACGCTTGTGTGTTTTTGGAGGCTGAGTGTCACGACATTTTTTTTATTGGATAAGTATTTATATTAGCGGTAGTTATTAGCTTTATTGTTCTAAACATTCGTGTTACTAGAGTCCGAGTGCGCAACTATGTTGATACATTAGACTCTTCAAAATAGCATTTTTCACAGTTTCATAACTATGCAACGATAAGGCATTATTGTTTCTTTTACAAATTTATATCTTACTATTAATATTTTGTATTTAGATCATGGCAAAAAGAAAGGCAATCATGAACACAAATAGCGAAAATGGTGAAGTACATTGGAGTTCAGTTACAAAATTCGATTGATGTCATGGACTTTTAGAGGAATCCCGCGTCCAGCATTTCCTTTTGAAGGCGAATCAGGTATAAAGCTTGATAATTTGACCAAGGGCAACCTTGTTCAACTTTTTGAATGTTTTTTTTTACTGAGGAGCTTATAAATAAAATTGTAATTGAAACGAATCGATACGCCGAGCAATATTTGAACGCAAATAAAGAAAATCTAAAAAGTCAGTGTAGAGTACAAAAATGGACACAAACTGATGCAGATGAAATTAGAACATTTTTGGCTGTTATTATTCGGGGAATCTGCATCAAACCAGAGTGTAAATTACCTATATTTTACAGAAAAAGAATTTCTTCCGAAATAAAAACTAAAAAATTTAAAAAAGGAGAACATATATCGATGTATCGGCGTAAACAAATGATCATGAAATGGAAAGACAAAAAAGACATAATGAGTATGATTCACGATGACAGTAGGAAATTAGTAAAAGGAAAAGGAGGATTCATGGTAGAAAAACCGAACGTAGTTTTGGCTCCATTTCTATACTGCAGCAAGAAGTCGCCTAAAAAAATATTATAGGAAACTATTTAGGCATTTTTTAGATATCCCTTGCCTCAATGCGTGCTGGAGGAAAAAAACGTCGCCTCAACTTTCTATTAGATTTAGGAGAACAATTAATTGAACAATACTCCAAAGAGAGGAAGGTTTGCAAAAGACGATTGAAAATATCAAAGCCCTCGCTATTGTTGGAACGACATTTTCCAGACCTAATACCCCCCACAACAAAGGCAAAACCAGCAAAACCAACAAATGCTTTGAAAATGGGAAACGAAAAGAAAGCCGGTATTGGTGCGCAGAATGTCACACTGGACTTTGTCCAGTACCATGTTTCAAGATCTACCACATAAGGGATGAAAGGAATTAACGGTCAATAACATACATGTTTCAAGATCTACCACATAAGGGACGAAAGGAATTAACGGTCAATAACATGCATAAGCGTTACATACCATGCGATCTGCTTTCATTTTAATACGAGTGTTTTTAGCGAGCTTTTTAATTCAGCATTTTGTTGTGATTTGAAAAATTGAACAGCAACCTGTCTTTATTAGATTATAATCGATTTATGTTGTACAGGAACATTAGAACTTGTTATTACATATTGCAAGATATAAATCGATTATAATCAAACAGTATTAGATTTCGGTTCAATATTTCAAATCTTTGCATATCACCAGCAAAGTGCTCTCTTTTTTCTCTTAGCACTATGGTTTGAATATTTGTTGTTTTCGAAAAATTCTGTTAAGTTGTTTAGGTTTTTACATTTACAAATCAATAATGCGATAGATTGCATCATAGTTGCACCAATTTGAAATTATTTAAAATTAAAATATTAAAACCATTATTACTTTTGTAAAAATAATATAAAAATAATTAATAACAACTATGATAGTTTTTATTTTATTTGTATCGCTATACCTATAACGAGATGCTTTCCTTACGTAATGCCAATGACATACATATACGCTAGCGGCGAAAAAAACTCGCCACTGAGAAATGCACTTCACAAAACGAAACAAGTCACTTAAGAGGTTAAAAATAAAATTTATCCGTAGAAAATTATTTTATATTATTTTGTTATTAAAATTCGTAATCGGCATGATAATGCTTGTGTTTATTTTCAGTAAAATTAACAAAATTAATAATAAATCACTTCGTAAATTTTTTAAATAGTTTTGAAGAGTCTATTCATACAAAATAAGTTATCTGTTATCTAAATCCTCATGCAATGTACGCAGTGTATGACCTGCAATACCCCTTCATATCAGGTTGTATGTTACAGACGCGTCTGTAAAATCGTCGCTTCACGTCTAGACGCAAGTTACAGACGAGACGTCTGTAACTTGCGAACAAGTGCTCGGCAATAACCCGAACATAACTCGAACGTTCGCCAGCGTAGTTCACGTCTGTAACATACGAATATGTAACCCCGGAGATATGAACTAATGTTAGCGAACACCCAAGTTGCAAATCAAACGCATGTAACATTAGAGATCCGTCATAAGAGCTTCATCATTACATAAGAATCGCAATTTTCTGCCGCATCGCATGTCTACATGTTTTGTGGTCTGGTGCTTTTTGAAATTGAGAATTTTCAGGTTTTTGAAGATATTTCAGAAATGAATAAAGATAGAAGAGATTTACTTGCCTAGTTTTATAGACCACAAAATAAAGCAATTTTCTTGTAATTTAAACGTCTTTGTATCTCTTATAGTTCACCGAGTCCCTATGGTGGGTCATTAATTAACTATTGTTCAAAAGATCTGTATTCTATCCTTTCCATGTTGATTTTATTGTCCTTTTTAATTTTAACTGATAAAACATAATCATCACTAATTTTAGGCGTATAATGTACGCCATATTTCAAATAACTCCTGGTCAATTGAAGTGATCCACCTAAAAAATTTCAAATTTTTGCCAGTTAATGTCAATAAATTTAATCCTATTATTATTTGCACGAGTGCCAAGGATGGCACGCACAAAAATTTTACTGACACACGAACGACTCAGGCCCGGTCTTTCCATCTCTTAACTAATAACTGATAGTTATTCGGCAAATAATTACAATGGAAACAATTCACAAACTCAATCATTCCTAAAAAAAAAGTTATTCACTGAATAACATTAATGGGCAGATGGAAAGAGTGGACTTTAGAGAAACATAATTTTATACGTTTATAAATTATTAATTTTTGTTTTAACAATATGTAACAGTAAAATTGTATTTTCATTTGGCACATCAGCAACGAGGCAGATATATTTGTAATCTTTTTTCACGCCAATATAAAAAGGTTCGCCATCACTGCTCTATATCATTGAGACAGTAGAGTTCTATATGAGAACGGTACCTTGAACGCAACATGCCACCACGTGTCCCATTTGGCAGAGATGGTGTTACAATCTGGGGCGGCATAACTTTAAACACAGCCGCACAGACTTAGTTGCTCTCAATAATCAAAACAGAATTCCGAAAGATATAAGAACACGTTTATCCTGTCAATCGTTGTTCCATTCGCAAGAAATTTTGAAAGGGATTTGATTTTAGTAGGCGATAATGCACGATCTAATCGTGCCCAAATAGTGAATAATGTTATTGAAATGTACCACATTGAAAGAATGGTACTCCCTTCTCGTTCGCCCAATTGTAACTGTTTGGAGTAAACGCAAGTGCGAACACACGTTTTCATCGTCTTACAACGCTGGCAGAACTCAGCCATTCTCTACAATTGAATGCAAGAATGGAAAATAATTGCTCAACAATTTATTAATATTCTTATTCAAAATATCCCAAGTAGATGTTTAGCAGTTTATCGTGCGAGTGGTGGCCCAACGAGAAATTAAAATCGTTAAATTTCATTAAAAAGTTCTTTTAATGTAAGTTAAATTTGAGAGGTAATAAGGGTATATTTAAGTATTAATATTTTTCAGTTTAGTAACAAAACCTACGGCAAATATGATACCATTGCAATGAAAACATAGAATCCTATCGAAATGTGAAAAAATGTAGTATTCCATTGAAAATAATAAAGTTGGTATAATTTTCTGAGAAAATAGATGGATGGAAACAGTGTCGATATTGTGGTCTGATGCGCCTTATTTGTTAATATCTTGATGCAAAATCTTGTGATATCTATCATTTTTGAGGTATTTGGATTAGTCCATACTTTTGACTAAGGCTAGCTTTATACGAGGTGATTAATCGTAACAAGGAATTGCGGCGAGAAATTGCAACGAGAAAATTATCCCAGTGTACCATCACATCATGTAATCACCTCTATTTAATAAGCACAGATAAGTAACTTCAGTGTTGACAACCGGTAGACATGTTCTGTGCCGGTAGATGATCAGTACAGCAGTATATTGTACCCACGTAATACCAACCGAAATTTTTTGCATTATTTGTTTACAATCCAAAGAAAAGATAAAACGTGTACGTTATTAGTGGTTATTAATTCGAAGTGGATATTAATGATGGAAAAATTGGAAAACGCACAACTGAACGGAATTTTGATCGGAACGCTCGGAATAATAATGGATGTTGCAATATTATTGAAGCAAAATGAAGGGAAATGCAAAAGAAATTGGTGGGTAAGGCCATGGTTGGCAAATGGTGATACCACAAACGGAAATATAAATTTAATTTGTGAATTTAATGAACCAAAAATATATTTAAATTATGTGCGCATGAATGAACCAACGTTTGAAAAACTGTTACGGTTAATACAAAGAGACATAAGAAAAGCTAATACTAATATGCGCCAAAGTATATCCCCCAGGCAACAACTAATAATAACATTACGTTTCCTGGCAACTGGTAATTCATGTCGTACTTTAATGTTCGATTTTCGAGTGTTAAAGTCAACAATTTCTAAATTCATACCTAAAGTATGTAAATTAATATATAAAAATTTAAAAGAAGCCTATCTCAAGGTGAGACATGTAAAAAAACTTGTATTTTGTTGTAGTTTATTATTCTTTTGTAGTGTCCAAATACTGCAGCAGCATAGTTAAATATTTCAGAAGAATTCAATGAAATTTGGAATTTTTCAAATTGTTTAGCTGCAATGGATGGGAAGCACATCACCTTTAGGGCTCCAGTGAGTGCAGGCTCTACGTACTTTAATATAAAGGAGTCTTATTGGCTCTGCTTGATACCAAATATAACTTTCTGTATGTGGACGTTGACACGTACGGAAGAATATCCGATGGAGGTGTTTTTCGAAAAAGCACTTTATATGAAGCCATTGATAATAATACACTTAACTTCTCTGAAGAAAAAGCATTACCAGAACGAAAACAAACTATACCTTATGTCATGGTTGGACATGCGGCTTTTCCTCTCATGAAAAATATTTTAAAACCATATTCTTTTAAAAACATGGATAATGAACAAAGAATTTACAATTATAGATTTAGCAGAGCACGTTGTGTTGTTTAAAATGCGTTTGGGATTCTGTCTAATCGCTTCAGAATACTTCTCAATACAATTAATTTAGATACAGACAAAGTACAAGACATAACATTGGCCTGCTATGTATTACATAATTACTTAAGCAAGGAATGCATCAACAAATGTCGGGAAACAGATGAGGTTGATAGGAGCATACTTTTAAATATGCCTTAAGGCAACAAAAACGTAATCGACCAAAGCAAGCAGCAGGAAATGTACCAAGGCAGAATAACATGTAACTTTTTAATTTCACTCCTGAAGAAGCTATCAAGCGATGGTGAAACATTGAGCATTTGTGCCATTTTCCAGTGTCCGTTTGAGACAATTTATCAAACAATTTCACCGGGCAAGAAGCTACCTTCATTATAATATTTTTAACGGTCTACAATACCTTACTGATGATGCACATGGATTTTCCCAAACAATAGTATTTTTTAATGAGATATAATAATAATGGAACAAAAAACGTTATCAATCAATCAATCCGTATCAATTGTTTCTCCTTGAAATTTCTGTTTATACTGACTGTGACCTGTGCTTCCATCATAGCCCCATTTAGATACCAAAACCGGCTCAGAAATAAGTTCTGCAGGTAAAGATTCAACCACTTTCTGTTACAACTTAATTTTACGAGACACAGTATAGTCTAAAAGTGCCTGCAATTCCATCTCCATCGAAGATTCCAATACACTAATAGATCCGGTTTTAGGGTAGCACTGGTCTTTAACTGCACCCAATTTGTGATAACTCGGGTAGATATTGGCCGTCCTAATCTTATTTTCAAATAATGATTTTTTGTCATTTTTGTTTCCACAAATGTTAATTTTGTACCCTAACGGTACGCCACTGTACAGATAAATGAATCACTCTAAAATATAGCAAATTTAAAGTACTAGTCCACGTATCCGAGCATTTTTGCAAAAAGAAAACGCAGTCGTGCGCGATTACATCCTGCTATTCTGAACATAAACCTCACCCTTAAAACATTGTGGTGCAAGGAGAGCAGAAGAATCATAGGTGGGAGTGGTTACAATTTATTTACACCTTGAAAGAGAAACATAGGTAGGTACCTGAGAAAGTAAAATTAATTGTTTCCATCGATTTACAAGGCAAAGGGGGGCACCCCTCGGCAGATACATGACTTTAATAAGGGTAACTTGCGTAAGCGTAAATTACACTTTGCAATCGTTACCAGTGGATTAATTCATGAATGAAATTGAGCTAGCAGTAGAAAAAAATCAATTACTAACAAAATTTAAAATTATTTACACTTTATTTTTTCAATTAAAATTATTGAGGTTGAGCAAAATTGACGCTTAATATTTTTTTTATTTGCATCAAATGTCTTCAAAACGTTATTGTTTAAAAAACGGCAACTACCGGCAGCTGAAATTTATAAAACGCAGAGTCCACACTCGTTTCAATATGGAAAATGTAAGATCCCAGCGGAAGCTTGTGGGAGTAAAACGTAACACAAAAGATAAAATTAGATTTACCTATACTTTACAGTTAAAAATTTGCACCCAATGATAGGCTCTAATTTACACACCGTGCACTAAATAAAGTCAATCTTCTACATAAAACATATAGGGATACCTATAGGGTACCTTTCTCTATATCAGACATAGCTGTCATAAAGAAAAGTTAAATAAAAATAAAAATCACAGGCTAGGAAACACTAAAAATTCACAGCACAAACGTACGCTTAAACACGTCTTTGCTTCTAGCCCTACAGAAAGTAAATGAGCCAGGTATAAAAAGTATGGTCCTTTGTCCTTCCATGAATAAGTTTTACCCTTACTAAAATTCTTGATGTCTACCTGTTTCGTGAAATTTTAAAAATTTTACTTATATTTACTTTTGGCCTGAAATTTCTTAGTCTGACCCACTGTGCATTGTTATCTTGACGAAAAATTAGATGCATTTGTGTATGTCACTGTAAATTATACTAAGCTGCTATTTTAAGTGAATATCTTATTATGCATCAATTTGGCTCAACCCCGTATACTTTAATTGAAAAAATAAAGTATAAATAATTGTAAGTCAGAGGTTTATGTCTGAGAGTACTTCCACACAGGTTGTATAATGTAAACAGTGTTTGTAATGTTCAGTCATAAACTTCTGCTCTGCTCGTGTAAACTATGCCTAAGTGTTATTAGGTGTTAGCAGTAGTAGTAGTAAAATAGGCGTTTCATTCTAGAATGTGGCTTATAAAATAAAATTCCGGTTACATGCTGGAGCGTGAAATATGAAATTTGTTCGAAATAAGAAAGAATTAAAGTTTTTATATGTAATAATTAACACATGTATTACTTATACAGAGTGGTAATAAAGTTCCGCACCCAGTTCCTTGTTAAATAGTTTGTTTATTTCAAGTTTTCTTTTTTGTAAGATCCTGAAACAGGTAAATTTTTAATTTTAAAAACACGTATTAGTGCAAACATCTTTTCTTGTGACGTAATTTTTCGAATGGCGATCCTAAATTTTTCATGCAGATTTTGATCGTCTTTCTTATCAGTTAAATGATGATATAAAAAAATGTTCCTTGCATAAGTTTTTCGAAAATATTCTGTCTATTTCTTCTGGATCTAGGTCGGGAATATTTTCTAGGTTGTCTTCGGGATCAGCTGGGTTTGCAATGGTGGAAAAGTTGTCGTCAGTATCAACGGCATGTATCTCTACGCGAGACAGAGCATCAGCGTTAGTGTTAAGTTTACCCTTTTTATAGATAATATTATAATCATACTCCTCGAGCTTCAGGCGCCATCTTACTAATTTTGAGTTGAGCTCCTTAAGGGAAAATAACCACTGAAGAGGTTTGTGATGGGTAAGAATATCGAATTTGACACCAAACAAATAAGGCCTAAAATATTTCACTGCCCAGAGTATTGCCAATAATTCCTTCTCAATAGTGCTATAGTTTATTTCTGCCGGGTTAAGAGTTCTGGATGCATATGCTACAGGTAAGTCTTGACCAATGGGGCCTTGCTCCTATAGCATAGTTAGATGCATCTATAGTAAAATTGAATGTCTTGGTGAAATCAGGGTGCGGTAAAATTGGGTTATTCATTAAAATTCTTTTACAAGTTTCATAACAATTGATAAAAACAGGAGTGTGTATGATTTTTATTCCCTTTTTTAGACATTGAGTGAAGGGTTCGGTTAACTTAGAGAAGTCTTTTATAAATAATCTCCTATAATAACGTATTAGACCTAGAAACGACTTGATTTCTCTAGCCGTTTTAAGAATGGGAAAGTTACGAATGGCCTCGATTTTTCTGGGGTTAGGACGGATACCTTGTGGTGTTACTACATGACAAAGAAATTCGACAGATTTACAAAGAAACTCGGATTTGTCTAACTGTATTTTTAGTCCCGCTTCTTTTAATTTGGAAAAACTTGTTTTAGGTTACAAACATGCTCTTGAAGGGAGGTAGAGAAGACAAGATATCGTCCATGTAAACAATGCAGATTTTATCTTGCAAATCTTTCAACACATTATCCATAACGCGTCGAAAGGTGGCAGGCGCGTTCTTTAGTCCAAATGGCATCCTAACGTATTCATAGTGCCCATTTTCTACGTTGAATGCTGTTTTTTCAGTAGAATTAAAGTCTAGCTCGATCTGGTGAAATTCTGATGCTAGGTCGAGTATGCTGAAATATTGGCAACGTCCTAACTTATCTAATAGGTCGGAAATGTTAGGAAGTGGGTAGCGATGATCAACAGTTTTTTCATTAACTTTTCTATAATCAACAACAATTCTTCACTTTTGTTGACCGCTAGCATCCAATTTTTTAGGAACAATCCAGATAGGGGAGCTCCAGGGTGACTGTGAGGGTCTTATAATGCCATCTTGTAACATTTTTGATATCTGTCTTTCGACTACTGGTTTATAGATATAGGGATATCTGTAGGACTTGATATGGACTGGAATTTCGTCTGTAGTCTTAATTTTGTTCGTGAATGTTAATTTCTTGCCGGGATTATAGAAAATGGTTTTGTATTCGTCTACTATTTCTTTAATGCGTTTTTTTCTTCCAAATTCAAATGGTTTGTCCTTAAATCGGAAAATGTTACAGGATTAAAGTTACTTTCTTGTCTTTTAATCAACTGCTCACAAGAAAAACATTCGAAATTATTTTTTGCAAAACTTGTAGCAAAAGAATTCAAAAAGCTTCTGTTTATTTGGAGTATTTCAATGTTCTCAGTCAGATTGACAATTTCAGTATTAGTTAAACCATTCTCTACTTTTAGTAAGCTTTTAGTAAGTAGGTATAACAATAGTATTGCTTTCGTTTTTTAATTCTGGGATAACAATTTCACAATCGTACAAATTGGTTTTAATTTCTTTTATGACTGAGGATAAGGGTGTTATTTCGATTTTTTGTATTTCAAATTCTTTTCTGTAGTGCAAAGGAATCGATATATGATTATTAAATGGGCGTTTATTTTGTAAATCAATATTGAGTTCTAGCTTCTTCAAGTCGCGGATACCAATTATGCCGTCAAAATAATCATGAAAATCAAAAAGCACGAATTCTAAATTATTCTTTAATGGTTTGAATTCTTCAAATAACGGGATGTGCGCTTTAAATTATGCTTGACGTGAACCAGTACTAGGAATAATAGGGGTGTTTGATTTAAAAATTGTTTGTGGATAGTATTTTTCTGCAATATAAGAACGGATAAAGGAGGGATGACAGCCTGTATCAATTAATAATTTTATGGGTGATTCGTTAATATGAGTATATGGTAATGAATTTGGGGCAAGATTATTAAGATCTATGTGTTTTTTAGTTGGGGGTCGGCCTGATGAAAATTTTGAGGTACATCCTCTGATATACAATGATCAGTTTCGGAGTAAGACTCTTGTTCTTGGTGGTATTCGTATGGGTGATTTGATTCGAAAGTGTCATTATTTTCATAATTATAATTGTAAAAATCATTCTCTTGGATGTGGTTATTATAGTCGAAGTCATTTTCATTATATGAATCAGGATTTTGAAAGTCTTCATAATTTTCAACATTCTCGTATCTCGTATCACATACGCCATTAATTTTTTTTGCATCAAGTTGAAGAATACCCTGTATGTATATTATTTTCTTTTAAATGATGTAAATGTAAGTATATTAATAATCGGCGCTATAGAAAGTTTTGTAACTCGATAACTTGACGTCTTTCTATAACATAACAAACACTTTGTATTGAGTCAGGTTGTTTAATTATAAAGAATAACTTGCTATCTTTACTATGTGGATCACCTATATGTGTTAAAATAATTTTAGGTTATAATACTTAACAGGCAGAAAATCCCCGTGATATAAAAAAATTTCACATTTACACTTTTAATTCTCATTCTAAGTATAATTCACCTTAATGTTGTGAGTTTACCGGTAACACTGAATATTTACCGTGCTATGCTTATCAATTCACAACAGTACTGCTTATTCTTACCGATTGACAACAATAGTGTTGTGAATCGGTAAGAATAGCACGGTAAATTTCCAATGTTACCAGTAAACTCTCAACACTAATTGATCTGATAAAAAAAGGGACTTGTAATGATTCGGCCTATATTATATGACGTATCTTTTTTTTGTTAGATAACTAACAATGCCGCTCAAGTATTATTTTTGACCATGAGTCCATGACCATACATACGTACAAAGCTAGAACTTGGAGGAGAAAGAGACATCATATAGGAATTTCGCTTAACAAGGTTAACCAGAAATTTGCTTGCACCTCCAAGAACCTCCACGAGCACTGCATTTTTTACACTGATTACAAAATTGTTTTTTCTCAGTTATTTATTTATATAACAACCGGCAGCGATAATCTCTGACTGGTGGGTCATTCAGTCAAAGCGGGTTTTTACGTCGTTACAAAACATCTTGGAATGTACGCTGTTGTCGTTCGACGAAAATCATTTCGTGATGAACGGTTTCGTCGTTGTTAGCCAGTGAAATGTTGAAATCGTGCGTGTTTTATTTCGTGCTGTTAACTTGTTGCAGTGCTGTACGTTATGTGCCCTTTTCGCCATGCCCCAAGCTGTTCAACTATTTCGAAAGCCAGACATTCGAGGTCTTCGGAGCTATGACATTTCAGAACGACCTAAGCGGTCGATATGACTTGGAAGTCAATATGTCGATTCCCATCGATACAGATAAGGTAAAAACAAATAAATCTTGGAAAACCGTTCAAGAAAGTAGTATTTAATAAAAGAAAACTTTAAAAAAATGCAATATTATGAAATGAACAAGTGATAGACATTAACTTATAGGCAAAAAATACTTTAAAAAGAAAGTAAAAAACAAAAGACAATGGAAAAATTCGACTGAAGCATATCGAGGTGATAAGGAAGCCAGAAAATTAGGGAAATGCATGTAACATATTTCTAAAAAAAACAAATGATCTATACTAAAACAATTTCCCCTTCTCTCCTCTCACAAAAAATGTGGAAAAATCTTTACAGGAAATTATGATTTTGGCAATTCAAATATTAGAGTAAATTAAAAGTAATAATAATAATAATAATAATAATAATGTTTATTGGTGTTAATACATTAAAATGTTTACACACGTCAAATATAAAGTATTAAAATAACATAGATTGCAAATGTCATAAGTATAAATTCCTAAATCCGTCTGCAATTGCATCTTCAATGGAATAGAAGCAAGCATCTATGAGGTATTTCTTTAAACGTATTTTGAACGTATTGTAGGGTAGGTGCGTGAAAGGTTCGGGTAGTAGGTTGAATACTTTTGGGCCATAATAGTTGACGCCATTCCGTGTTTTCTTAATTCGTTGGAAATCCACACAAATGCCGGACTTATTTCGAGTGTCATGAGAGTGGTTGTTTTCATGAGTTACATAATCCGCACGATTTCGCTTGACATGTAATAAGCATTGCAGTAGGTAGAGACAAGGCACTGTTAGGATCCCCAATTGTATAAAAGCTGCTCTGCAATCATCTCTATAGGAAAGTCCCGATATTACTCTGATTGCTCTTCTCTGTAGTCCAAATATTCTCCGCACTGAAGAAGCGTGTCCCCAAACTAATAGTGCAAAGGCGATGTGCGACTGTATCACTGCGTAATATACTGTTAGTAATATATTGTCAGATGCTACCTGTGCAAGGTTACGCAGGAGGTAGATATTGGAAGCAATTTTATTGGCCAGAAAATTTACATGGACGTCCCAGCTCAATTTGGGATCCAAATATACCCCCAAGAATTTAACCTTCTCGGGATTTTCTACTTGATCCATGTTTCTTAGTGAAAAGTACATTAATTGTGTTTTATTTTCATTTAATTTTAATTTGTTACTAATAAACCATTCATTTAATTCTACCTTACTTGTTTCCATTTTTCCGAACAGTTTTTTTAGATCACAGTCAGTATTCACAGCCGTCGTATCATCCGCGAACAGTATCATTTCGGTACCTAGGCTTGCTGAGGGTAAGTCGTTGACATACAGTAAAAACAGTACGGGTCCAAGCACCGACCCCTGCGGTACGCCATATTTTATTTCGATTGTCGCCGACTTAATTCCCATCTGGGTTATTAATTATTAAAGTAAGAATACTGAAAGCGGAAAAATCGATTTGTTAAGGTACAAGAAAAAAACAAATAAGATAATCGATTAAAAAAAAAATAGATTGGTTAAAACGTCTATTCACCTACCCAAAATAAATAAATTTAAAATATTTTTGAGAAAGATTTTGTCGAAATTCAGTTAAAATGGTGATCTTTGGTAAAAAAGAGAACGTGTCAAAGAGCAAATATTTTAAAAAAAGAAATATAAAATTTGAAATGTTTTATATTAAAAGAATTGTAAGAAAGAAAACTAAAGCGATCTCAATATATTTGAAAAAACAATGATAAAAGAGTTGGAATAGTCAAAAACAAAAGTTAACGAAAGTTATCCGTTACGTATACATATACATCAATACATCCCCCCCCCCACTCACATATACAAAAGCTCCGTTAAAAATCCAAGTATTAAACGCTTTAAAATATTTTAAAAAATTAAAAAACGAAGCATAAAAATGAGAGACGATCAATTTCTCAAATTATCGAAAATTTAAAAAGAAACGCAGATAAAAGGCGATAATGTTTTTACTTCGGCTGAAATTTGAATTAAAAAGGCAGATTGAAAGAGATTTTGTCAAAGATGAGACGATTTTTGGTAAAAAAATGAAACATGCAGAAAAGACAAGTATTGTTCAAGAAAAACTATAAGTTTAATATTAAAATAAAAGAAATCAAAATAAAATTAACGATACCCAAAACGTTCAGAAATGAAAAAGTAAAGGAAAGTAAAACAAATTTCCTTATATCCCCTCTATCTCCACATTCATACTTACAAAAGTTAGGTCAAAAGAACGATGGCTTTAGTGAAAAATATCTCAGAAAAATAGAATATTTGCTAAATTAACTTTAATATTAAATAAGTGATTGTAAAACAAAAAATAATTTAAGACGATCGATTTCTCAAAAATAAAAAAAATATATTTAAAAAAAACGACAGACTGTAGTTTCTTTTTAATTTTCCGAAATTTGATTAAAATGCAAAGATTTAAATTCGCTGTCCGTTTTCAAAATAAACAATTAAATAAAGCAAAAGACAGTCATTTTTAAAGAGATTTTTACTTAAAAAATACTAAAAGAAATATGATTGTACTGTAGCGTTTAGTTTGTTTTGTTTTAATTTTTGGGCAGCCAAATATACATGTGAGGTGGGGAAAGTTTGGGCCAACAGAAAAGCGGGAGGGTCTTAGATGGTGTGTGACCGGTGAAGAATAAACGGTCGTTTACGGTCTCAGGTGTTAACCGAGACCCTTTCTGGAAGCCTGTGTGGGTTCCCCTACTAGTTAAAATTTGTTAAAAAGCTTCCGAAGGCAGTCACGTTTCGTTGACAAAAACCTCGTATTTGTGGAATAAGGCGCGGACGGATCCTATTTCTTCTTGCCAAGGGTGGCACGAGCCCGTTGGAGAAAAGGGTGTTTCGCAAGGGTTGCATAAGTGGAGAAGTCCGGAGAACCGCCGCAAAACGAGTTTCATTGCCGATCTACGTCCGGAGCTTCGTTGTAGCAAACAGGTTTTTCTCACACACTGTTTCCGACGTTTTTCCGAGGTGTTTGTTCCATTTCACGTTCGCCGAGGAATGAAATTAAATTCAAATTTTATAAACTTTTTATTTAAATTACGGAATAGAGACGCTCTGTAGAAATTTCAAAATACTATTTTTTTAAGTATAATCGCGTGATTAATTTCAATTTCTTTGTTCAAGTCAATTATATTTTTTTTTATTATTAAAAGTGTACTTAGATTAAATGATAAACTTCAAAGAGTAGTGTAAATATCAATTCTTGTGAGCGCGGGGCATAGCTATGACCTACGAGAATTCAAACTTATATTTTCAAACTTTTTCTTATTAATTATATTATTTAGTCACCGGAGTTTTTTATTTAAAAACTTAAGATCACACCGGATGGTTGACTGGGTACAACCCCGGGACGTTAACAGTTACCCAGTGGCGCCCTATATTTCTAATTTGTCTGAACCCACGACGCGGCTCTCCCAAAAATACCAAGAGTTACCGGGGTCGCGGTGGTTGTATGCGACAGTACAAAAATCACAAAACAACAGGTCACTTCGAAAAGTCAAAAAACAAAATTTCCTTTCTCCCCTCCTACATGCTTATGTATACAGGGTGACTGTTAATTAACCCGACAAAATTGAACCACTAAAAAAAGCGATGTCCGAGAATATGGGAACAATGTTAAAAAAATTCTTCTAAATAGTTTATAATTAATTAAAATATTACCCCTAAATCAAGCTCCGGCAATGTATACGAAATACAACGCCACGTTCTATAAATGCGCCCGTATAATAGGACCGCAATAGTTTTTTTTTTACTATCCGTTTGCTACAATGCGACTGACCTTGACACGTATCTCAATTCGTTTAATTACACGTTTAACAGCTGTGAACGGAAGTCCGAATTGTTTCTTTTATAAGAGGCACATTAATTAATAAAATAACTGGAATTGCATATGAAATAGGGGTAACAAATTCGGAAATAATGGTTTAATAATTCTTGCGGATTATTTACTAAGGCGTAATGTACCAGCTGCTTCATGCACAAAGAAAAAAGCACAAGGATTTAAATCTGATAATCACGAGGGTCAACGCACGGCCCGTAACGTCCGAGATCGTGCAATTTTTTATCAAATTACGTACATAAGTGAATACCATAGATTACGAGAAAATATATATAAAATTCTGTAGAACAGCTTGTGATTGATTAATTAGAAATTCCTACAAAAGCTACGTATTTTTAGATTAAAACGCCAAATTCACAGCATACATCTGTCATAAACGTTTTATGATATTTACTCAGACAAGCTTGTAAAACGTGACTTTGCATAATAGATCTGATAAAGTGCGTGTAACACAGCATGCCTCGTGATGCAGGATCTCAGCTCTATCCGAATACTATCGGTGTTCAGTGAGGACGTAATATTTTATTAACTAAAAAGTAGTAAAGGAGACTGTGATTTAAGAAATAATTAAAAATTAATCTCCGCCCACAATAATTTTTATATCCGTATACTATATCTTGTTTACTACCGACTTTAAACAACTGGTTCAACGGCGAACACTTCTCACGGGCAATTTTTACAAATCCGCGACGAAGAAATTCCCATCTGTACACAGCTTTAAGCAGCTAACGAAATAAGTGCGAATAAGTGCACTGAAAACTCAGGATAGTGAGTGCGTCTTGAATTTGTTAAACTTTTAATAGATATTAGTTACACATTACTTGTGACAATAAACTTTATTTACGATACCATTTAAATTAATATTAAAGAAAAATATTATAAATTCTTAACATGACGATTTGAATTGTTTTTCGTTTTAGTGATTTATTTGTTTACTTGTCAAAGCAGGTGTTCAAAGTAGGACCTGTTGTTATCCTTCGTATGGAATACTCTACTTCAGGTGATTTGCACTCCATGGCATTTGTCAAGTAAATAGTCGTATTTAGTTCATATTTCACGGCATCGATCGTTGACCTAAAAACGGAGTTGAGGAAATTCTATTTAAAGGTCAAGTTCCGATACCACACCGCGTCGCCGTATCATAAAGCTATAAAAAAAAAACTTTATGAGGGTATTTATTTCATGCTTGAGTTAGCTCGGTACCATTTGACACAACCGACGAACATGTATTCTTCTTCCTCGATGTAGACGTTACTTGAACAAATTTTATTACAGTAGTAATACTAGAGGGACCCTGGGACACTTGGCATGTCCATCCGAAGTGACCACCGTTGAAGGTCATGTTTAGGAGTTGTCTTTGTTGCTGAAGAAGTAATTTAGGGGTGGTTTTTCGTGCAGACGAAGTAACCCCTTTGGTTCTTGTATCTGAAGAGTTGTCGATAATGACATAATTTGACCAGAGGAGGTTGCAGAAGAATTTTTAAGTAATTAAGGGTGTTGTTTTTTTATTTTTGGTTCTTGTAGCCGAAGAGTTGTTGACAAATGTAATAAATATTACTACTTATTACATTTACTTGGAATCTCCATTTTGTAGCCAGCTTTCAAATGTATTTAATGCTTCCTGTAGGTTTCTTGAAGTTGTGTTCGCATTTGAATATTTTGAGAGCACTACAGTATCATCAGCAAAAGTAACAATATCGGTTTTCTTTGTTGTTGATAGGTCGAATGTATACAGGATGTACAAAATTAATCCTAATATACTACCTTGCGGAACGCCAGTGTTGATGGACTGTATGTCAGTGTATATTTTTTGTTGTTTTACATAGAAAAATCTGTCTGCCAGGTAGGATTTTAACAGCAGAATACTGAGTTGGTAAATGTTTCTTTATTTTGTAGAGCAACGCCTGGTGCCATACCTTGTCGAACGTCTGGCTGATGTGTAGAAACGCTGCTGATATTGATAATGTTATGCTATAATATTTGCACAAAGATCATGTGTCTAATACATAGTTGTTGCGATCTTCCGGAAAGTTCGAAGATTGCAGTTATTGTAGCTCATCCTTTAATAAAACTTTGCTGAATTTAGATAGAACATTGAAATCTTTCCCAATATTTGAAACTCATAAAATACTTAGTGTGCTATGAAGGTAATAATAATACTTTATTTGTCCAGGTGATCGCAAAAACAATATAGAAACGTCAAAAATAACAATACATGTACATAAATAACGTAAATACAATTAATTTTTAGTAAATAATACATTACAAGGTACAATACACGTAGGTACATACACGCAGCGAATTTCATCTGCTCCTCTATTTTTTAATCAGGAGCACATCGTCGTTTTGTGGCTAATTTTTGATGAATTATTTTTCGAAAACTAAAATAAAAAGAAATTTTTAAACATTTTCCCATGCTCTCGGACATCGCTTCTTTTAATGGTTCCATTTTGTCGGGTTAATTAACAGTCACCATGTATATAAAAGTTAATTATAAAAGTAATGTTTGAAAGAAAATAACTTAAAAAGAAAAGTAAAAACAAGAGACCATTGCCGGCCAAAGTATGAAAAAGATTTCTACAAAACAAATAAAAATTCTTGAAGTACAGCAAGAATTTCTCACAAGAGTCGATTGTTACTGACAGAAATTTTGTCTAAAATTTTATTAAAAACACGGTGAGAAAAAGCTTATATAAGAAAACAAACATTTAAAGTAAAAAGAGTTGTTTTAAAAAGACAAAAATAAAAGACGATCGAATTTTCGAAATACCTAACGTGTCCCAAAAGTCTTGCACTCTAGATGCCTATGATTGGTACAATCGGTAAACCATAGGAACTTCGAATATTAATTGAAGTATTAATATATGCGGGTTAATATTCGACATACGGTTTACAGAAACGAAAAGTTGGACAGCACAAAAACAATTCCCCTTCCTCATTCAATATCAATAGCACTGGGTCAATACGAATTTTATAACATTGACGAGAGCAACTAATTTTATAGAATTTGCACTCGCTAATAACATTTTCTTATGAGTATTAAAATTTATCCGCTCTTGCTTTTTAGAGTTCGAAAAGAATAAATAGAATGAATGGAGTTGAATAAACGAACTCAGCTCAAATAATGGAGCAGCTGCAAAAAGAGACTACTTAGAAAAAAGTAAAATCTTAATCATAAATAAAACGAAGAATAACGAATTATTATTATTCTTATGTTAAAATCTCAGAGGGTAAATGAAAAGAATCTAGGTTACTGATATAAAGGCTCGATGTGATAGTCATTTAGAAAAGAAACAAATGAGAGAAAGAAAGAATTTTTTTTATTTTGGTTTGTTTTCCTATACAGGGTAAATGAAGGAATAGCCTACAAAATGAAACCAATAAAAAAATCGATATACAGTTTAGTTTTCGCGAAATAATTAATCAAAAGTTGTATCCATAACCACGATGCTTCTTCTCTCCTTAAGAAAGAGCCGTAAATGAGTGAAATAAATACCTACAGTTATAAAAGTGTTTTATAATTTTATGATTGTTATGAACTTAAATAATTCAGTACGCATTGTATAAAATGAGGATAACAACGACTTGCAGTTTGAATACCTTCTTTGACAGATAAACAAATAAAGCACAACAACACGACAATAATTCAAATCTCCATGTAAAGGATTAATAATTTTCTCATTAAAGTTAATTTAAAGTTGCAAATATTTAGTTTATTCTAACAAGTATTGTGGAGGTGTTACAACTTCAATAAAGTCTGGAATCTTAAGTAATTCGGCGTATTTTTACCTACCGCATACGTATGTATATTCTGGTGTACTAGAATTGTTCGCTATTCATAGGTAGCCGTATTAGCATGCTTGAATGTTTGAATACAAAAAAAATTCGTTTAATGTGCGGCGTTCAACGAAAAGCAAATTTTATTATAAAAGATAAATTATTAACAGAAATCTATCCAGAAATTAGTAAAGTTTAGGACGTCTTTGTAACACTTTATCTTGTGTTTTGATTGCACTTAATTAGCGGTTGTTTCACCTTGAATATTATTTTTACTTTTGGATGATTTTCAATAACACAGCTTTTTCATCAGGTGGTTAACAACGTAAGGGCTATTATGTGTGAAGTTCGACAGCTCTCTGCAATATACGTTTACATATTTACAGCACATACACGTCGTTTTAGTCTACATACAGGGCGTAAAATATTTTTGATTAAGCGTTTGTTTAGCATTTTTCCTGTAATCTGTGACATGGATTCTCATCCTCGATTATCTTTTTTTTAGCGGAAAAATTCTCAGTCACCGTGAGTACCTAGATTAGATGGTTTACGTTTGATAAATTGCTTCACAGTGTTGAATGCACAAGACGTAGAAAGACAAATCACTTCTACACAATGCTGTTTCTCCGGTCCCCGATGAACTTAGTCAATGAAGCTGCAGCGAGCGGTTTCTGTTGATTTGAAACCATATATCAACAAGGATGGTGAAACTATTCAAAAAGTACACAAGTTAAAAAGCCCACCGCACAATTCCTTCAAATATTTTAGAAAAGTCACTTAAAACAGTACTAGTCGGTAATTTTCTGACGATGTGTTGTCATCATTTTTCAGCACAGGAATCACATAGGCTAATTTCAGAAAATTTAGAAAAACTATGAATAAAATTGTTTTTACGTATTTTACACAAAGGAGTACAAGTTTTATCTGCTACAAGACTAGACACCCCGTCATGTCTAAACAAGTTTTTAATCTTGCTTTAACTCTAGATTATGTGATTGATAAAAAAAATCAGTTGATAGCTATCAATTTTAAGTATCCATTAAATTATTTAGATAAAAAAATACCTTGAATATTCATTTATGATAAATGATGATTTTAATGCTGATAACCTGATGATTTTAATGCTGATAACCTCTAAATTCATCGCAAATATCCTCTGGAACAATAAGTTTTTTTTATCCTTTTCCATTTCATTACTGACAAATTGATCTTACTTTATTGATTGAGGTTGCCACAGTGTTCGAAAGCTACTATAGTTTAGTTAATCCGGCCTGTAATGCTATAATATATCATAGGTGTTAAAGTTAACAGTGCTCTTATCTGCATAACTGCTCTTGCTGTCAAAAATTGACATGATCTATTATCGCAATATAACTTGTGTAGTTATTTTGTGGTGTAATTTGATGATCGATCATTGTTATTTGTAATCTAATAAGCACTCATTTGAACAGTTGGTGACGTTGAATGGTGTCCAGTCTTGCTTGATGGATATGCGGTATGGAGTACCACAAGGATCCATACTGGGTACAGTGTTGTTTTACTCTATGTAAATGATCTACCAAATGGAGTTCCTGGTACAGATCTGATTCTTTATGCAGACGACACAGCAGCTATAAGTGCGACTTATGATTTGCAAGAATTTATTGATAAGATTCCGATTGAATTTAGATACATGGTTTATTGCAAACAAACTTAAGCTAAACGGGACTAAAACAGATTTGATGTTTATCTCCTTAAGAAATATCGAGGATTTACAGAATCCGAACAAAGTAAAATTTTTGGGGGTATATCTGGATCCGAAACTCTCTTGGGAAGATCACACTAACTACTTGGCAAATAAAATAGCATCAAATATATATCTTCTTCGCAATCTTGCGCAAGTCACTTCTAATTGACAGTTTACCATGCCTTGATTCAGTTCAGACTCTTTTACGCATTAATAACTTGGGGCCATGCTAGTTCTGCTCAACGTATTTTCGGACTGCAAAGAAGGGCAGTTAGAATAATTGCTGATTTACGATACAGAGATGACTGCAAAGCTGCATTTATTCGGCTCGGTGTATTAACTTTGCCATGTTTATATTTGCTGCAATGTTTGCTACATGTTAAACAACACAATACTGTTTACCCGACCCATGAACTTAAATCACAAATATGACACGCGAAACAATTAATGTGGAGTTTCATCGAATCCAAAAGACGCGCACAGGAATAAACTATTATGGGCCAAAAATCTTTAATCTACTACCTCAAGAAATAAAACAGCTGTCGTTTAATAATTTCAAGTCCACAATGAAAAAATATCTAGTGGAAAAATGTTTTTACAGTGCTGTCGATGCAATGACCAGTATGACTATAGACTTCTCTTATAATTAGATGTTTGTACATTTGTTGAACGTGAATTTTGTTATATATATATTTATATGTCTTCTTAATACTGACGTGTGTGAACAATATTATTGTATGGACACCAATAAAAATATTATTATTATTATAATGACATTAAACCTCTGATGAATGATACTAAGAATTTCATTTAAATGAGGTGTTATCCAAAAGCAGTTAAGATTACATAACTGTTGGATGATATCTTAACATCCATGACACATCATAAGTCTGAATATATCATCATAATATAACTTATGAAGTTATTTTGTGGAGTTATTTCATGCTCGTGTTTTTGTCATCTGATATGATCTTAACACCCACGATACAGCACAGGTCTAAATATCATCAATTTTTTCCACATATTTTATTTGAAGGATCGAGTGAATGAAGGAGATAAGTGACAACATACATTTCAACCGGCAGCTTGTCACGGTCGGGGTCGATATTACCGTCATAAAAGAGAAGGGTTTTGTGTTAGTAAACATTTCGTAATAATCAGTTTGGACGACAACTGTCGAAGTAGTTAGTTATTAAAGACAGTCCACTCTAATAATTATTGTACGTTCGTATAGACAATTTAATTTGTTTAAAGTTTAGTTATGTGATTGAGGAAACTCATTCCATTTCAATCGCGTAAATTTTGTTATTTTTAGTGTCTGTCCCTTCATAAACTTGCTCCAGTATCTGGTTAAACAAAATAATTGTGTAGTATTACCCCCTCGAAATCAGTGGCATCACTGTAGAGATTATAAGTTTTATTCTTTGCAGAATATATACATAACACGTACGACAGAGGAATACAAAATACAAAATGGTGAAGGAATAGAATACTACGTGCACTTCCCTTATAACCACACCTTTCCCAAGCTGACGTCCATCACCTTTAACGGAAAACTATACTGCGTTGGCCCCCCTGAAGAAGGTAAGGAACACATTCAATAAAAAATATGGAGTTCAAACCTGGCAGTTTTACAGCAACGGCTGAGCACGGCGTCACTCCCCTATCAACAAGACACTTCTTCACCACTAAAATTGTTGACTCCCTAAAAGATACCAGTACCAATAAACCCTTCATCCAGATTGTCATCAACAACAACATCCAGAACCACCCGGAATGCGGAACGAATATAGACTACAAACCGCTGATTTTTTTGGGCAATACCACGCGAAGCGGGGAATACCCTTGGCTGGTGGCGATCTTTACATCATATGGAGTCGGAAGCTACAATTTCGTCTGCGGAGGAAGTTTGATTTCTACGAAGCACGTCATAACTGGTAATACTTTACTTTTCAACCCAGTTGACATAAAACGTCACTTCATTAATTGCTAAAGATAAATAACTCGTACACATGATGAAGTATGGGTGGGTGCTCCCTTCGCAATGTTAACGCAGTTTTTCTATCTTTGAAGATATTTTAAAATCAAAACGGATAAAGTTTTACGGAGGAAAATTTGGAAAAATATTAATTGTAAACGCGTATGTAAATCGTTCCTCAATTGTAGAATAATTGTTGCAGTTGCGAGGTTTCTGAAAACTAATCTATTGCGAAGGAAGGTGAACAGTCGTTTCACTGGAAGAATTTGTACAAGTTTCTTCTCTCTTTATCATCACTGAAGTAGTAATGCCCATATTTATGCCCTTGAAGACTAACCATTAAGAAAACTAACCATTAAGGAAACGAATGACATCATATATAGTTTTATTATTGTAACTTACCATGTTGGTCTCGCTAAATTAATTCAATGAAATACATTTATCAAACTCAAAACTAATCCAAACGAAAACTCATCTTTTTTTATTTTATTTATTTATTTTAGTCACTTTTCATTTCATTCCAAACGTCATTAAAATATTTCCAAAGGCGCAGTCAACAAGTCATTCTTGCCCGAACCATGCGTAACCTATACAGCATGTTTCATTGAAGAAGCATCAAACTTGAGGGACACGTTTCTGACATTATTTCAAACAAAATATCTTAATAAAAAATTTTAATCGGAGCAAGTTGAAATTTGTATAATTTGTAGTCGATATCTTTTGAAATACTGTAGCGCGCAGAATCGTGAAACAAAACCGGCGATCTAAATTGCATTTATGAATGGCACACAACTGCAGGGGGGTAATAAATTCATAAAGAGCGAAGAAATTTATGACCGATTTTATTTTGCCCTTGACCGAAAGCACGGTCTATTCAACTTTGTCACACGTCGAATGCAGCAGTAATGTGAAATCGCGTGGATATTTAAACTTATTTAATTTAATAATAAATTACATTAAAATGAAAAATGAAACGGTACTAATTTTAGTTTTTCGTTTCTTTTCAAAGATAATTATTCCGACAACTACAAGAGAGGGATGCACCAATCAAAAAATTCAAAAAAGTGAGACAGTACTAAGAAAAGGAAATTAGTAAATTTTGCGTTCATGGAAAATCTAATACCATAAAGTCCTTAATTGGGGTAGTACGGCGAACGAAATGTTTTGGGTAAAACCAGGTACTTGGGTGCTAAATTTCCACAAACGATTTCATAAAATGGTGAATGTGAATAATAAATTCTTAAATAAGCGCAAACTACTAAATGTTTGAACAATCCTAAAATTCTTCAACTAACAATCAGAAAATTCGTATTAAATGGAGAACAGAAAATAAACGACTAATTATTATTTTTATTGATTGCCAACAACCATGATATTTTAAATGTGTTTTGCTGAATCTAGAGGCAATTAACCAATAAACCGATTTCATATGTGAATGAGTAACAATCCATTCATTCTCATTTAAAGTTCATCCTAAAAATATGCGACTTTGTTTTCCCTTCGATTTTCTCTAAATTTATTCATTACAGAGAAATTTCTTTCTTTTCCCGACATCTATCCGCATACCAAGTTTGATGGATCTTCAATGAAACACCCAGTATAAAAATTTTCTTTATTATTGCAAATCAGTTTAAAAACAAATCGATTTTTTTCAAGTGTATTTTTACGATTACATTTGTCTACAATTTTTTAACCCTAACGAAGAAAACTGCACCCTCCCAACCCAAGAAGCACTTCTAAGAGCGCACCTGCATCTCCATGGCAATCCTCTGAATTACATTGGGAAAGCATTGTTCAAATCCAGTTTTTCAATCAAAACTTAACTTTAACTTTTGGTTTATTTACATAGCAAAAATTATGAAAACAAGTGTTCTTATGGCAATAAACTAAAGGGTAAAGTTAACTCTTGATTGAAAAATGGTGCCTTCATTTAATTTGGCGAGTTGGAAAAGTAATAAACATTACTTTTATAGGATAGAAACACTAACGTCCATTTTCACTCCCACTAACTGGAAACTGACGACGAACGAGAATAACATCTATTATTATGGCAATAATGACTATTGTCAGTTTCCAATAAGTTCTGTGAGAACAAGTAACATAATTATGACCATTATGTATCAAATTAAACAAAAATCGATTGAAAAGGTAACGCCCACTTTTCCTCTAACTGCACCCGTTGAAACCCTTTTATTCGAGAATGACCATTCACAGAATTTCTTCAAACTAAAGAAACCAACCACTCTGAGGCACACGACGAAAAGCGCAAATTTTTCTTTTCCCGGAATCTTGCATCTTTCTTTAATTTATCAAATATACTGCAATTAAATCTTATACAAGCCCACTTTAATTTTGATAAATTAGAGGAAGCAACCTATGAGAAGTGGCAATTTTCATGCGACGGTCTGATGATAAAGTAAGGTATTGATATACCTACTAATGCCCATTTTCGTTCTGCAAATTCTACATTAGTCTAGAAAAGATTCACTCCAATTGGAGATTGCCTTCTTGATGTAACGATGACGTTCTCAAACACTTTGACTAGAGAGTAACCTCTTTACGTTGTCGAGAAATATAGCACGCCCACCTCCACTCTCACATGTTAGGAAACTACCAATTAGAGAGCTACTTTTTGATGCAAATGGAGTGAGTACTCAGTGCTTTTTATTAGAGACATGTCCATTAAAAAGATATTTTTTTAATTCAAAAATAACATCAGAATTTGTAAATGACGTTTTTCAAATACCTTATAAATTTGCAGCTGCCCATTGCATGCGTGACATCCTCGGCACAAAGGTGCCTGTCGAAGATCTCGTCATAGTCCTAGGCAAGCACAACATAAAGAACTGGGTGCGTGGCTCGACGATTCGAGGGGTTAAGGACTATTACATCCACCCTGATTATAGAAAACCTGCAGATGCCGACATGGCGATGTTGCTCTTAGATGAACCGGTTACCTTCAGCCTGACAATCAAACCCATCTGCCTCTGGGACGAACACGACGACCTCGTTGGCATCATCAACAAAACTGGTAATGTCGCAGGATGGGGCAAAGATGAAAGTGGCAAGAACTACGTGGATGAACCCAAACAGATAGAACTACCCATCGTAGCCCAAGAGGTGTGTTTGCGAGCCGACGGCAGATTCTTCACCTTGACTTCGTCAAGGACGTTTTGTGCAGGTGATGAGTTATTGCATCATAATTGAAATGCACATAAAATATATATATATAGTGGTTCTTCTAATAAAACCACAATCGTTTAAATTCTTAAACAGCAGAAATATGTCGTTTATTTTCAGGAAACTTGGGGGAAAGCAGAGGACCTTGCACTGGGGACAGCGGAAGTGGCTTGGTAATGAATAGAGGCGGGATTTGGAAGTTGAGAGGCATCGTATCGGTTGCGTTGTTTGACGCAGAAACGCATCAGTGTGACATCAACAATTACATAGTGTTCACAGATGTGCCAAAATATATGGGGTGGATACAGAAGATAATGAACACACTTTAATGCCAATGAAAAAAAATCATGTTTGTTGTACTTTGTCCAGCTCTGGTTGTACATATTCCTAAAATAAAATCTTTTTTAAAAATAAATTTCTCCTTAACTATACCAATGAACTAACGTTGAGGAACACCCGCACATTAATTAATTTCCGAATCAAGCATACGTGACTCATCAGAGCACTTTATCATTATATAGAAAGGTGCGTTTAGAATTGAATACGCATACGGCATTCGTTTGTGCTCGCTCAAATTTATTTTATGACGAATGGGCAGATCCAGATGTTCGCAGAGGTGCGACGGCTCGTCTGAAAGATCACTTAAGTCTCGTTAGACGCAGAAATGCGTGAATGTGACATCAACAACTACATAACGTTGACAGATGTGCCAAAATATACGGGGTGGATAGAGAGGATAATGAACACGCTGTTATGTCAATTGAAAAAATTATGTTGTACATACTGCGATGTATTGTTGTTGATAAATGAAAATTTGTTTAAATTATTTTTGAATGTAGATCTATCAACAAATAACAAGTTCACGCATAAAAGTTTAACATTAAGACTCTTTTCTCTTTTTTAATTGTTTAATTTTAAAGGTATCTCAGGATTGCCAATTGTCTAGCCAACAAATTAGGATTATGGGGTCCTGTTTTATCTTTAATTTGTTTATAATAATTGAACCGTTAATTAATAGGTAAGTAGAAGATAATTTGAATCATATAAATGTTTATTAAATAGATATTTCATTTAAGAACAAATTAAAAACTGCACATCATTTTGCTTGTCACAGAATGAGTTATATCAAATTTGTTTTTTGTCAGACACGTATACATGACATTCACAAATATACAAAGAAATGTTTCTTTTGTGTTAAAATATTATAATTAATTATGAATTTGATAACATGTTAATAGTAATTGTTTTAGTGAAATCATACATGGACTTATAACCAAAAATGCAATAATAGCCCTTCTTGTGAACAGAAGCAACTATGGTTATGAAAAATTGTTACAATGGGTGTTTTTGATTTTGTTATTAATTAACGAACATTAATTAATTTAATTCATCAGAATTGTATCATTAACATTTATCTAAATGAATTATACAATATGTGTTGTTGTTTTATAGGAGTTGATTAATTCAAGTTTTAACTAAACAATTACCACGATACAGCTAAGATTATAAATAATCCTTAAAACTACTCACATGGTAACTGTTTAGAAAGCCATTAGTAATGATGCCTTTAAATAACTTAGACAAAAATTTTCTACGAGGCAAAAATTAAAATCATTCTTATTTATTTTCACACAATACAAAATTTTGCCAAGTTGTGAACAATTAAATAGATTCAATCATAAATTTTAAAGTAAATCTACTTTAACCAAAGTTATAAAGCAATAGATAATTCTTACATTTTTCACAACTTACTACTTGATATGTTTAGCTTGAAGATCTGAGCATAACTTGTCAAATCACTCTAGATCTATCCCTTTTATAGCTAATTAAGCGGGCAAAAACTGTGTAACTTTAAATTTAAAAAAAATGTAAAACCTTTAAATGTATGAAATTGAAATTTTAAAGTTTTAAATAAATTAAACATTCTCTTCCTGATTCTAATAATGTAATTACGTTTTGAATAAACCTAGCCGTACGTCTTCTTTCTTCAAAAGTCTTATTTTTGTTTGATTTTGCAGTTTTATATGGCGCCTTCCACCGTTCTCCTTGAAGAAATAAACTCGAGGCTTGTCCTTAATGAGTTGATGGCATCTTCTAGTGAAGTTCAAGAATGTGAACAATTTCCCAGTGTTGTGTCATCGGGCTGAAGTGGTTCCATGAAGTGATGAGATTGTTTCTCAAGACAAGGGGGCTCAGAAGTTAGTTCCCGAGTCTTGGGATTTCTGCCCCAGAAATTCTCCACATCATTGAAGACTTCGTTGAACTTCTCGTGAAACCAAGTCTCTGACATTAGTGAAAGCGAGACTTCTAGTACTTCGTCTGACATTTTCTAAATAAAACGGAAATTTGTAAAATATTTGCATGTAATTAAATTTTCATAAGAGTTCTGAAAGAGTATAAAGGTAATGTGTATAATTTTTATAAATTATAATAATAAAATAAATATAAAATATTACTCTAACCTAACTATTATATACAGGTGTCTCTAAATTAACGAAATAACACAGCAATACGTATTCCCAAAATAAAATATTTTTCTAAGATAAATTTCTCTATTAACTATACCGATGAACTAATGTTAAGGAACATTAATTAATTTACGTAAAAGGTGTGTTTAGACTTGAGTACGTATGAACTGAGCTTAAAATTAATTTTCTGTCGAATAGGCTGACCGAGTTGTTTGAAGAGGTGCGACGGATCGTCTGAAAAATCACTTAATCTTGTACAAACTGAGCATTGGCAGTGAGTATAGAAATAATATTTTATACTCACTGACATTGGCAACGGAATTAATTCTTTTGAGCCTGTACCCGAGGCCAACACCAAACGGATCGCGCTCGCGGCTATTCGCGCATAGGAAAACTCAAAGTGAGCGTTACGCGCATAGCCGTGTACACTTGAGCTTTAAGCTTTCGCGATGGATTAATGCGTGCGTACTCAACTCTTAACGCACCTTAAGAATCACAATTCTCTGGTATAACGCATCTCTACATGTCTTGTGATTTGGTGCGATTGGCTGTATGCGGGCTTATTTCACATATAAGTTATAGGACGACTTTCCCATAGGATCAGCAAGTTACGTGTCCGTTACACCGTGGAAACCGCTGATCATCATTTCATCATCTTATCATTTTTGTGTAGTTTGCAGAATCCCGCGGAGCGTTAGAACTTCCGTCGCTCAGCCGAGTCAGTCAGTAATCAGACAGATAGCAAAACACATGCTTTTGTTAACACTATAATTTTGTATCGTTTATAACCAATAAGTTTTTTTAAAAAGAGTTTTACGTAAAATTGATAGAAAATTGGCGCAGTCAGTAGGATTGCCAAACAAATATTAGTGAATATAATATTTGGTTCGTGTCAACGATTTATTGGTGATCAAGAAATTCGCTTTCCCAGTTAAGTGAATTGAGAGCTTAACGTGAAGAACTCCGAGTGGACATCGAAGGCACTTCGAGGGATACATTTCGAGAGTACATCGAAAGGGCGAAACAACATTTTCGAAGGAATATCGAAAAAAGGATACTCCGCTGTCGCAAAGGAATATTGAGACTACATGGAGTGGACGATCATTTTACTGTGAGTAATACTCATGTCTTTTAGAGGTTCTGAAAATCGATACGATTCCGATTCTGACTCACATTTTACAAATTTTCAAAAATTTCGTTCTAGATCGCCAATCGTAAGATATAAATCAAATAAATCAATAAATATGGCTCTAGCACAAGTACCTGTTCTCAAAAAAGAATATTTAGATATGATTCCTGATTTCAATGGAGAAACGGAATTATTACCAAGATTTATTGAAATTAGTGAAACACTAGTAACTAAATTTTATAATGTGCAATATCATAACGACTTTCAGAATGAATATCTGATGTCCAGTGTCTTAGCAAAAATTAAAGGAGAAGCTGCTATCAATAGCTGCTTTCCATTTACGTATTAAGTGAGGCAAAATTATCTGATGTTAGGTATTTAGCCTCACTTTACATCAGTAGCGAAGTAGTTATAAAAGGAACTCTATCCGTGATCGGCATAAAAAATGGAAAATGCTGCTTTGAGTAACTTTTTACAGGTAGTGTAGTGTGCAATAAATAAAATCACATAAAAACAATAAAATTATATTACAGTTCTTTGAATCTGAATCTTCTGACAGTGATGATTTATTATCAGAGTTTGAAGATTCAGAAACAAGCAGCTCAGAAGCTCCTGAAGACATTAGTTCAGATAGGAGACAGTTACATCGCATTACAAATTATTTGCAAGTTATTGAGGAATACGATAATAAGGAATTTAAAGAGCATTTTCGTCTAGAAAGGCATACTTGCAAGTTTCTAATTGGTAAGAAAACTTTAAAGTTTTAATTAAGTTACATTCTTGTCTGGTGAAATGTGTAATGAATTATCTCAAACAGACACTGAAAAATGGCACAAATGGTCAAGTTTCGCTTGATATCAAGCGATAGTGAAACGATGAGCATTTGTGCCATTTTTCAGTAATGAATTATCTCAAACGGACACTGAAAAGTGGCACAAATGCTCAATGTTTCACTATCGCTTAATATCAAGCAATACAGAAACGTTGAGCATTTGTGCCATTTTTCAGTAATGAATTATCACAAATGGACACTGAAAAATGGCACAAATGCTCAACATTTCACTATTGCTTCATATCAAGCGCCATTTTTTAGTGTCCGTTTGAGATAATTCATTACTTAAAGTTTTAGTCTAATATTTACTTAATTAGATGATATTTGTAGATAAATTAAAGGAAGAAAATGTTCTACCACATCATCATTTTGGAAGAAAAAAAATTTCTGCTGCCAAAGCACTTTATATTACTGTATGGTATTTATCAAACACTGAAAGTTTCCGGCAGATTTCTGATAGATTTGGAATAACTAAAAGTTCAGCTCACCGTAGTATAACAAGAGTAGTGAATTATCTAGTAGAAAACAGCAAAAATTATATAAGGTAATTTCATAGTTTTTTTTCTTGTATAATGTTAAAATAAAACAATTTCTCATAGGTGGCCTAGTGATGAAATAAAAGAAAATATAAAAAAAGAATTCCAGAAAATTGAAGGAATCAATGGAATAGTTGGAGCCATAGATGGTTCTCATATTAAAATTAAGCGTCCCAAGTCTGAACATGCTCATGTTTATTATAATCGAAAGGGAGATTATAGCATTTTATTACAAGCAGTTGCAACTTGTGATAAGAAGTTTATTGACATTTTTGCTGGTGAAGCTGGATCCCTACACGACTCAAGACTTTTAAAAAAGTCATCACTTTATGAAAAATGTTTAAGTGGGTTCTTAAAAGATGACTTTCTCTTGGGTGATTCTGCATATCCATGCTTAAAGTGGTTAATTTCCCCATTTAAAGATAATGGTAACCTATCTCAAGAACAAAAAATATTTAACAAAAAACATGCAGTTTGTAGAATAGTCATCGAGAATGCATTTGGTCTTCTCAAAAGCAGATTTCGAAGACTTCAAATATTTGAAAATAATAATCTAATCTTTGTGACCAAATGTGTTATAGCTGCTACAGTACTGCACAACATATGTATAGATCTTCAAGATTATATAACAGACATAAACAATGAGGACAATGCCCCTGAAAATTATATAACTACAACAGGACTAACACCTGATTATTCCAAAAGAAATGAAATTTTAAGAGATATTTTTGGAAATGGATAAAATTTAGATGTAATGGATGAATAAAGGCAGGTATTACAATTAATAGTTAATCAACCGATTAAGATTAACTGAATGGTTAAGCAATATCATTGGAGGAAAGTTAAAATTTCCACCACTCAATTATCTTTAATCGCGGTTGATTAACTATTGATTGTAATTTAGGGCCTAAAACAAGTTAACGAAAAATGTCTTTACACTTAATTTTGCATTAGATATTCGTTTCAATTTTTACTAGATTGTGTTAATTTCTAAATTAAAGTTATATTAGGTAATCAAGTTTGTATTTTCTTGTTTCTTTAATAATAAATAAATAAATACATTCAGTTTTCAGAGTTTGTATTCATGAAAAATAAAAAAAAAATCTTAAATGTAAGAAAACAAAATTTTACACTATACAGCGTGGAAACTAAGTAACGGATAAAATCCATAACTCGGTTAATAATTGTGATAAATCAAAAATCTAAAAGGGGTATAGCGATTAAAATTATAGCGCATAAGAAGAAGTCATTTTCAGATATTTTCATGAATTTTTTTTGAAGTTATGACGTCATCAAGGTTTTTTTTAAATGACAACCTATATTTTTTATTTTTCATTTCGGTGGGATTTTTTAACCTACTTTCAACAGTATAAAATTTTGGATCGATTACATAACAAAAAATTCAAGAAAAACAGTCTCAAAGTTTTAATAGTAAAATAGTAACGTTGAATGAAATGAACTGAAAACCTAGGTAGCCAGGTGTAAAATAAACAAAATTAAGGTGTAAAATAAACAAAATTTGATTTTGACAGTCATTGGAATCACAATAAATGTTCAAACTGACGATCCTGCACCAACTGACAATACCCAAGACGCTCATAAAATTCATTTATCACATTTTGAATAGTTTGAGGTGTTATTAACCTACACTCCTGTCGAATTCTTTCTTTAAGATCGTCTAAGTTGTTAGGTCGATTTTTATACACCTTGCTTTTTAAGTACCCCCACAGAAAAAAGTCTAATGGCGTTAGATCAGGGGATCTAGCCGGCCATTCCATTGGACCTCTTCTTCCTATCCATCTACCTGGGAACACCTCGTCCAAATAACGTCGCACATCAACTGCGTAGTGTGGCGGAGCACCGTCGTGTTGCATCCAAATGTTATTGTTTGGTACGTCACAGTCATTTTCATTAGGGAATAATATCGCCAATGCAGATACTAATTCGAATTGTAAGAAGTGTAGATATTTCTCACCAGTTAAATTACCTTCGATAAAGAATGGCCCTAAAATTCTGTCACCGACAATTCCTGTCCATACATTGAGCTTCTGGGGATGTTGAGTATGAGCTTCTTGCATCCAGTGGGGATTTTCCCTAGACCAATATCGACAATTATGTCTGTTAACAGTTCCATGTAAAGTAAAACTTGCCTCATCAGAAAAAATTATACGCCGCGAGAACATTGGATCGCGAATGCAAATTTCCAACATTTCTTCACAAAATTCTTGATCATAGTCAGTTTCTGCTAACTCATGGACCAATTTTACTTTATACGGATGAAACTTTTGCATTTTTAAAAGTTTCAGTACCGAGGTATGGCTCAGGTTGTGCTCTAAAGCAATGTCTCGACTAGTCGAATGCGGATTATTTTCTATTTCTAGTAAAATATCAAGCTGCACATCGTCGATTAATTTTGTCTTAGGGTGGCCAGTTTTTGGAAGGTCTTTCACAGTACCGTAATTTCGAAATTTATTTTCTATTCTGCTGACTGTGGATTGACTTATTTGCTGATCAGGATATTTGTCTATAAAAAGTCGACACACCTCTTGATGAGTTCTAATTCGATCGCCATACCCAACCATCATTAAAACTTCAACTCTTTGTTTTTCTGTCAGCAACACCATTTTGGTAAAAGAAGGTTTTTAATAATTGGTGTAACTCCTACTATCCACAGGGAATAAAAACACTCACTTACTTTATTGTGACAGGTATTTACAAGTTCTTGTCAATCAAACAAATTTTGTTTGTTTTACACCTAGCTAACTAGATATTCTGTTTATTTCTTCAACTTTACTATTAAAACTTTGAGACTGTTTTTCTTGAATTTTTTGTTATGTAATCGATCCAAAATTTTATACTGTTGAAAGTAGGTTAAAAAATCCCACCGAAATGAAAAATAAAAAATATAGGTTGTCATTTAAAAAAAACCTTGATGACGTCATAACTTCAAAAAAAATTCATGAAAATATCTGAAAATGACTTCTTCTTATGCGCTATAATTTTAATCGCTATACCCCTTTTAGATTTTTGATTTATCACAAATATTAACCGAGTTATGGATTTTATCCGTTACTTAGTTTCCACGCTGTATATATCTGTACATAATACAATTTTGGTTTTATAAACGTTAATTCTAAAACAAATGGCACTGAGCCTTTATGCAATTCCTGCTAGTTTTTCTAATGCCCTTACTTTTCTTTCTTCTATGTCTAATTTTTTCTGTAATAACTCCAGTTTCTTTTCTTCACTTTTTAATTTAGCTTTTACTACTTTAGAAAGTTCTTCCTCTTTTTTTTCATAATATAGTTTTTTAGCATTAACATATTCTGTTCTTACATTCCTTCGTTTGTTGGTGCCGGACATAGAGGTAGATGATGTACTGCTGCTTTGACTTATTGGACTTGCTATATCTGAATCACATGATTCCTTTACAGTTGCAGCATTTACATCTATTGAATGAGGGCTACTATTTGACGGTTCTTTGCCCAAAAATTCGTCCAATTTATCATAGAAAACAAACTTTATAGGTCCTTGTCCAGTTTTTTTTTTTTTTATCTTTGTTAACTTTGTAAGTTCGAACAAGATTTTCCCACTTTTTTGCACAACATTTTTCTGAAAACTAAAAAAACATAATGAAAATTAATTAAAATTGTGTAACTGGCAATATAGAAAGTGTTAGGAAATTCTAAATTTTTCAATAAACCAAATTTTTTTAAGGTACAGAATTCTGATGAGGCCCAATAAGGCCGAAATACATGTATAAACTCTTTCCTAACACTTTCTATATTGCCAGTTACACAATTTTAATTAATTTTCATAACTTTTATCTGGCAAGAAAACTTGATTTTAAAAAAACATACTTTAAACGTAAAATTTGCAATAAATGATAAATTTTTTAAAGTACATATATAGCATGTCTCACTATAGACGGCACCATCCCAGAATTTTTTTATATATTATCGAGGTTAGACTACTACAATTTAAAATAAACAGCAAAATTGAAGAAGTCGTATTAGCGATTTTTTTAATCAAAAAATCTTGTTAATAAAAGTTGTTTAGAATCGTTCAAATAAGCTAAATCCGTAATCCCGATTTTTTGATAAAAAAATCCCTAAGTAATACGACTTCTTCAATTTTGCTGTTTATTTTAAATCGTAGTAGACTAGCATTTTACCGTGAAGGGAAAGTACCATACCCTAAAAGTACAATTTAGTGAGGGGTATAACCAGATAAAATAATTTTTTTAAATCGAGAATACATAAAAAAAAGTATTGGGGTGGTGCCTTCTACAGTGAGATACACTATATGTATCTTTTTATAAAAGTAAATTTTAATGAATATTTTTCAAAGTCCACTGATGTTTCATTCACTTTGCAAAGTGCAGAGTAAAATTTGCAAATCATTAGTAAGTACTCATACTCTTTATAAATTTGTTTTCTTTTTCATACACCCTGTTCAGAAATTAGTATCTTCAGAGGCCATAGCGCTTGGTTGCATGATTCTAAGAAGAAAATCTTAATACAAAAACTTTTTACGAGCCCTCCTGTTTATATGCGAGGACATCAAAGTTGAAAATATGTGAAATAAAAAATGCAATTTAAGTGCATTTAACCAATCAAAATTTGTTCAAATAATAATTATGTACAAGTTTTTGTTATCCTTGCAGTTTATCCTCATTTTAATTTGATTTAACATGTATTCAGCTACCTAAAACTAATAAAATAAATAAAATAAATTACATTTTTGTATTTAGATCTCCTTCTTAGAATTATGTAAGGAAGAGCGCTATGACTTCCGAAGATACTAATATTAACAGTCTGTATAATATCACAAGGAAGAAATACACCAAACTGAAAATTATAACTTACGTAAATTTTTAAACTGCATAGCTCCTCACTAATTGTAGACCAAAACGTTTTTTTTTTGTGAATATGAAAGAGGTCTTCGTAACGTGCTTCGACTGCTGTTAGTAATGCAAGTGTTTCACTATGAGACCATTCATTTCTTTTTTTACTATTGCTTTGTGTAGCTACCACTTCCTCTCTACTTTCTTCTTGTAAATTATTTCCTTCGTGTATTTCTCCTGCTTCAACTTCATCATTGTTATTTGAGCAATCTTCAAACATAAACTGAATTGTTTTCACCTGATTTTCCCCTGCTCTAATAAACATCGGTTCGTTATTTTCGTTATAGTGAATTAAATTGGTTGGCACCCATAAATAGCTGTTAGGTTCTACAACAAAATAAAAATTTAACAGCTGATCACAGAACATTCGAATTAAATATTTAGACTCAATAAAATACATATTTACATACTTACCAGTATCGTGTATTAAGACATCCCCTTCGTTATTTAAGACCCACCCTTTTTTATTTCTTACAATTTCATAAGGCATTTTAATGATTTAACAATTGCACAGATACTCTTTACCACCGAACACCTCTTTACTTATTAAGTTAGGTTAAAGTCGTGTTGGCGCTAAACGTCACATTCAAATCAGATAAAATGCAGGTTATGAAACGCGAATTGAGGCATGTGAGGATGAACAAAAGTAAGCTCACGAAGACGGAAGGGGGGAGGTAAATTCCTCAGATCATTTTCATCACCAGTTGTAAATGTAACACGTCGATAAGTGAGATGAGGTGAGGCCATCTGATAAATAGGGTAAAAGGAAAGCAGCTAATATCTCGTCTTGTATCATAAATAGTTGGCAAGATTTAAAAACCTCTCTTATTAATGCGTATGCAGATAAAATAGATTGCTATAGTTTAAACATTGAAATGACCGAATTAAAGCAAGGTAACGAATCTTCATTTGATTTTTATAATAAAGTACAGCATTCACTGAATTTGCAAATCTCGTATTTAGTTACACACTTTGGTGCGGACGAAGCACGTGTGTTATCTAATTATTTTCGCAATTATGCTTTACGAATATTATTACGCGGATTAAAAGAACCGCTATATAGGATCTTTAATGCGTACCGAGAATCCCACCGATTTAAATAATGCGTTAAGCATGTTAACAAATGATTTTCAGTATGAGGTTAATCAACAGAAAATTGAAAAAAATAAAATTTTCACAAAGCCAAATTTTATCAATAAAACACTTGTTAAACCGCAACAGCCTAACGTAATGAATTATTTGCCATTTCCAGGAAAATCAAATGTTAATTTAAATCAACAACCCTTGTGTTATAAGTATAACTACCTAAGGTGAGGATTTATTAATTAATAACACAGATATTTATACATGTTTAAACTTTATTAGTATGTTCTATATTAATTGGCAATCTGTAAAATATTTTCTGATTTGTTTACAATTTTATCATTAGGTTTTCATTTTATTGCGTATATTTTTGTTTCTTTTACTTGGATATAAATTTTCATTAGAATATTCGATTTATGGGGGAAATATTACATCAAAAGCCATTGACTTTGCACATCCGAATGAATTCACATACATATGAATACAGAAATGATTAACAATGTTTATGATGAGAAACATTTTTTAAAATTATATTAAATGCGCGATTAAATGAATAAGCAGTACCAGTTTGAAAAAAAATTCAAACATCGGCAATTTTCGGCTACTTTCGGTTCGGAGTCATCCCGACGCTAGCCGCTCCTTTACGTCACTACGATTCTAATAATTCCAACCCCCACTTTAAACTTATACCCCTGTTACTACCTGTTTACTTATCAGTGACATCTGACGGTAGTTTTCACAAATGTACCAATTCACCGTCGGAAGTAGCAACTGGTTCGTGACAAATGTACACTTTTCGAATTTGCGCAAACAAGTGATATCTATTGAGTATTTAACAAACTATTTTTAGAGCGTCCATTCGGTTCTATATCATTAGCCATCTGGAGAGATCTATTATTTGTGCTTGGAATCACAGAAGATAAGAGGCGAAGTGTCAATTTTTATGTTTTTCGTGACAAATTGCATCACACGTGTTTTAGCAACATTTAACATGAGACCGTTTCCTTCACTCCATTTTTTCATTTCACCAATGGCGACATTGCACTGTTGAAAAACATCTTCAAACCCATTCTCGGAGAGTAAAAAACTGGTATCATCGGCATATATTAAAGTTTTTAATGAAGACACACAGTAGTTAGGTAAATCGTTTATAAATAGCGAGAATAGGATGGGGCCGAGAATTGAACCCTGGAGAACACCAACCTTTACCTCAAGGACACTGGATTGTGAATTCTTGATAGTCACGCGCTGCGAACGACCACTAAGAAATGAATTTATCCATCGATTTGGAATACCACGGATACCCAACACGTCCAATTTGTAGCAAAGCAGATCATGATTAACAGAGTCGAACGCTCGACTCAAGTCAAAGAATAACGCACAAACTTTCTTTTTGTTGTTGAACTGTTCTAGTACACAATTTACTGCTTGAAGTGCGGCTGTAATGGTTGATTTTCCTCTTTTAAAACCATGCTGAGCTTAACTAAGTAGTTGGTGTTTGTCGATAAAAAAAACTTAAACGCTTAATGAAGATACTTTCAAAGACTTTCCCAAACTGACTTTGTACAGCTATTGGTCTATACGAAGCAGTATCGTTGGTAATTCCTTTTTTTTTATAGACTGGCACAATTTTTGAAGATTTCAATGCCTCTGGGTATTTTCCTTCAACAAACGATTCGTTAATGATATGACAAAGTGGGTCGGATATCAGGTCGGCCACTGCCTTTAAAGCTATTCCGGGACACCATCCAGGCCAGAACTATGTTTTACACATTTTTCTTTGATTGTTTCTATTACCTCTTTCGTGTCGGTGGGTGAAAGGAACATAGAGGCTTCGGTCATCCGTACTTTCAGGGCGTCTCTAGTTGGGTAGGGCAGATTATTAGATAAATTGATGAAGAATTGGTTCATGAATTCGCATATGTTTGAACTGTCTGTAATCGACTTATTTGCGGTATCCAAAATTTCCATTTTAGCCTCACGTTTATGAAAACGATTATCATTGATAATTTTCCATCCTTCTTTGGCGAAATTGGGGCTGTTAAGAAGTCTGTCATTGTAATAGTCACGCTTGGCCTCATCTAATTGTAATTTACAAAGTTTTTTAAAAGATAGATATCGAAAATGGTGAATTTCGCTTTTTAGAGCTTTATCCAGTTCATACATGTCGTTCCGCATTCTGTAAGATTCTTTAATACGAGGTGTGATCCAAGGCGATCGTCGGTTGTTGGTTGAATTTTTCAATTTCATTAGTGGAAAACCAGTATTGAACAAAGACAGGAATTTTTCGAAAATAATATTAAATTTATTATCGGTTCCCCGTTCTTGATACACCTCAGTCCAAGTTTCAGACTTTATTAGATCTGTGAAATGATTTAAATTTTGACGATTAAAAATTCTCTTGTAACTGTAACCATCCATCTGAGAACATGTTGTCAGTGACGGCAATGGTATTTGTATTATTTGGTATGTGTGATCAGACAGTGATGTTTCTTTAACTTGGACTTCGCTGATGCAATTCGTAAACACATTGTCGATGCAGGTTACAGAATTATTGTGGAAACGTGTCCCAACAGTAGTTTTTAATACTAAGTTATATTCCAACATGAGATTAATTAATTTTCTAGATTCATTGGAAGGAAGTAAGGTATTGATATTAAAGTCCCCACATATTATGAGGTTCCGGGTTGTTTCGAATATTCTCGAGATCTCAGTATGCTTCAACCAGGTCGTTATTTGGCGGCTTGTATACAGCTATAATTAGAAATCTGACATTACATATTTCTACTAAACAAGCAGTTAATTCACAGGTTCCCTCAATGGATACGCAGGATATAGTTTTTTCATTAAGGCAACTCTTAGTGTATATACACACTCCGCCGCCCTTCTTATCAGTCCGATTGAAACTATTAATTAATTAATAATAATAATAATGATAATATATTTATTGTACCACTCAACAGATAATTTACAAAATCTAGATTGGTAACGTCAAGATACAGTGTACATGTAATAAATGGGGATAGTTTATGTCTCTTTATTTATGTGCATTGAAATTATAATTAATAAATTCTTCGATGTTATAGAAGCACTGTGCCTGTAGAAAGCTTTTAACCGTTTTTTTGAAGGTGTTAAAAGGCATCGTTCTCCAGGTTGGTGGAATTAGGTTGAATAATTGCAGATGCAAGTGTTGTACTTGGGTGGTAGCTATCCTGTGTTTTGGGATGGTGATATCTTGGTTATTACGGAGTGTGTATTGAGTTACATCTCCTCTAAGAGCAAGTGTTTGACTAGATTTCCTAGCTGCTATTAATTGCAACATTATATACATGCTGGGGAGTGTTAAAATATTGAATTTTCTGAAATAGGGTTTGCAATGACAGTCACTTTTAACACCTGCAATGATACGGATGGCTCTCTTTTGTAGGATAAAGATGGTTTTCGCATGGGCTGATTTGCCCCAAAGTTGGAGTCCGTACGTCATTCTACTGTGAAAGATTGCGTGGTAAGCTGTGATGGCGGATTCAACACTTATGATCTGTTTTATTCGTTTTATGGCGTAGATGGCTTGGGACAGTTTAGAAGCTAACTGCTGTACATTTCCAGGTTAATCTGGTATCTAGGACAATACCCAGGAAACGGGCGTTACCTTGGTTCTCGATCACGTTTCGTCTATCCGATGAAAAATCAAGTTTGGTTGTTTTGTTATCATTTAAGACTAATTTGTTGGTTAAAAACCATTTGTTGGCTTGGTCATAGACATGATCCTCTTTTTTTGGAGAACTGTTTTGTTTTTGTCACTAACTAATAAAGTTGTGTCGTCGGCATAGAGTACCGTGTGTCCTGAGATATTTGCTGGCAGATCGTTGATGAAGATTGTAAAGAAAAATGGTCCGAGTAGTGAACCCTGGGGAATTCCGCTTGTGTTTAGGCTTGTTGTTGATTTTTCTCCCTGAAAGTCCACAAGTTGGCGTCTGTTGGATAGGTAGGATGTACATAATTTGAGCGCTGTACCTCTGATACCATATTGTTTTATTTTGGTTAGAAAAATATCATGTTGCATGCTGTCAAATGCCTTGGTTAGGTCGCAGAATATTGCTTTACATGTTTCCTCATTCTCGAGGGGTAAATAAAGTTGGTGATTGAAATGGCGGCATTAGTTGTATTTCTTCCTGATCGGAAACCATATTGGTTGTCGCAAATACAATTGTTGTGGTTTAAAAATGTTAGTATCCTTTCAGATAGTACAGCTTCGAACACTTTTGAGAATATGGGCAGTATTGCAATCGGCCGGTAATTGTCGGTTTCCTTTTTTCAATATTGGAATCACTCTCGCTATCTTCATTTTCTCTGGAAATATTCCATTTATCATGCAGGCATTAAAGATGTTTACTAAGGGTTCAGATACATATTCTTTTATTCTTTTCATAATTTTGACATTTAGGCCGTCTGCATCTGGGGTTAAGGAAGGATTGAGTGCTTGTATAATGGATTCTACTTCTAATTTAGTGACAGGTGTTAAGAAGATGGATTGAGTCAGAGATTTGGCTGTATGAAATTGCTCCCTGGGAGTAGAAGGAGAGGTATGAAGAGTTTTAATTACTTCAGAGCCGACATTGCAGAAAAAGTTGTTAAGTTCTTCACTTGACGGTCCATCTGTTATCAAATTGGATTTGCTTTCGTTAAGTTCCCGGGTGATGACGTTCCAAATTTTTTTCTGTTTGTTGTGTGATTTTATGATCTGCTCTTGGTTTCTTCCTCTTTTTTCATTGTCTGCACATTTCAAATAGAAATTTTTGTAGTTCTTTAATATTTTTTTGATGTCATCGTCGTAGGTTTGAAGGTAAGTTTCATTAATTAAATGGTAAGTATTTTTTATTTGCTGCAATTCGTATGACATTTTGAAATGTTTGAGGTTGTTGTCCCGTACATATTTTAATGGAAAAGATGTTTCGTAATGGGTTTTGAATATTTGATAAAAATTTTCATATTTCTGATTGGGGTTGGGTTCCATGTATACATTCTTCCACGTTTCTTCGTCCAGTAATTTAATGAAGCAGTCATATCCTGCGCTTGAGACGACCCTCTTTTTCACTGAAGGACACGTATCTGTACGCTTATTGAGAGATATGATTTGAGCATTGTGATCAGAAAGCCCCGCCTCGTAAGAGAAAGCATTGAAGTCGGGAATGTTAGTATAAATATTGTCAATGGAAGTTTCTGAGTGCTGGGTACATCTCGTGTGTGTCTCTATGGTATATTGGAGTCCGTATTCAAGGAAACTGTTACGAATGTGTAAAAAATCTTTTGATTGTTTCAAGAGGTCAGCATTGAAATCTCCTGCGATGATTATTTTGATGTCTTTCTTATAATTGGTTAATATGTAGTCCAATATCTTGGATGTTGTGGAAGTATATTTATCAACATCAGAATCATTCGTTCTGTATGACGCAAGGATCACTAAGTTTTGCTCAGGAATGTGGATTCCCACTAACTCAGATACAAAGTCAATGGAATTATTCTATATTCTATATTTTATATTTTTACGGGTATATATGCATACTCCACCGTGTTTTGCTGTAGTTCTAGTATAAGCTGGCTGAGGGTAGTCGTGAAATAAACCCTTCCGCTTTAGCTCTAAAGAAATTTAAAGGTTTTTGTCTTTACGTTATATTGAAATTTTGTTCACTGCCACCACCGGAAAATATGGGTTTCCGGGCCCGTTTTCTAAAGAGCAAAATGCAATTATTAAATCGGAGGATTGGTTCTTTTGGACTCTAAAGTTGTGGAAAGTGGAATAACTGACGAAGATTGAGTATCTAATTATAATTAAAACACATGCTTAAGAACAATTAAATATATTAGGAACTAACAAGAAATATTATTAATATCGTATTTTTCACAGGGTAAATTCCGGACAAATATAATTTACAAAGAAATTCCTACCTTTGGTAGTTGATTAGGGACTCCTGATAGGGACCTCCTTCAGCTTTGCAACTCACCACCGAATTCTTTTAATTTCGAATAATTAATTTTGATTAGATTATTGTTTGTTTCGCAAATAAAAAGCTTCTGGTTTCAGAAAAGGCTCGATCAAGACTATCGTTTTGAATTTTATTTCTGCTCGCGACAACCCTTTTGTTTATATTAAAAGTTCGCGCATTTTTGTATCGTGCTGACCTCTACATAAATTCCTTTTTGTATGTCGTTTATTTAAATCACTGAAGTAATTTAAGAAAATTAATTAAAATTGTGTAACTGGCAGTATAGTTACACAATTTTAATTAATTTTCATAATTTTCATCTGGCAAGAAAACTTGATTTTTTTTTTGAAGTAATTTAAGTTGCCTATCCTACAGGATAATAATTTAAGAGTTTTCATATCTGCTTGATCATTTTATGCGCGGAGTTCTAATCACACGTGTGGACCGGCAATTACGTTAAATATTTATCTTTGTGATATCTGATTTTCTACTTAGTTAATGGCTCAAAGCCGAAAACATTTCTTCTCGCGCTTATATTCCTATAGATTATTTATAATATTAAAACGATCTAAGATATTACTTAGATTAATGCTACTTATCGCAAACATTTCCTTTCGCACGTGTACTGTTATGGATTATTTATAATTTTGGAACTATCTAGAATATCACTTAAGTTAATGACAACATATTTAGACTAAGGATTTCTTTTTGTTTTCATTATAGGGAATTAATATTGAACGTCGAATTCGGGCGTGTAATTATTTTGAGAAAATTAATACATCTCAAATTTTTCCGGTTGTTTACACTAGAACGGCAGGCTGCAAGTTCAAATTCATCAATAGCATATAGTTTTTCATTGGATTTTTGTAGCCAGTGTTCACTTATACAAAGTACTGATATGTTACTTTCTCTCATCGTTGATTCAAGAATGGAGATTTTGTTTTTGAGACACAAAAGTGACATTTTTAAAATATTTGTTTGATGTTACTAAGGTAACAAATTGACAATTATAAATCATCTGGCAAGAAAACTTGATTTATAATTGTCAATTTGTTACCTTAGTAACATCAAATAAATATTTTAAAAATGTCACTTTTGTGATTTTACTAGAGAATGCAATCGCTTCCTTGTATAATTTGCAAAAGATTTTCATATTTTTATCATTAATTCCTGTTCTTGTGTTTTAGGATTTTAGAAATTCAAAAAAGGGGTAAGTTTTTCTAAATTTTTCAATAAACCAAATTTTTTTTTAAGGTACAGAGTTCTGATGAGGCCCAATAAGGCCGAAATACATGTATAAACTCTTTCCTAACACTTTCTGTATTGCCAGTTACACAATTTTAATTAATTTTCTTATTTATATCGTCATTATTATTACAAGTCACCGCAATGGCGCCCTCTTTTAAGTTCCTAATATTTGATATTCCAACTTCCAATTGAATTGGATATACTTTATGCCGAAGTGCACTTTTTGTTTCGGAGCATTCCTGCGGAATTTTTGGTTTTATTATTACTACTTTTTCAGAAGATGCTACCTCGCTAAACAGTCTTCTACTAGTTGCTTCATCAGTATTCTTTGCACTACAAATCTGTGCCAGTATACAGC